>JBAWJQ010000523.1:0-191519 GCA_037783105.1 Bactrocera zonata
ACAGCAGATTTCCCACACACCACTCAAAAGCAACACTGGCATAACTCTCCACAGCCCAACGAGCAAAAAGGGCTCGTCCTGAAAGCAGCGGCCTTCTTCCCTTTTCGATCGCGATTTTCAAGCTACGCACATCGGCGCACGTTTCCGTACACAGCTTTCGTATTCGTTTCATCAGTTTGATATATACGCAATTTTCATCAGTTTGATATATACGCAGTTTTCATCAGTTTGATATATACGCAGTTTTCATCAGTTTGATATATACGCAATTTTCATCAGTTTGATATATACGCAGTTTTCATCAGTTTGATATATACGCAATTTTCATCAGTTTGATATATACGCAATTTTCATCAGTTTGATATATACGCAGTTTTCATCAGTTTGATATATACGCAATTTTCATCAGTTTGATATATACGCAGTTTTCATCAGTTTGATATATACGCAATTTTCATCAGTTTGATATATACGCAATTTTCATCAGTTTGATATATACGCAGTTTTCATCAGTTTGATATATACGCAATTTTCATCAGTTTGATATATACGCAGTTTTCATCAGTTTGATATATACGCAATTTTCATCAGTTTGATATATACGCAATTTTCATCAGTTTGATATATACGCAGTTTTCATCAGTGTCGGCCAGTCTCGATTATATATACTCAGTTTTCATCAGTGTCGGCCAGTGCTCCACGATTATATATACTCAGTTTTCATCAGTGTCGGCCAGTGCTCCACGATTATATATACTCAGTTTTCATCATTTTCGCTCCACGGTTTTATATACATATCTACCTTTTCATCATCTTCGGCGCGCAGCAGTGGAATCAACACATCATCACCACATCGTTTTATAGAAAACCTGTACACTTCCACTGGTACCCGACCAGGGAGTCCACGAGTTCAATCCAGCGATCGTACATCATCTATTTTCATATACATTGTCACCTTCACTGGTATCCGACCAGAAGATCCTTATTATAACGTTTTTTATCCTCCAATAAAAGTTGCGATACATTGTGAAGTGAACCAAAAAAAAAGAAAGTAGATATTTCGTTCTCAAAGGAGTGGGTACCAAAGTAAGTACTAAAGGGTGATTTTTTTGAGGTTAGGATTTTCATGCAGTAGTATTTGACAGATCACGTGGGATGTCAGACATGGTGTCAAAGAGAAAGATGCTCAGTATGCTTTGACATTTCATCATGAATAGACTTACTAACGAGCAACGCTTGCAAATCATTGAATTTTATTACCAAAATCAGTGTTCGGTTCGAAATGTGTTTCGCGTCCGTGTCCGATGAGCGATGAGGCTCATTTCTGGTTGAATGGCTACGTAAATAAGCAAAATTGCCGCATTTGGGGTGAAGAGCAACCAGAAGCCGTTCAAGAACTGCCCATGCATCCCGAAAAATGCACTGTTTGGTGTGGTTTGTACGCTGGTGGAATCATTGGACCGTATTTTTTCAAAGATGCTGTTGGACGCAACGTTACGGTGAATGGCGATCGCTATCGTTCGATGCTAACAAACTTTTTGTTGCCAAAAATGGAAGAACTGAACTTGGTTGACATGTGGTTTCAACAAGATGGCGCTACATGCCACACAGCTCGCGATTCTATGGCCATTTTGAGGAAAACTTCGGACAACAATTCATCTCAAGAAATGGACCCGTAAGTTGGCCACCAAGATCATGCGATTTAACGCCTTTAGACTATTTTTTGTGGGGCTACGTCAAGTCTAAAGTCTACAGAAATAAGCCAGCAACTATTCCAGCTTTGGAAGACAACATTTCCGAAGAAATTCGGGCTATTCCGGCCGAAATGCTCGAAAAAGTTGCCCAAAATTGGACTTTCCGAATGGACCACCTAAGACGCAGCCGCGGTCAACATTTAAATGAAATTATCTTCAAAAAGTAAATGTCATGAACCAATCTAACGTTTCAAATAAAGAACCGATGAGATTTTGCAAATTTTATGCGTTTTTTTTTTTAAAAAAGTTATCAAGCTCTTAAAAAATCACCCTTTAAAATATATACCAAAGGACATTCAGTACGCATCAATATATTTAGTTTTATTATACTTAGGAATATTCAACATTTTAAATAAGATATAAAACTGTTTAATTCTCACTATTTTTAAAACACATACAGTCCACTAAAATTGAATAATTACTTTTTCCCTCGGCAATATGTTCAAACAAATTGAACAAGCTTATCTTCTCCAATGCTGAGGCAGTACAAAGTAAATGCATAAAAAAACGCATAAACAAATTACAGTTCTATATCTTAATTTAGTGCTTAGTTATGGCCGTTTATACGTTTTCGATTAATGGCGTTTTGTGCGCGGGGCAGTGATCATATTAGGTCCATCTACAAACTCGTAATATTTTTTTTGCCAAGGAACGAGTACATCAAGTTTCATTAAGATATCTCAATTTTTTGGGCTTGCCCGGGCGGACACACAGTCAGACAGACACCCGTATTTCAACATATAACCGTTAGGTGAACAAAGCTATTAGACTCTCTAGCAAATTGTTACAAGAATGTAAATATACATTCACAATTCATGAACTTATTAAAATATTCGGGGATAAGCGTCCTTTTATTGAGAGGAAAATTTATTCACCATTTTGAAAAAAAATGTAATGGATTTAACTACTAAACAGTATAACTACTTTATTCAGAATACATTCTCTTATTATTCTTACCTAGAGCATACTCTTGCAACTTGCAAGGATCTAAACTGTGGAAATACCTTGAGGTGTTGGAAAACTATATACTACAAAATGTTGCGAAAGAATTCAAAATTCATTGTTGGACGAAAAATAGACGTACTACTATCAGAAAAGGATTCTTTCTAAATTTCAATTATAAATCGGTTAAATATTCGGTATCTTGGGGCTTTCACAGTTTTTGTTGCATTTGAACAATTTTTGGCCATTGGGTGGCATACCCTAAAAACATTACCCCGTTATATTAATTGCTCCTTGATTTCTACACTCGAAAGGAAAGAATCAGATGGAATTTAAAATTGTTTTATAAGGGAAATAGGTGTGCTTGCAGTCCGATTTACTGCCACATTCCAAATTTGGTTAAAATAGGTAGAGCGGCTCTAAAGATAGATATGTGTTTTCCCCTAAAAGTGGGCGGTGCCATTCCCATCGTCCATTTTTGCCACCATTTCCATTAAAGGCCTCTCATACCATATTGGGGATAAAGTTTAGTGGGCTTATCATCCGTTTTCACACTGTCGGTAAGAGCTCATTTGGTTTTGCGCTAGGTGAAGTTGGTTTTTTTAGAGATATACAAGTATATATATATTAAACTTGTTAGAGGGCGGGACCACGCTCCCTTTTTGAAAAGTCTTTATCTACATATACAACTGATATTGAGATTTCCTGTGCCACATTAGAGTTTTACATAGGTCATGTCCCCGCCGGGGGAAGTATAGGAAGAGGACGACCTCCAGTCCATTGGAAAAACCAGGTGGAGATACACCTAGCTTCGCTTCTAATCTTCAATTGGCGTGACATTGCGAAAAGAAGAAACGACTGGCGTGCTGTACGCAAGTACGCAAGATGTATATTCAATCTTTTATCTATGTATGTATATGCTTCGTAACGAAAATACCATTTTTTACTTCCAGGATAATGAATGAATCAGTTCCGAGTCACTTTTTTATACCCTTGTAACATGTTGCTTCGGAGTATAATATTTTTGTTCAAAAACTAAAACAAATCGAGTAAAGTATGTCTGTCTGTTAGTGTGTATAACATGCAACCTTAGTAAAACTGAAATTTCGTAACAAAACTTACTAAATACACGTGTTCCTTGGCAGAAAACGGACGACAAGTTTCCTTGAATGGCGTAATCGAACCACTGCCATGCCCAAAAAACGCCATTAAGGGATAGCAGTAACATGAAACACTTGGGGGATAAACATTTTTATAAAATGCATATTTAAGAGAAATTTAAGCCAAAGTAACCAAATTCTCTCAAGGTAAATTTTATAGAAATGCCCACCCACAGTGTGAAAATTAATGAAATCGGATCATTTTCCCGTCCCATATAACGGTTCTTTCAAGAACTACAAAAAGTGCGGTAAATCAGTAATTAAATACGCCAGAAACAATAGATTTTCTTCCCGAGATGGCATGAGAGGGATTCATGATCATACATCTCGGGACCTCCCCACCGATTTCATCTAAAATTAGGTATGGTACATTCACATGAAATTTATATAAATGAACGAAATCGGATTACAACTACACCTACTTTCCATAGAGCACAATTTTAAATTCTTTCACTTTCTAGTATACAAATCAAAAAGTAGTTAATATAACGATATAAAATTTTGCAGAAATAGTGCCTTTAAAGTACATACATCACATTATGTCAAAAACTGTTCAAATTAGACTAAAACTGTACAAGCTTCTAGACAACGAAAATGTGGACCCTAATACCTATAGTTGACTTTTTACCGAAAACATCGGTCATGGATAAGATATTACTTTCAGTGAAAATCCTGATTCCTGATAATATAAAAAATAACAACTCCCATATACAACTTCTAAGGAGTTTCTTTATTGTAACAAGCTACATGAGCAATTTCAGATGTCAAGCTATTGCAACTTCTCTGTCCCCAATATACCCCTTGAAATGATTTCCGTCTTTCATGTTGGTTGGTCAAAATGCGTGATATTTTAAATGTGTAATATTTTAATTAGTTTAGCGCTGAACTAGAATAGTACTGGTCTATACCTTGGGATAAACCTCATATACCTAATATAATAAATTCTAATCGTTTTCCACATCAATATATATATTCATATATATTATATATTTAGCCTCTTCGGTCGAGAATATAATATGACCTATCACATATATCTCATTTGAAGTACAAACATCTTCAAGTACAAATTGCTAACGCGAACTTTTAGTCTAGGAGTGATATTACGTACCGAATTTGGCTAAAATCGGTCAATTAGTTATCGAACCGTATGGGTTTTCACTTAAATTTGGGCGGTACTATGCCCATAATCCAAATTTGACATCGGTTCATATAAAGCCCTTGCTGGCCATATCGGAAGTAAAAAATTATGTGAGCCATATATTTATAGATTTATCGCACTTTTAATAGTAAGAAACCCGTTAACCCTTATATCGGCCAATGTGTGATAATATAATTGAATTCAGAGATAATTTTTTCCTAATGATTTATGTTTGTGTGTCAAAAAATGGTTTGAATCGGATGAATACTTCCTTTAACCCCATATACCTAAATAAAGATTTTCGAACTCCCGCGTGACCCTATACCGCACATATCAGCCAATATGTGAGTTATCTTAATATAATTGATAGAGCGTGTTATACTCATAATAGTGTAATACCAAGTTCAGTCCGACACTTAATCACACGATTTCGGCTGTTGAGTGGCTTATCCCACTAATCTTATAAATTTATCAAGATTTCGCCATACAAAAATGACAGTTCCAAATCACTTCATTGAAATGATTTGAAACTGATCCACGCAAAATCTCTCTGTGCGACTCTGATTTTGCGCCATCTACTTGCCAGCATTGGAAATATGTTACATTATTACAGCTGATTTAGACACTACAAAGAGAATAAGATGTAAACAAACAAATTTTTTTTAAAGCAATGAATCTAATTTCACCTGAAAATCGACTTAACCAATGAAAAAATGCATCCACTATTTCTATTATATGGAAAATATTTGAAAAAAGACGGCTTTTATTTCAAAATACTATATGACAATCTTTTCTTTTGATAAATATTAAGCGATGTGACTTCATGAATGACAATAACTGCTGTTTTTTGATCTTTCTAACGGCAGTGAGAACACTGTTGGGTTATGAAGTGATTAAATGTAATCTAATCTTTTAAATTTTCGGTCTGAACATGGTATAACTTTAAGTCTAAGATGGATAAAATTGGTTGAAAACTTGACCTAGCCCCCATATAACTAATATTAGATTTTCGAACACCCGGTTGACCAAAAATATTTGAAATTGGTCTACAAATTACCCAAATTCCCATATAACTAGTACTACATATAATTATTTTTGTTATTCTAACACTCCTTATGTCAAATATGGCAGTCAGAGTATGAGTTATATATATGTATAAAATTGATTAGATTCCGATCATCTGGTTAACGGTTTGCACCTTAAAGTATTTCCCTGGCTTTGATCCTGGCGAGTTGTATGAAATGTTAGGTTACCCCTTTTCTTACCGGTTTTTGTTTGTTCTTCTTACTTCTCAAGCTCACTTTTCACCTTGTCTTTAAATTTAATCATAGGCCTTTCAGCTCCACGAAAAAAAAAATTAAAAACAAACTGACGAAGCTAATAAAAGCGTTATTAAAACTGGAAAAATATTTGGTTTCAAGTAAAAGAAGAATATCTCTTGAGATGAACGTACATAACGGGTTATAACTAAAAATCTTTAACGAGGAAAACTGTATGTAGGAGGACCTTCCCGTTGCAATTCAAAACACATATTTTTTCCGATTACCAATCGAAAAAAAAAAAATTTTTTTTGAATCACCCTAGTGTATATCTTATTGAAACATGAACATTACATAAAATCGTTTTTAATTTTCTTGAATTGAATTTATATCATTTATAACAGATAAGAAATTATTTTAAACCCATGTGTTATATGTTCGTACGTATTGTCCATATGTATTAGTGTCATGCGTGCACATATGTATATGTAGTTCGTAAATGGCATTCATATATTTGAAAAAAGTTGTGCATGCGCATCTACGAGTACATGTCGGAATGACTATGACGTTAATATTAATTACAAAAGAAAAAGCAATATCTTCTTGATATCGAAAAATACGAACTGACATTTAAATTTGTGGAGCAGTTGCTATTTTACTTATTTATTCTAGTATTTTTACTTGTTTGGTCATACTAAATTTACAGTTGTGTCACTCCAATGTTTATTCATATTTTTGATTTGTATTAGAACATTGTAACAAAATAGCTACAATATGGTATTTAACTTTTTTGAGTGAAATCTCTGAATTAGAGTAATCTTCGAACTTAATAAACTTAAAAATTTTTTGTCTATTTGTGAAAATATAGATAAGTTTATGTACATATCTAATAAGTTAAAAGGTGTTTGGAAATGTTTTCTGTAGATTTGATTTATGTACACACTCATGTGTATCAACCCAGTGGTGAAATACACAAGTGGGCTGTTATTTTATACGTCATGCAAATAGTTTTATAAATTATACAAATCTGGCTATTAATACCTTAAGATGTAAAACATCAACCAGAGGATCGGATTATAAGCAATTTTATATATACAGTAGTACCCCGATTCTTGCACGTAATGAAAACCGCGCTCGGTGCAAGTATTGAGGATGTTGTAAGTACCGAATATATTTTTTCATATAAAATAAACGAATCTTACATTTTTTATATGTATTTCAATTCAAAAATCCTTAAATTAAATATGTTACAAAGTATATATACATAAATATAGATAGATATACATATTGAATATTATGTGGAAATAAAAAAAAAATTAAATTTTTAATTCTTTGGTAAACGCTCGCGTGTTCAGTACTACGTTGCTTCTGAGACTTTGAAGCATCATAACATCACTCATTCTAGGCAAACGTTGAATGCTGATATTGTCTCTGCCAACGTAACTTTCTTCGTATTGAGGAACACGTCGTTCATTTCCTCACCTTCAGTAGAGTTATCATCATCAGCACAGTGAACGTCATGGACTCCAAAGTAAGTTCAACAATCCATTGCTCAATTCCAGAGTTGGATATTTTCAGCAATGGCTCTATTTTCTGAAGCAAACTTGAAATTGTGTGAATTTTTGATGTATTTTCAGCTAGGTTTAAATGTAACTCTGAAAGAGGGATGTTATCTTCATTATCCCATTCGGTTGTTATGTCAAACAATTTTTAAAAAGATGATGGAATTGAAGACACATTAACGGCATTCCATGCATTAAATAAAAACATATTGCGTCTTTCAAGCTGATACTTTCAGAGCTTCATCTACTGATTTTCCTCGTGGAACGATCTGACCTAAAAGGCTTGTTTTGTAATTCATTTTCGTAAGCCTTATGACATTCTGGCCCATGGGCTGTATAACAGCAGTACAATTCGGAGGAGGACACATTAGCAATATTTGAACATCAGTACTCTTTAACTGTCTTTCTTTAGGGTGACAGGGACATTATCATAACTAAAATAGCCTTTCCGGGAAGATTTTCGCCACGGAGAAGCTCTTTTACTTGCAGTTTTAAAATATTTAAAATTTATGAAGCAAAACATCTACACACCTCTGCAACAAATGTTTTGTGAACGCATTCTTCAAATAAAGCCAAGGTCATCCAAGCAGTTTTATTTCCGTTGTAGACAACATGCAAATCCGTAAAAGTTTTAAGTTATCGTGCATTCAATGATTTCTCAATAACCATTATTTTTACTGTATCATTACCAGATGCATTCGTACAAACAAGTTATTCTTTCTTTACTGATTTTATGTCCCAGAGCCGAGGCACAAGAGTTCTATCAGGTAAAAGCTTCCAAAGGATAATCGGCATTTTTTTGTTTAAGTTTTACAAAAATGGGTTAACTGAATGAGTATTATTCGAAAGTTTACATATATTTATACTATATTTGTTTTTTAAATTTGTGACTGCTAACATGAAAGTCACCTGACTTTTCGTGTATTTTTGCGTGGAAAAGTTTGATCTTTACTTTGAGGATATCAGTCTTGTATAATTAAGTTCTTTGCTTGTTGTTTTGCAAACCATTTCATGAGTGCTTTTTCCATTTTTGAAGTTCTGATGGCTTAAACGTTTTCCCCTTTCCAGGACCAGATTCAGCGTGCGGCACAAACTTCTTAATGGTGGCTTCATTTTTCTTAATAAGAGCTTTTGTTGATCTATGCACTTGAAAACTTTTGGCTAAGGAATTGACAGAATATGCTGCACTTAGTTTCTTTAAAATGTCAGCTTTCTATCTTATTGTTATTGTCTTTTCTTGCCATTATGAAACCGCACTAAACAAAATGTCAGTTAAAAAAAAGCAATTCATTATCGAAAAAAACGGGACTTCTTAGAAATGTATTCCAACTAAGGAACCGTTACCAAAATCAACAATGTCTTGTCGCAAGTATCGAGGTCAAAATTTTTTGTCGCAAGTACTGAGTAGATAATGTAAAATATTTTTTGTTGCAAGTATTGAGATGTGCAAGAATCGAGGTACCACTGTACATACATATAGTAGGTACCTGCATAAATAACTCACACACTGACCGAAAAATTCGAAATACGGTTTGTTAGAAAAGCGAAAATCATTATATGTCGTATGGAAGTTTGGGTAGTATCTATTAATTATTATCATAGCAAATACTAAGAAAATATTTCCTGTTAGCTCAAAAGTCAACTATAGCTTGAACAGTTTTGGCGGGATTTAAACAACTTTTGATCATAAGGTAGCATATTTTAAAGGAATTTTTAGTGCAAAATTGTACCCCTTTACATTACTTATTTCTTGATTTGTGTACTGCAAAGTAAAAGATGCAGATGAAATTTAAAATGTGTTATATAAGAAGTAGGCGTGGTTGTAGTCTGATTTCACCCACAATATGACATAGGTACATTTGTATATGAGAAAAATACTACGTTCTAAATTTAGTCGAAATCTGTTGGTAGATATGTGATTTCAACAGAAAGTGGGCTGTGCCACGCCCATCGTTGGAGGTAAAATTAAATGTCGCTGTCGTAATTAGTTATTGATTTACTGTGCTTTTAGTAGTTTTGGACAGATATGTACATTAAACTTATTTGACGGTGGGGCCTACTTTTCTACTTTTCCAAAACTTTTTACCTACAGGTGCCCCTTGCTACTGCCATCTCCTGCGCAAAATTTCAGAATAATGGCGTTTTGTGGGCATGGCAGTGGTCCGACATATAGACAGTCACCAGAACTTTTCTCGTTATCCTTATCATTTATATAAGGTGACATTTGAATTTAAACTGCGCGCGCCGAAGGATTTGGAGAATTATTTTTTCTTTAGGTTGGTAGTACTGTCAGTCACATTTATGTCAAATTTCATGTCAAAATATTCATTAGTGTTTGAGTGTCGTTTTGTGAGCTGCTAAAAGTGAGTTTTTCGTTTTTTGCGATGTCGAAATTTGTTGAGCAAAGAATTTTCATTAAATTTAGTTTACGGAATCAATTTTCTGCTACGAATACATTGAGGATGGTGCAGAAAGCTTTTGGTGATGAGGCTATGTCTAAAAAAAATGTTTACAAGTGGTATAGTGAGTTCCAAGCCGGCCGTGAACGTGTCGAAGATGAAGAGCATCCAGGGCGACCATCAACCTCAACCGACGACCAACAAATCAAAGATTTGGTGTTGAAAAATCGTCAGTTAACAATTAGAGACCTTGCTGATGAAGTTGGCATATCGAAAGGCTCAGCCAATACCATTTTGAAGGATGTTTTGGGCCTCAAGCGCGTCAAATCTCGACTGGTACCGAAAACATTGAATTTTTTGGAAAAAAGGCGTCGCGTTGAAGTGTGTGAAACGATGCTTTCCGACTACCAGGGTGTCATGAAATGCATTATAACTGGCGATGAGACTTGGATCTATGCTTACGACTTCGAAACTACCGATCAATAGAGCGAATATCGTGCCAAAAGAGAGCCGAGACCAAAAAAATCGCGCCAAAGTCGCTCAAAAATCAAGGTCATGTTGACTGTTTTCTTCGATTATCGTGGTGTTGTGCATTATGAATTCCTTCCAACCGGTCAAACAGTCAACAAGGAATATTATTTAAACGTTATGCGTCGTGTGCGTAACGCTATCCGCCTAGAAAGGCCGGAATTGTGGAAAGACAATTCGTGGTTTTTACACCGCGATAATGCACCATCCCATACTGCCCTCGTAATTCGTGATCATTTCGCCAAAAACTCAACCCATATCGTTCCGCAACCATCGTATTCACCTGATCTGACGCCGTGCTTCTTTTGGCTGTTCGCCAAGCTCAAATGACCGTTCCGGGGACACCGTTTTTATACGATAGAGGAGATTCAAGCCGCAGCGAAGACGGAACTGAAGGCCATCCAGGAAAGTGACTACAACCAGTGTTTCGAAGATTAAAAAATCCGTTGGCATAAGTGCATTGCATAAGGAGGGGATTACTTTGAAGGGGATGAAATTGATTTGGAAGAATAAATAAAGAATTTTCAAAATAAATACAATGTCACCTTCTTTTTTGGGCACAGTAGTGTATAACATTATATCTAAGCGAGATAGGTTTAGGTGATCTATACAACCGTTCAGTGAACAAAACTATTATAATCTGTAGCAACAGGTTGTAAGAGTATAACAAGTAAACAAGGGCTAGTTTCGGATGCAACCAAACATTTTATACTATTGCAACTTGCAAGAATCCAAGCCAGGTTAATACCTTAAGATACAAAACGTGAATTAGAGGATCACACCCCTAGCAATTATTATATATATAACTCATACACTGACCGACATAAGATTTGTTAGAAAAAGGAAAATCATGATAAGTGGCATATGGGAGTTGGGGTAGTATTAACCCGTTTTTATCAAGTTTTCCCAAAACTACATACCATTAACGTGTCACGTACTAAATAAAAAAATTTTACCTGTGTTACATAAAGTACCTCACATATCCAACAATCACCAATCCTATGGAGTAAAGTCAGAGGGCTGTTCAATAATTCTGAATTTAGTTATATGGCGGGCTAGGTTCTCTCATTTTCATTGACATAATTCACATATAGGTCGATATATCAGGGTAGTATTGACCCGATTCATCCCATTTTTAATACAGAGATACTATTATCAGGAAAATATTAGCTCTGAATTTCAATTGTATATCCCCATTGACCGATATTTTCGGTCAAATGTCAACTATAGGTATGTAGGACCCAGAGATTGAAACAGTTTTGATTGGATTTTGACAACGTTTGGTCATAAGGTGGCACACTTTAAAGGCATTATACCGTTTTATTGATTCGATCTTGATTTGTGCACTGAAAAAGAGTCAGATGGAGCATGAATGTCAGAGGACCGAATTTGGTTGAAACCGCTCGAGCAGGTCCCAAGATATGTGATTTTACCTAAAAGTTACTACTCATAACATCTCGAGGATAAATATTAATTAAATTATCGCGCTTTTAATAGTTTTTAGAAGTACCGTTATATGTGAAGTGGGAGTTTCATTCCCTCACACCATCGTTAATAGTGCTAATAAGAATTGTTCTAAGCGAATTTGGCTATTGTAGCAAAAACTATTCGGAAAGTTTAATAAAAATCAAATCAAATCAATGAATATCTCCCTTTGCGTTTCAAAAGTAATTCGCGTATGGTACGTACTCAGAATCAATGACGTCGCCAAATTCCCAAAAATGGCTACATTCTTCAGTGGAGGTGAAATGTATGATTAACCATCTATGCCAAAGCTATATTCTCAAAATTAATTCAGCAAAAATGTACAAAATATGCAGATAAACTTTCATATTTTAGGAGAAAATATGAATATCAAGACATGTAGAATACATTCGCAATCACTTTGATAAATTTTCGGATAATCAATGGAGCAAACGTGCGGTTCCACTAGGTTTTATAACTGGTGGAAGAAAGGTATCAAGGTTAAAAACATATTGCCAACTATTAGAAAAAAAGCACAAGAAAACGTTTAATTGAGAAACAGGTATAACATACATATGTTTTCAACATTTTCTCTTCGTGGACTTCGAGGTATCCCCATTTTGTCAAAACTTAACTGATGTTATATATGTACATATGTATACTAGAATATCCGTCCGCCCGTTGCTGTGGCTATGGTTTACAGAGTGCAAGATTCACTCCAATTGATCCCATTATGAATTAATATATTTCATAAGAAAGTTTGCTTGTAATGTTATAATTTAAACCAAATAAATTGTTTGCAGTCATCATCAACGTATCTTGAGGATGCTAGACGGAGCATTTCTAGACAGGCAATTTAAGATTGCTAAAAATCTGGATTGCTAACCACTGTATCAGTTTGGTGGCTTGACAGAGCTGTTTTCATTTCTACACAATTGTGAAGAGACAATATGTATGTATGTACATGCATAATTTCGGAAGCATTATACCAGCAAAGATGGAATACCAATCCTTTACTAAAATTTTGTAATTAAATACCATACATATGTAAGTATATGCATGTATGTATATTAGGGTGATTCAAAAAAAAATTTTTTTTTCGATTGGTACTCGGAAAAATAGGTTCCTAGACACCTCTAAGAAAGCCTCTCCAAATATGAGTTTTCAATTGTAACGGGAAGGTCCTCCTACATACAGTTTTCTATTTTTTCTTATTATCAGATAGAAAAATTTATATCTAGCTGCCAACTTCTTGAAAAAATATCTTGTTCCTTAGACTTTGTAGGAAATTGAATGCTCTACAAAAAAGGTCTCTAATAATATTTTCGTAAACCCAACCGTTTAAAAGATATTAACAGTTAAAGTTTGATTATTTTTGGAAAAATTCTTTATTTGACTTTAGACTTTAGACACATATTTCTCAGAATCTAACTTTCCTAGACGATGTTTAATAGCGTTTGCGGAATTATATCAACCCAGATTGAAATGCAAAGCGTGCTATGCGGTCGAATTCCTCTATTGAAGAGAGAGATAAAACGGAAGCTGGTTTGACAGCAAACACATAAGTGCTGCCCATTAAGCTTCAAACATAAGTTTAGATGATTATGAGTTCAAAAAAGTTAATTTTAATTAAAATCTAAGAATATGATATAGAAAATATGTCCCCCTTTGTTGGTAGTAGCGATAGCTTGATCACGTTCATGTATGATAACGATGTCATCTTTCTGCAAATTTGGCGTTGAAATATAGTTCCCTTGAAGACCTCAAAGCCAGGGTCGGGAAGTCCCTTTAGCGGTTCGCCAATCATGAAGTGTCCAAGCGTGAGGATTTCAAAGTCGTTTACATTTGTAGGAATAAAGCAAATAGGACGCGAGTTTACACAGGCTTCAACTTTAGTCAGTACTGTTGCAAATTTTTCGTAAGTTAAAAGCCAAGAATCTAAAACCCGCTTAAGATGATATTTGATACGTTTTATACCAGCCTCCCAGAAGCTAGGGGCGTTTGGAGGATTGAAATGCCAAAAGATTTGAGCGTTTGCGAAATATAATGACACTTTTTCATCGTGAATGCAGCGTTCATAGGCTAATCGTAATTCCTTTTCAGTACCCTCGATGTTAGTGCCGTTGTCAGAGTAAATGTGCTGACAGTACCTTCTCAGGTTAGTAAAACGTTTGACAGCAGCGATAAAAGCGATTGAAGAAAGGTTCTAGCAAGCTCTAGATGCATTGCTCCAGTACTCATGCAAATAAATCAGCATATGTTTGCCTTTTTAGATTTTGCACCTCTTCCATGCGTAAACTTACCGGTGAAGTGACGCGACTTGGAGGCTGATCAGCCATGAGTTGTGTCAGTGTGTGAGTCAGTCGTCTACAACGAAAGCATTTTCGATATATACCACGGACGAGGTTACGAATGTCAGGCACCCAAAATCGTCGTTGAAGCGCGGCTTGCATTATCTGAGGTCCACCATGTAATGTTAAAAGATGTACTTCCGCTGCGACTATTAAGTAGCATTAGCGGTAATTTTTTGGGATGTTTAACCAGAGAATTTAAAGCATAGAGAAGGTGCAGGTTCGACAGCGAACATTTGTTAGATTTATAGGAATTCACCTCACAACCTCAGAATGCACGCTGTGAAATGTTAACATTTTTAACAGTTCTCCACATACTCAACATAGAATATGAAGAGAAATAAATATATGTATATTCGGCATATGATGACGTGGCATGTATGCCCAAGCAGAAAATATGAAGAGGCATAGATATATGTATGCCTGCTTTTTATGATACTCCCAACAGAAATATTGTGTTATTTTCATGCTTCAATTTTTGCCTTCGCCATGTATGCAAATATGTATGCTTTTGCTGTCGGCATTTCCATATCGGCATGTAAAAATAATTATGATATGAGTATAATTTTGTATGAATGCATGCATAGTAATATTTATTGTCAATTTGAACTTGCATATTTAATGATTTTATTTGATTTTTACATAATATACTATACTAATAAATATTTTTGTATTATGTTTCTTAGTAATAGAAAATGAATTTATCACAACAATATATAAATACAACGTCCATATTATTAATCTTATTACCTGCTCATATGAATATGTACATATTATGTATACGCATGTGCGCGTTCAGAAATTCAAATCATGATTTTATCACTTATTGATATATTATACTAATATGTATGTACATATATTTGTATACATTGCCGAACAAATAATGCACAAGAATTCAAACATACATATGCGTACACATTTGAATATGTCACCAACAAAAAATTGAAACATTGTTCTACAAAAACAATTGTTCAAATAGCATAAACATGGCAAGTCAATATGGCAGCCGAATTGGCGAAGGCCAAATGTAGAAAATTTTACAACAAAAATGATTTAATTCATAAACGCAAACACATATTCCACAAGCGACCTCGCTTCAATCATAAAAACGGACGCCGTAACATCTCCCCGAGCATGTCTTTGCTTACAAGCGTCTTTTCGCGACGATGGCAAAAGCTAAAAATCATAAATTGAACATCTTCTGGTGTTTGTTCTAAGAAAGAAGTGAGAAAAGTGGCAACATAGCTGTTGTCGATTTGCAATATTTGTCAATTCTAAAATATTTTTCCATGGCTCGCAAAAATCTGCGTCGATATGTATGCAAGCTCAGATAAAAACATACATACTTACGCTAGTTTGCAGGCGAAGCTGTTACAGCGGCAAAGGAAGCGGTGACGTTTATTTTTTTCGGCATAGCTTGGCTTTTCTACCAGTAACACAATGTTGTGACGCTTTGTCGTCGCGTCAGTGCTTCGACAGATTGACTCTTTGACAAAACGTCAGTTTCGGCCAGTGCACACTTTGAGATTTAATCAATCTGGCATCTCGAAATTAAAAAAAAAAATGTTTTCGTAACTCGCTCATATTTTTTTTTTACGGGAGAGGAGACCCCAATTGTTGCGAAAACAAACAAAAGATAATAAAAAAATGTTATTGGTGTGATAACAGCTATCAAACGCGTGCAATTGCATAGCATGCTACAATTGATTTGCAAGCTTGCATTGATCACAAAAGTTTGAGTGATCAGGTCGAAGATGTGAGTGGTTTTTTTGGCCTAAAATATTTTTTGTATTGAAGGTTATTACTTAAAATTAAAATTTTTGTTTTACACAATATTTATTTTTGCACTCAAGTATTTTGAAAAAATTGTTTTATAACCACCTGAAAGGTAAGACAAATTTTAAAGTTTTCAAATATTTGATAGACTAGAACTTCCAAGTCCCACGAAATTCCGTAATGGGAATGCCAGCAGAATATTTGTTAATGTGCCCAAAACAAATTTAAAAAATAAAATCCTGCCCAGTTTTTGCCTTTTTTTAGTATGAGTGAAATATCGCGAGAGGAGCTATTTTGGATTTGGTTGAGCAAGGTGAAAAGCGAAAAAACAGAAGCGGTCGAAAAGCACGTTATATCAATTTTTGGACCAGATGTTGACGATATGTTGACCAGATGACGATGATATTTATGTGGTGCAACTCCAAAAACTATGAACGACATGAATGCCTTATCACAGCGCGAATTCGATGAAAATATGCTTGCTGTTGGTCTTTCACCTCTACATGCCTACATAAGGTTTATGGAGTGCTTGTTGCACATTTCTTACCGATTGGAAATAGAAAAATGGTACGTATCAGGCGATGAAAATAAGGAGAGCGTTGCAAGAAGGAAGAGAAGGTTTAAGAACGAAATGGGTCTTCTTGTGGATATGCCGAAACAGAAAGAAGGAAACACAAATGATGGCAATACGGCCAGAAGATTTTTCAAAGAAGCAGAAAAGACATCGGATATTACAGGCATAAATGTCGATCTGATCAAGCGGTTTCGAGTAATACTTAATTGCATAAACAGCGGCTATTTTATCAATATAGATGCGTTCCAAAATTTTACGTCAGAAACAAGAGAGCTTTATTTGAGTTTATATCATTAGTACTATATGCCAGTAACTCTCCGCAAAATATTGTTTCATGGAGGAGCTATCATTTCTTTATGCCTTCTTCCCATATAAAACTTTTCTGAAGAAGCGCAAAAAGCACGCAATAAAGAGTCGAGACAGTATCGCGAACTGTTCACAAGAAAAACGTCCCGAGTTGACACCAATATAGATTTATTGCAAAGGTTGCTTATCACGTCAGACCCTTTGATTGCAAGTTTACGTTTGCACCCAAAAACCAAGCGTTCTACTTTACCTTCTGAGGTCATTGCACTTCACCCAACTGAATGATGAATTTGATGATTTAGCATAAAAAACTTTGCTTGCAGCTCTCTGGAATTTCTATTTTTGTATAAAGTCCTTATTTTTTTTTATTTCTACTTTTCGCTTTTTACTTTTGTATAATTTGTATATAATTTCTTTATTTTGGTTTTTGATTAATATCTTATTTTGAATATTTTCCATTCTTTTAAAAACTTGCGTTGAATGTTTTACTTTTTCCTTTTTATTATGTTTTAGATATCAAAAAATTTAACATTAAAACAACATTAACTTTTTATTTTTCTCATTTGCAAAGAATCATCGAAAACTAAAGTTCGAAACTTGAAGAATTTTATTTAAATGGTTGTATGTGGGTGCTTATATCAAAATATCGACAAGTTTTAGTTAGAAGAGAAAAAAAGAAGAAATTTTGAATATAAATGTGTAAAAAAAATTGTCCCTAACTAGTGTTTTTGAGGATAGTTCGGAACTAGTCCCCTTTGACACTAGTTGGAACTAGTTGTCTTTCACCATATTGAAGCTTATAATCTCCTTAACGATCGTGCCAAATTTCAAGTTCATATCTCTACAACTTCATATAAAAATTAATTTTGAGATGCTAGATTGACTAAATCTCACACTATGCAGTGGTTGACTGTGACAACGGAGATGCGAAAAATGCGTGCGACACTTGTTATTATGAATGTATGTACATATGTATGTGGCTCGCATTTGCTTTCGTAAAGGTTCATATCCAGCTCTCAAGTAATTGCTCAAGAAAAAAAATACATTATTTCTTCAAGTAGAAGACAATAAACTTTGTGCGTAATATGCATGTACATTATGTATGTGTGTAGTAACACATCCTTGCGATTTAAGGAATGTTGTTGATGATCGGTAAGTTTTATACCACATTTCAAAATGATGTATACTTCATAATAATGATTTTAACTTATTAAGGACGAATTTAACGATTACTTTGAATTTCCTAAAAAGTATTAAGAGTTAGTTCTAGATTACTTTAGAGCTGCATACTAGCATAAGTAAATTTATCGTAGGAAAGTTTCTTGTCCGTATAGAAATTCTATTGGTACAAATGTAGATATGATAAGGGAATAATGGGAATATGTATGCATATTTCATGAAGGTCATCAATTTCCTTTGAGAAAATGAAGTTTATTTTGCACATTTTCTCTTTGTAATAGTCGAAATAAATATAATTTATTTGAAATATTAATTTATTTAAAGATTAAAGAATAAAATCAAAGATAAATAAAATTAAAATTATTACAATTTTTCGAAAACAATGGTTCATATAATACAAAATAATCAAGCATATGTTACTCAGAGAATGCTTATTCACGTTCCCTGTGTGACTTTGTATATTTTTCTTCAAAGCATTTCCCTTTATTTATTCTCGCATGAATTCAGTCGTTTTACATATATTTCTGCCAGAAAACGTGCTCATTTCTGCTAAAGAGCAGCGAAAATGGGGAATTCCTTACTACAATTCTATCAGCTCTGTTAGCCGTCAAATCGAACATCAAACCGAATTCAATTTGCACCTTCTCTATGCTTTAAGTCCTCTGGCTTAACTTATGTAGTCCAAAAATGGTGCGTTTTTGATACGGCCTCCTACTCATAGGATACCATTTACGTTATAGTCGTGATCGTAGACTGCTTCGTTATTGACCAACGGCTAGGGTTGCCTTGTAACCACGCTAAGGTAATCATTGTGTCCGTCCATGTGAATAATTTTGAAAAAGTGTAGTTCAGATTTAATTGAGCACCAGAGTTTCTGTAACCAAATTATAGAGCGGATTTTACAGGGCGCTATCAAACCCACAAAACCTTGCTTGAGTCGGAGATAAACGTTCGTTTTGTAAGTTTAGGAGGCAGGTCGTTAAAACTCACTGCTATAGAAAGCCAGTCGCTGTTTGTGTGCCATATGGTAGCAATAGTGCGGATTTGGTCTTCATCGGATAAGAGATGCGAAATTTGATTAGATGCGTGTGGTATTACATCTCTAAGCATTTGAGAATTAGTTCCCCACTGGCGTAGTTCGAACTCACTTCCAGAGAGTGCGTAGAGTTGAGTTAATTGAAGGTCGGAATGTTAAGTCGAAATGTTCACCGGTGGGGTTTGTAAATTCGCAGCGTTGCCAAACAGTACCCATCCGAATACAGTATTTTGTACTATTGGTGTACCCCGTTCACCCTTACGGAATCCGTGTTTTAGTAATTTGTCCATTTTATCCATTCCAATTAAAATGTCTATTGGTCCGATCTAGGAATAATGGCGGTCGGCTAGTGGCAAATCCGTAAGATGCTGCCAAGAAGTCGTCGGTAAAGCGAAGGTTGGAAGATCGTTGGTAATTTTCGGTAAGATGAGCGCACTTACTTGAAATTTAGTATCAAACGTTTGCGTTTATATAGAGAATGTAACTTCTCCCTTTGCACGACCTCCTTGTAGTAACCTAATCCCAGTGACGTGAACGGATGACGGCGTTCTAGGAAGGCAAAGGCGTTGGACACACGCCTCGGTGACGAATGAGGCATGCGAACCGTTGTCAAGAAGTGCGCGAGACCAACGACCGGTATAATCTTGTACCATAATTTCAACGGTTGCTAGTAGAATGACGCGATCAGCGTCGGCGTAGTGTGCGGTTACATTTAAACGTTGTTCATTTGATGGAGCATTGGGCTTTGCGGGTTTATTGGTAAAGTTTTCGTGAAGTAAGGTATGATGACGTCGTTGGCATATGCGACACGTCGATATGATAAGACAGTTAGCGAGGATATGATCTTTGCTGAGACAATTTGTACACGTACCTAACTTCTTAATAGCAATAAGTTTATCCTTGGAATCGATTTGGCTTAACTGTGAGCAAAAGCAGATTTTATGCTAACCATTGCAATAAGAACAATGCGACCCCTTAGTAGCAGTTGATGTAACGTTAAGTACTTTTGACTTTGTAAATGCCGCATGGAAGACATTCTTTGTTGTTGTCTGTGCGGTAGTGTTGGTACGATTTCCAGTCAGCGTGTGCGGTTTTCAAGAAATTCTTGAAGAACGGAGAAAAATAGTGGATCGTCCATGACAAGCGGTAACTCCCATTGCTTGCGGGTTTCGTAGGCTAACTTTGAAACTATTAGGTGAACAAGCCAGTCATCCCAAAATTCGACAGGTGTTGAAGTATGGAATTCAGCACTTGCTTTATGCCCTTAGCAGTATCCATGGCTGCACTCCCAATTGCCATGAGTGCTTTGATGTGGCTGTCCACCATGACACGCATGAAAGGGAAACCATTGAGTGGGATCACCACCAAATGACGGCAACTGTAGTTTTGGGAGCGGTACAGGTTGACGGTGCTGCACCACTTCTCACCATGTATGAGTGCCTGCTCTTCTATGGAAACGTTCTCGCCACCACATGTGAGTTCCACCTCTTGTTGTGTTACGCAAAGGCGAATTCAGTGCCTACCGACAGAGCATCCACTTTGCTTGATTGCAAATAGCGTTCGATAGCATTTAGCGCGGAGTCGCGAATTTTAGCCGAAGATATGATTAATATTAAAAATGCGGAAAAATGTTAAAAATAAAAGTAAGGAAGGACCAAAATATGTCAATGTTTAATAGCGTTCACAGAAGATGAATTATATAAAAGCAGATTGAAATGAAAGGCGTGCTATGCAGTCTAGTTCCTTTATTGAAGAGAGAGATAAAACGGAAGCTAGTTTGATAGCAAGCACATAAGTGCTGTCAGAATGTCAATTAAGCTCCAAACATATGTTTAGAAAGATGATGCCAGATAGGCTGAATAATCTCCAATCAGTACGAAGCCAAGGTTAAAGTAAAGTCAAATAAATAAAAAATATGTATAGCAAATGTAATAATATTATCGGACCGGCAATGAAAACATGTTTTCGTGGGAAAACCTGGTTTTCACCCTAAAACTCGTGTTTTCGTCCATGTAAAATCTGTCAAACGAAAACACCTTGAAAACCAGTTTTCGTTGAAAACTACTTGAAAACTTACGTTCCGCTCATTATAATCGGTGCATGCTTTAGTTTAATCGATTTTATTGGATGGCATATTTTGCCGGCCCTAAATTGTCACTTGATATTTGTTTACATTCCATATACAAATACAGCTGTCACTTGATATTTTCATATTAGGGGAATTCTCTCGATCTTGCAAAACCCTTGCACGGTGCACGAATTGCAGAATTTTCCTCTTGGTACAACGGCACAACAACAAACACACGCAGAAAATTATTTCCAATGGCTGTAAAATATGTCAGACCAAAGCACAGGTTTATTTTCGTTCCGTCATATATCATTAGATTCTGCAATGGGTGCTCTCTCGGCCTTGCGTATTTCGGTATAGGATTTTTGCATTTTGTCTCATCGTGCAATCTTGCAATAGCAAGAGAATCCCCCTATTGATATTGAAAAATGGAAAAGCAAAAATACAAAACAAAGAAATTTGTGGAGTGATAGGGGAGAAGCCCTACTCATATGCTGAACACAATGACCGCGACAGACTGCAGCAGCACGACAGTGAACTGAAAATGGCTTTGTGCATCCTACTCCATGAACATTTGTACGAAGGCAGCAACATAAAAATGGCCGGCATGTACACAAAACATCGCAGTTGTCCATTTTGTATGTACACAATTTCGTTGTGGCCATACTAATACCTTGCACTTCAATGAAATTTTAATATTTTGTTCAAAGTGAAATTTTTTATGCAAAAAATAAGTAAATAGGTAAATATTTTTGTTTTAAATTAAAAATTGTTATTACAAACGGTATAATAGAACTATAATATAGCTAGTTTATGCTTTTATTTGTAAAATAACGTCAAGTTTGTTAGAGCTGTGAATAATTTTACATTTACATATTAGTGGCATCACCACTCTTCCTCATCTCTCTATCTTCCATTCTACTGTCAACTCTTCTGTCGTCCTACCGTCGTTGGCAAATATAGGAAAATATTGAAGTTAGCGAGAGCGACAACCATCGGCCTGCAGTCGTGCAGTCTTGCAGCTGTCAAAATAACAGTGCCCATAAGAACGTTTGCATTTTAATATTTGACAGATGTCGTTTGCAGTCTGTGGCCGTCATTGTGTTCAGCACTTCATTGAATTGAGGCAAATCAAAATTAGTGCTTTTCGCGGGCCAATATTAAGGCATCCAAAACCATTCTCGTTGCTCAAAATGGAAACAAACAAATAAATTTGTGAGTTGTCAGTGAAAACTCATCGAAAACACACATTGTCGATCCGAACGACTTAAATTCCACAACCCACAAATGTGTTTTCAAAATGTTTTCAATATCGTTCCGAACGTAGTATAATATGATTTCAGTTTTAATGTATGCCACATTCTAAAAACTGGAAGTAAAATTAATATCGAAAAAGTTTGATTATACAACAAAACTGTGTATAAACAAGGCAAAAACTGCTTGCATTTAAACACTTGAACGCATAATATAAGTTCAACAGAAGTTTTATAAGTATACACATAATATCACAAAAACTTAAGGGGTATTCTGCTCTAGAATTTTGAAAATTTCGATTTTTTTTCATATATTTAAAGTTTAGACCCTTAAGAACATATCCTCCAAAGGATTTTTAAAAATTTAAATTATTTTAAGAGCTATAGTTACTTTAGTGACGCAGTACCTAGCCCGGTAGGTAGCTAAACTCACTTTTTTAAACGCGTTTTTCTCGAAACTACTTTTTCCACACGGTACCGGCATTACCTCAAGTTCTATACAACCGATTTACTTGAAATTTTGTGTGAACCCTCTTTATATAATCCTTTATCGTTCCTACCAGCATCGTGTCAAAATTTTTGTTTTTCATATTTTAAAAAAATTCAGGAATTTCGAAAAAAAGCGTAAAAAATTATGTTTATTTTCAGGCAGTCGAAATTTTTCAAAAAAATTTTAATAACATTTATAATTATTTTATAACAGCATCCTTACTGATTAAGAATTTCTTTTGATTTTTTTTTCAGACCACCAGGAGAGTCAGGATCAATGTCACCAGGATGCGCCATTTTTTTACACCATAAGAAAAATTATGCAATTTTCGATGTTAAGGAATTTACGCTTACAGATTCGCATATTTACAATGCGCAAAGGACTCTGCATATATACATATGTACATACATTTTCTATATATTTTATATCAAAGCAAAGCATGTACATACATATGTACGTACAAATTGAACTATTTCATGATGAATTCCTTAATTATGTGAGCATGTAAACAAAAATAACCATACGTCTAATGTTTGTAAATTTGTCCACACGCAAATATGTATGTAAATATGTACACATATTGTTTCATGCGAAATCTCCGTTGTCCCGGACAAGCAATGGCCGAAGCTCACGTTTTGTCAAAGAGTCAATGTGTCGAAGAACTGACGCGACGACAAACGGTCACGACATTGTATTGTTGGTTGAAAGTCCTAGCTGTGCCGAAAAAATAAGGGAACGATCGCCGATTGTCACCGTAGAACAATGCTTCAATTTTTTGTTGGTGACATATTCACATGTGTACGCATATGTATGTTTGTATGCTTGTGCATTATTTGTTCGGAAGTGTATACAAATATATGTACATATATATCTGAATGTATGAACATGCAGATTAATGCGCGCACATGTAATATATTGATAAGTAATAAAATCATGATTTAAATTTCTGAACGCGCACATGCGTATACATATATTCATATGAGCAGATAATAAGATTAATATGATGGACGATGTATACATATTGTTGTGATAAATTTAATTTCTACGTATATCAGTAAGAAATATTATACAAAAATTATGGGACGAGCCACAATATACTTGTATTATAATATTACATTGCAACGTTTATTACAACATGGTAATATCATGTCAGCAAGTCAGCTGCGCCTGGCTCACAAGCTATGCTGAAACGAATACAACACAAAACGAAACAAGGAATACATAAGCAACCGTTAGGTTTGAGGACGCCCGCGGTTAGTACTATATAGGACTACGCATCATACGAGCAGTTCTCTTCTCCTGCTGACAGCCACATCGTCTTATAACCACCACAACTGGTGACCCCGACGTGAGTGATAGTTCCACCGCGATTTATTAATATAATTTTAAAATTCATTAACTATTTCGGCTACAGTGCACCTCGTTTATTAGTTAAAACTACGTAAAAACTTTTTGACTACAGTGCACTTTGTGTATTGGTTTTTGTGCTCATCTGCGCACGTGGCTGCTCACACATACGACCGATTGTAGGACAACTGGAGTTTTCCCGCAGTGCTGATCAGTACAACCTCGAGAGCAGCACATACAACTTTTCAACTCATCATTTTTTCGCTAAATCGCTATGCCAGATAGCGCAAACGTGCAAGTGGCAGACAGTATAACGCCACTCCAACGTGTTTCTATACGATGTCCGCTCTTCAATTCCGAACGGCCAGCCTTATGGTTCGCCCAACTCGAGGGACAATTTCATCTCGCCGGAATTTTCGATGAAATTACGCAATACCACTACGCTTCCTCACACCTTGATGCCAAGCTCGCCGCAGAAGTGGAAGACATTCTTTTGAACGTTCCCACAGATACGCCCTACACTCGCCTAAAAGGAACACTGATCGAACGCCTTACGCTCTCTCGAGAAGCACGGCTACAACAGCTTCTCGATCGAGAGACCTTGGGTGATAGAAAACCGTCGCAATTTCTACGCCATCTGAGAAGCCTCGACAACGCCGTTCCGGACAACATTCTTCGAACTAAGGTGGCTAAGAAGACTCCCGATGTCAACGCAATCTATACTTGCATCCCAAGCGGATATGAATCTTGATAAACTCGCGTCTCTGGCAAACAAAATACACGACATCACACTACCAGCAGAAATTAATTCGCTCCAAGAATCAACAACAACATCAACAGTCGAATCACGCATTTCCCGTCTCGAAGTTTCGATTAACGAGCTAGCTTCCAGTTTTAAGCGGCAGAGCATATCTCGCACCCGTTCTCGTCAGCGCTTTCGTTCGCGCACATCTTCACCAGCATTGAACAACGACACATGCTGGTACCACCAAAATTTCGGCAATAAAGCAAAATGTTGTCGATCGCCGTGCTCATTTCAGGGAAACCTACCGTCGGACCGTTAGTGGCGGTTAACGGCTCCTCACACGAATCAAACCGCCTTTTCATAACAGATCGCGCAACCAAAATCCAATTCCTGGTGGATACTGGCGCCGATCTCTGCACTTTTCCTAAATCTCTCGCACCGTGGCCGTCCGAACGAATCAACTATAATCTCACAGCAGCAAATGGGTCTACGATTAATACCTACGGTTGCATAACTCTAACACTAAGCCTTGGCCTCAGACGAAATTTTACATGGCGCTTCGTGGTGGCGGACATAATGAAACCTATTATTGGCGCAGATTTTTTAGCTCATTTCGGCATCTTACCCGACCTCAAGAATAGCTGCCTTATCGACTCGATAACTGGACTAAAAGCCGCATGTAAGTAATCTCCATCAAAAGTCATTTCGGAAATTAAAGTACTGCCCGTCGATCCTATATGGGCAGATGCACTAAAGGAGTTTCCTAACCTGACAAAGCCCGAAGGAATCTGTCAGCCAACAAAACATATGACGCAGCACCACATATCCTACTACACCAGGCCCTCCAGTTTCCTATAAAGCTCGAAGACTTGTTCCTGACAAACTTAAAATTGCCAAGACAGAGTTCGAGAAAATGTTACAACTAGGAATCGCTCAACGTTCGAAAAGCTTCTGGTCATTTCTGCTATTGAATTTCCGTTCATGACGTTCGGACTTCGGAATGCCGCACGATTTATCGACGAGGTAACACGGGGACTAGACGACTTCTTATTTCCATACATAGACGACATCCTAATCGCTTCCAAGGATGTTACGCAACACCGCAGTCATCTTCGCTTACTTTTCGAACGACCCACTAAGTATGGTGTCGTAATTAACACCGCTAAGTGCCGTTTTGGTCAGTCCAAAGTGGACTTTTTGGGACACCGCATTTCAGCCAAAGGAATCTTACTTCTTTCTGGTAAAGTAGTCGCGATAGTTAACTTGTTTCTTGGCATGATCAATTTTTATCGTAAATTTCTTAAAAACGCTGCTGAGTTACAGACACCCCTGCACGAGTACATTCAAGGAACTTCAATAAAAGGTTCTCATCCGGTCCCCTGGACACCAGAAGGAGATGCAGCATTCGCTCAATGCAAAGAAGAGCTACGTAAAGCAACAATATTAGCATACCCTGATACAACGCTCCCTTGGGCAATATTTACTGATGCCTCAGAATATGCTATCGGCGCCGTCCTCCAACAACGGCGAGAACAACACTGGGAACACAGCCAAAAGCTTCAACCTGCTCTTAGAAAACACTGTCCATACGACCGTGAACTTCACGCTATCTACGCAGCTTTACGAAAATTTCGTTATATTTTCGAAGCACGACACATCACGATATTCACAGATCACAAACCTTTGCTACATGCTTTTTCTCAGGACCCCGATCGAGCGACACCCTGGCAATTCCACCACCTAGATTTCATCAGCCTGTTTACAACCGATATCCAACATATAGCCGGAAAAGACAACATCATCGCAGATACTCTTTCTCGCATCGAAGAAATTTCAATGGCAGTATCTTCAAACGAACTTGCACAAGCACAAGCTGAGGACGAGGAACTTCAGCAAAGAATACAAAGGGAACAACACGATTCACTAAACTTGCGACCTGTCAACATTCCAGGCTGCAATAAACCAATATACTGCGACGTTTCGACCGATATTATTCGTCCATATGTTCCCATCGCGCTGAGGAAGAAAATATTCGACGCTCTCCAAAGCATTAGTCATCCCGGAGCACGAGCTTCCGCCAAATTGTTAACGCAACGATACGTTTGGCCCAGCATTAACCGCGACTGCCGTTTGTGGGCCCGAACATGCCTAGCTTGCCAACGAAATAAGGTATCACGCCACGTTTTATCACCAACCCAAAATTTTCCAAACCACACAAGAACATATCCATGTGGACATCATTGGTCCATACGTACCTTCAAAGGGGTATCGCTCCTGCTTGACAATCATCGATCGTTTCACCAGGTTTCCAGAGGCATTTCCCATCGAAAGTATCGACGCCGAATGTGTTGCCCGCACACTTTTTCTGGATGGATATGCCGCTACGGTGTACCATTACAAATCACAACGGACCAAGGAACACAGTTTAAGAGCCAACTCTTTAACGCTCTCGCTCGTCTCCTCGGCAGTAAACATATAAATACCACCACTTTCCATCCGCAGTCGAATGAAATGGTGGAACGTCTTCACCGTCACTTGAAGGATGCCATTCGTTGTCACGAAAACAGCTCATGGGTCGACATGCTACCCATCGTTCTCCTTGGAATTCGCGCCGCTTGGAAGGAAGATCTTGGCGCAACTCCTGGCGATCTCGTTTATGGAGAGCCAATTCGTTTACCAGGTGAATTCTTAGCGCCTTCGCCACGATCTGGTTTGCCACCATCCAATTTGGCATTACGCTTGGGAAATTAATTCGCGGACCTTGCACCACAACCCATCGTCCGACATGGTCGGAGAAAAACATTCATTTTCAAAGAACTATCTACATGTTCACATGTTTTTATTCGTCGCGACGCTCCACACCACGCATTCACTTCACCTTATGAAGGACCTCACCGAGTCATTTCAAAGCATGAAAAATATTTCATCGTAAACGTCAAAGGCGAAAACACTACAGTTTCGATCGACCGCCTAAAGCCTGTTTATGTACTTCCCGACGATAAGCTCAACGAGAATGAGCAGCACAACGACGACGACAACAATACTACGCTTACATTAACTTCACCAGAGTCATCTGACCCTGGGACATCTCGATTTTCGTCGCCATCATACCGCCCATCTGAATGCGATTCCAACTTATCTGCACCGTCACCCAAGAGACGCGTTAGATTCCGCTGAACTTTTAATCATCTTCTTAAATTTTGATAACGTTCTCCAAGAAGGGGAGTACTTGTGGGACGAGCCACAATATACTTGTATTATAATATTACATTGCAACGTTTATTACAACATGGCAACATCATGTCAGCAAGTCAGCGGCGCCTGCCTCACAAGCTATGCTGAAACGAATACAACACAAAACGAAACAAGGAATCGAATGAACCGTTAGGCTTGAGGACGTCCGCGGTTAGTACTATATAGGACTACGCATCATACGAGCAGTTCTCTTCTCCTGCTGACAGCCACCGTGCGCACATCGTCTTATAACCACCACAAAAATATTTATTAGTATAGTATATTATGTAAAAATCAAATAAAATTATTAAATATGCAAGTCCAAATTGACAATAAATATTACTATGCATGCATTCATACAAAATTATACTCATATCATAATTATATTTATGTATGTAAGTACATGCCAATATGGAAATGCCGACGGCAAAACGCAAAAGCATACATATTTGCATACATTGCGAAAGCAAAAATGAAGCACGAAAATATCACAATGCTGTTGTTGGGAGTATCATAAGGAGCATGTGTACATATAAGTTAAATAAGTTAGACGGTTCTTATTATTTCAATTATTTATTTTCTAATAATTTGGTGGACTACTACCGCACCTTATGAGCTACAATTTATAACTAAAACTTAAATCTAAAGAAACGTATATCTAGAGCCTATGTTTACTATTAGCTACGTGGCTTTGCATTGTTTCACTATTAATAGCATCAGGCGACCAATGCAGTGGCTGACGTGAGATAACAAATTTCCTTATCTTCTCAATATCTTCTGTTGTACTATTAATAGTATCGAGCGAACAACGCCGTGGCTAGCGTGGGATAAGAATTTAGTTCCCTCAAGCCACGCGTGAGTTCTGCGTCTGTGGATGAGCTATTTGAGTTAACTCCTCCCCTTCTAGTTGTAGGCCGTCCTCGGGCTTCCTCAGGCTGTCAATAACAATCTTTAGGGAAGATGCGCGTCTCTTTTCTTTTAATTTTTGGAGCACATTCAAAATAGAAAATACAATAGCTATGATGAGGAGGATAGCCACGCTAATCGTTGCGGGCCTTGTTGTCAGTTTTTTATCTATTTCTCCAATGTATTGTAGATTCTTGATGTTAAGCCTTTGTAGGTATGATAGACTTAGAATTTCTTGGTGTCCAGTGATATTCAAGAATGCCGATGTCGCTGAGCTGGGATGTCATCTAACAATATTCTTCATGTTCGAGAATAGAGACCCATTTATTTCGACTTCTTCATCGAATGTCACCAGAAATGTACCATAGATGGTTTTTCCGGAACTGTTGTCCCTTTTTATAACAGAAGTTACATCATTCAAAATGATGATACCGTCGTCTATTACTTCCAATCGTTTTAGGTGGTTGGGACGAGTATTGCAATGTGCCGTGCCACCGGAGTGTAGTTGTTGAGCGCAAGTGGTGAAAGGTAATTTCTTCCAGAAAGTCTTAGTTAATGTATTGGTGCAGTTTCCAATTGGCAGGATCTTATCGCCGCAATCTGCAACGTTGTTGCCTTTAGCGAAATGTAGTATCGTGCCGTTGTGTTCGACAGGAAAAAGAGTTATCTTTTTACAAACTAAGCTAGGTTCAGGATATTTAATTATGAAATGTAAGAAATTATGATCTAATATTACATTGACATATGTTACTTCCATTAAATCTATTATTGTCATACCTGTAGAGTGCTCATTTAACATGTCTTCTATATCTTTAGAATCGAGAATGAGAGGGTTAATAACGCGAATCTTTGCGAGTGTAATTGACAACAATAGTGTTTCAAGTTCTGAGATTAAGGTTCTATCCCTTGCGAGTAATGTTTCATAGAGGTGACCAGTGTCGATTTCTTTATCTTTTGCATAATTAACGATAGTATTTACGGTTTCTGTTAATTTTTTAATTCGTTCCTGTATCCGAGTATTTATAATTGCTTGTCTACCTATTGACTCAATTAGCTTTTGTTGATTGAATTTTAGTTTTTCAAAATCATCAAAATCGGGAGTTCCAGCAACCACTTTCGAAGCAGTTCCTAGAATATTAATACTCCTTGCTTGCCTATGGTGAATGTTAACTGTTTCTAAAAGTCTTTCTATATGACCTATATCAGATTCTAAAATTTTTTTCATATGCGACTGTGGAAAGTGTTTCATCAGTAATCTTGTTTCGCCAGCTATTTCTGAATACATGGTTAAATTAGATGAGTGTCTGAGATATTTAAAATGCTGCCAGATAAATACATTTCCATCGATAAGTGGGATGTAGTCCGAGTGTGTATAATCGGATAGTTTTGCAGTTGCTACAGTCACGAAAAACAGCACGGTCGATAGCCTAGATAGAAAAATATAGTTTAGAATAGAAAGTGGGATTTAGACTTATCTTAAATTGTCCTTATGGACCTCTCTCCCTTTAATTAGAACCGTTGTTCCCAAGTCGGCTTCTATTGTAGCTTCTTCATACAGAGGCGTAAGTTTGTTGCCTAGTCTCTTATTTATTTTCATAAGTACTTTATCCCCTACCTGAAAAGTTCTGTTACGTCTTGTCTCATTTTGTGTCCGTAGTTGTATTTCTTGACTCTTTTTTATTTTTTCTCTTATATCTGCTTCGAGATCTGGTGGGTGGGAGTGTATTACGTCGATTGGTCTCTTATTTATTATAGAGTGTACAGACTTATTGTATTCAATTGTTGCTTGAAGTATTAATTCAACTATGTCATTAATGTGTTTTTCAAGTTTCAAGCACCTAGCAATTTCCGCGAGGATACTATGAAATCTCTCTACCTGTCCATTTGATGTACTATGGAGTGGTGGAGAGTTTAAAATTTGAACGTTAAAACTATTTTCCAGAAGTGATTTTATTGTCCCTGAATTTAAAGATGGCTCATTATCGCAAAATATAATTCTGGTATGCGCATAGAAATTCATAAGTTGTAAAATTGATGGTTCTATATCAATTATAGTTCTCGACGGTATAGGTTGTACTATGGCGAATTTTGAAAATTTATCGATACAAGTTAAGAAATATTTTTTATCTGTAGAAAATATATCAATATGGAGTATTTCGCCTACATGAGAAGGAATAGGTGTTTCGCCGATAATATGTTTTTTCGGGTGTCGGACATATTTTGCTCTATTACAAATTTTGCAATTTGCAACTATTTCATTTATCAGATGCGTCATCTTTGGGAAATAATAGTCTTGAAGTATTTGTTTGCCATTTTCTTGGGCTGCCCTGTGGGCCCTATTGTGTTCGGCGACTATTATCTCTTTTTGCTCATTCTTGTCGATAACGTCTATGACCAATTTTTTTGAGTGCCAAAATTTTGTTGTCGGCAAAATCTCACACACGACTGCGTTAACCACATTCTTATTGACTGCGTTTTTTACTTTTTCTAGCAGACCCTTCCTGTCTGAAAAATTTATGATATGCCTTGTTTTTTGGCCAAACATAATTATAGTTTGTGTTGAGGAGACTGAAGTTTCTTCAGTGATTATTTGATTCCGGAAGCAATTTACTGGTTTGTCAGTGGAGTCAATGACATATGTCAACGACAATTCGCTATGTACAGTGGCCATATCAGATGGTACATCTTCTTCTAAAGCATGTAAATTTTGCCTTGATAAAGCATCAGCAAGAAAAATTTCTTTTCCTGGCTTATAATAGATTTGTGCATTATGTTCATCAATAAAGGCTTTCCATCTTTTTATTTTCGCGTTTGGATTTTTATCCGAAACTGCGAACGTAAGCGGCTGATGGTCGGTATAAATGTTTAGATTTTTTACGCCATACAGATAGTTTCTTAAGGTTTTTAATGCCCACACTATAGCAAGTAGCTCACGCTCATTTGTTGCGAAATTTTGTTCGTTATCCCTAAGGGTTCTAGAAATCATAGTAATTGGTTTCCCAGCTTGGGATAAAACTGCTCCTAAGCCAAGAGATGAGGCATCTGTTGTTAAGTCAAATGCTTTTTGGTACTCAGGATAGAGGATGACTTCTTCCGAAATAAGAATATTTTTTAGTTTGTCAAAAACTAGTCGTTGTTTTTCATTGAGGCTTACTGGTATCTTTTTTGATTGACCGGCACTCACTTTACCGTTATCACCCCTCAGAATTTCTGTTAATGGTTTGGCTATAGATGCAAAGTCTTTGATAAAGCATCTATAATAGCTTGCCATACCCAAAAATTATCGAACTTGAAACTATGTGGTTGGTTGTTCAAATCGGCTAATAGCTTTTATTTTACTTGGGTTTGTTGTAATGCCTCCTCGTGAGACTACGAACCCAAGATACTCGACTTTTTCTTTGAAAAAATGTGACTTTTCTCGTGAAACCCTCATATTGGCTGTATAGAGTTTATCTAATACCCATGCTATATGTCTTACATGGTCTTCCATGTTCTCTGAAAAAATTATAACATCATCTACATAAACGTAGCATGATTTTCCTATTCGCTCCCTAAGTACATCGTCTATAGTTCTTTGAAAAATGCTGGGAGCATTTTGCTCTGCAAAATTCGTATTTCCCATTTGCTACAGAAAAAGCGGTTTTCTCTCTGTCCTTTTCAGAAAGTAATATCTGGTGAAATCCAGATTTTAAGTCTAGCGTGGTAAAATATTTGGCTTTTCCGAGATTCGACAAAATTGCACTTATATTTGGTATGGGATATTTATCGTCAATTGTTTTGGAATTTAGCTTCCTAAAGTCTATAACTAGCCGTTTTTTTTTATTTCCTTGTTCGTCTCATCCTTTTTTATCTACTACCCATACTGGTTTATTGTAGGGTGATGCTCTAGATGGCCTAATTATATTATTTCTCAACAAGTTACTAACTTCGCTATTTACAAAGTCAGAAACTCCCATTGGGTAAGGGTACAATCTAGAGTATACCGCTTCTTCGTCTTTTGTTCGGATGGTGGCAACAATATTGATATTGTAAGGCAGTGCCTCATTAGGGTCAGCAAATACTCCTTGTTTTTTGTTATCATTTCTCTGAATTTTGGCTGAATTTGTTTGGGAACTTCTATGCTTTCGACCTCTGTAAAATTAACGTCAGAAGATTTTAAAAACTGAATTATTTCTGAACCGGATGCTGTTTTTAATACTTTATGTTTGAAATCCAATGTAGCACCTACTTCATTAAGCAGGTCTAATCCTATTATTCCGTCGAATATTGACAGATTTGGGAGTATAAAGAATGTAGTTATGGTGTTGAAAATATGCATAGGACATTTTTTTTTAACGGAATTGAAGCCATGAAGTGACTTAACTAAGAAAGATTCGTTTACTACAGTGACGTTATTTAGTTCAGTTAAAGGTTTAATATAATTTTTTGAAGATCCTGTGTCAATAAGAAGCTTTATGGTTCTACCTGCTATCGTTCAGTAACAGGGAGCAATTTCTAAAAAATTTATATCATCATATTGATTAGTTTTATCTGTAATATCATTTGCCTCTAATTCGGCTGTAATTTGATATTCAGATTCGTCTTGAGCAAGTGTGGTTTTATTTTGTAAAAGATGATTTATCCTTTGTTGCTTTGGTCCCGTATACCGTGCAGTGCTATTATATGATCTTTTAATGATCTGATTAGAGGGTGGTACATAATGAGAGAAACTTCTATTTGGTTGTTGGATAGATTGCCTAAATCGAGATGAATTGTCAATATCCATCGGTTGGGGTGTATCCTGTTTTGAAAATGGTCTTCTATTTTGTGTTTTTGTCTGCCAAAAAATTGATTTTTAGCCAGTTGCACGTTTTCATTGTTTGGATCTAAGCTTTTTTGATGCTGATATTCATTTCTATGAGCTCTTTCTTCTAAGCTTTTAGCAAAATTGTTTGCGAATTGGAAACGTTCATGATTAGACTCAACTTCTTGAGCTAAGGGTAATGCTGATGGCAGGTCATTTGGACGTGCTGCAAAAAGAATGTCGTGTGTTGACGTAGAGTCGATAACTCTTGTTTAATAAGGTAAATAGGTCGTTTGTCAGCGTAGGTAAAGTCTAGCCTGTTGATAATAGATTTAAAATTCAGTGGTGTATCGTATGAGGACAGCACCATATCAGCGGAGCCCCTTATTTTATTTCTAATAATGCCTATTGCCTGGTAGAGTTTAGAACTTCCTACATAACTCTCAAACAGTTTATAAGCCGCATGAGCAGCCTTACGCCATGAGACATATGTCTCGTGTTTCCCTTCGAAATCATGTAGTGATTTTACCATGTCTAATGATTCATCGCAACATATTCCTGGTACTATTTCAGCATCTCTAAATACTTCTACTTGAGGTACCGTTAATGATGCAAATTTATTTTCTAAAGTTTTTACCCTTTGTTCAAAAATTTGAGCTTGATTTGAAAGTGCAGAGTTAACCGCAAACTCAATAAGCGTTTTTATTTCTGATTACTCTACTTCACTATCACTCGTAAAAATATTACAATATTTAATGAAAATTAATTAACCTTTCGCACAGATTCTATTTGTTTCTTTGTTTAATAAGCACTCTACTTACATGCTTCTTTATTTATTTATAATAGTTATATTCCAATCCGTTTGTTTTTGTTAGGTTCCAGACCTTTTGTTGGATTCCTCCTTCTTGTTGGGCGCCAGTTAAATAAGTTAGACGGTTCTTATTATTTCAATTAATTATTTTATAATAATTTGGTGGACTACTGCCGCACCTTATGAGCTACAATTTATAACTAAAACTTAAATCTAAAGAAAAGTATATCTAGAGCCTATGTTTACTATTAGCTACGTGGCTTTGCATTGTTTCACGAACGAACGAATTTCCTTATCTTCTCAATATCTTCTGTTGTACTATTAATAGTATCGAGCGACCAACGCCGTGGCTAGCGTGGGATAAGAATTTAGTTCCCTCAAGCCACGCGTGAGTTCTCCGTCTGTGGATGAGCTATTTGAGTTAACTTATATTTATGTCTCTTCATATTATCTGCTTGGGCATACATGCCACGTCATTATATTTCGAAAATACAAATACTTATTTCTTTTCATATTCTCTGTTGAGTATGTGGAGAACTGTTAAAAATGTTAACATTTCACAGCGTGCATTCTGTGGTTGTGAGGTAAATTCCTTACTACAATTCTAACAAATGCTCGCTGTCGAACCTGCATTTTCTTTATACTTCAAGTTTTCTGCCTGAACTTAGCCCTTCCTTACTTGTTTTTATTAGTTTAATACCATTGCTATTGTTTAGAAGATTTTTCAAAGTACCATATAAATATATTTGTACAAAATATATTATTTTTAATATGTAATGGTGAGTTTGATGTAGTGGCAGAGAACATGAACATGAATTTACGCCTACAGATTCGCATATTTACAATGTGCAAACGACTGCGGATATAATTTATAGATATTCTCAATATATTTGATATCAAAGCACATAAGTATATCGTCACCTAAAATGCAAAATAACATAACATCACTTTTCGTAGGCTTACAGGAGAAGCAAAACACAGTATAAAAAGAAAACTTTCTGAGATATTGAAACAAAATTTTCAAATCTGAATTAACATGAAACTATAAGTATTTGTTAGATAAAAAATAAGGAAAAACTAAAACAAATTTTTTTAGTAGGTGTCTTACGTTATTTTGAATTTAAAAAATAACGTATGGTGCAAATTTGCATTGGGTACTAAGCATTTTGCTAATTTATAGTTCGAACACAGGAGCTCCTCTTTTCTATGGCCTCACAAAGAACTACCACGTGCAGTCTTTGATCAGCCTTTTAACCTAAACTAACCAAAGTATATTGAACATAACTATTAAAAATAAGCATAAAGAATAAATGAAGGCAATCATCGTGATAAAAAAACAAACGCTCTGTTATTTTTACATGGGTGATTTGTTTAACGAAAACGAGCACGTGATGATACGTTTTTTTAATTTTCAATATAACTTGGGTATTACTGATTGTGGAAGCTTAAAATTTGTGACAAATGTGTATGCAATATGATGTGGTGAATCGTAATCAATAAAAAACTTAACTTAAATTTTTTGGTGATATGTTATTTTGCATTTTAGGCGACGTTATATGTATGTGCACTTTGACCTATTTAATGATGAATTCATGAAGTCATATTTGTATTATTATTATGCTGTTCATTCTTCAATTCCATCTGAAGAAGTCGATGTTCCGCATGCAGACTTCATAGAATTTAAGTGCATTCGTATTTGCGCTAATAGTGGCCATATCTACTTAAATTTATCCTATAACAGCCTCACTCGGACATATCTGTATATATGCAGCATGCTTCATTAATAAATAATGTTTTCTCGATGTCTAATAATACTGATTCCATGATTGTTTTGGGAGATTTCAATTTACCGTGCGTATCATGGAACTCTAGTGATGATTATACAATTCCTATCAGTACTCGCTTATGTTTTAACGAGTTCTTAGATGAAATGTCGGAGTTGGGTCTTAACCAAATTAATTTAATTTCAATCGAGTTTGGTAAAATCTTAGTTCTAGTTTATGTTGATAACACTGCAATGTTCTCCGTTGTCCAATGTGATCCTTTGGTTTGGCCAGAGGACCCGTATCATCCTGCTTTGGAAATTAAAATCGAAATCATCACTAACTTTACTAATAATAATACACAAGACCTTTGTTTTCGGTTCAATTTTGCGAAAGCTAATTTTAAGAAGATTAATAACGAACTTTCTAAAGTATCTTGGCCAGACAATATTGAATTTAGTGCTTCCCACTTTAATGAAACTATTTTAAACTTATTCGAAAAATATGTTCCGAAGTATGTTGTTACTCAAAAAATAAGTTTTAATTTATGGTTTTCGAAAGAATTATGTAAATTAAAAAATAGAAAATCTCGTGCTTTTAAACTTTTTAAGAAAACTGGTTTAGTTGCTGACTATTCAAAATATTCTAAATTGAGTCGACAATTTGCTGAACACAACAAAATATGTTATAATAATTATATAAATAAAGTAAAAAATAATATTATACGTAATCCAAAATTATTCTATGGTTTCGTCAACTCCAAACGCAGAATTTCCAATTTTCCGTCCGCTATGAAATATAAGTCTAGTATGTCCAGTGACAATCACACCATTTCTAATATGTTCGCTGAATTCTTTAAGTCCAATTACTCTCCAAAATCTCCAAAAAATGTTCCGCTTCAGCACAAGTTATGTCCGATTTCTGTCATTAATGCACCTACCATTTCCGAAGCAGACGTCTTAGATCAATTAAATATGTTAAAACAATCATACAATTATGGCCCAGATATGATTCCCTCATGCTTTCTTAAGAAATGTGCCAAGTATATATACCAACCCCTAACAAAACTATTTAATTCATCTCTTATGCAAGGCTTATTTCCATCCATATGGAAAAAGTCATTTATAATTCCTTTGCATAAGAGTGGATTTAGGTCATCTACTGAAAACTATAGGGGAATAGCAAAGTTGTCTGCAATACTTAAACTTTTTGAAGCAATTATAACAGACGACATAACCTTCCGGATCTCTCCACTAATTTCTTGTTCTCAGCACGGTTTTCGTAAAGGGAAATCTACAATAACTAATTTGCTTGAATTTGTATCACATGTATCAACGGGCTTTAGGGAGAATAAGAATACTGATGTCATATACACAGATATTAGTAAAGCTTTTGATAAAGTAAACCATTCAATTCTTTTGCATAAACTTGATCTTCTTGGTTTTCAACCAATATTTCTAAAATGGGTTGCTTCTTATCTTGGTAATGGAATTCAACAAGTCATATTTAACGATCATTTTTCTGACATAATCCATGTTCCTTCAGGCGTTCCACAAGGTAGCCATCTTGGTCCAATTCTGTTCTTGTTATTTATTGATGACATATCATCTGTTGTTAAGTTTTCAAAAGTTTTATTATATGCTGACGATGTAAAACTTTTTAAAACGTATACTTCAAACAGCGAAAGATGTCAGTTGCAAACAGACTTAAACAACCTAGTTTCTTGGTGTGATAGAAATGACATGCCATTGAACCTTAAAAAATGTAAAACGATGTGCTTTTCACGTAGATCTGTAGACCCTACTTCATACGCAATACAAAACTTTAGGTTGGAACAAGTACGCAGTTTTGTTGATCTGGGTGTAACTATGGACCCCAAATTAAATTTTAATCTTCACGCATCTTCCACGGTTTTTAAAGCTAAAGGCGCTCTTAGTTTTGTTAAACGTTGTTCTAAAGAATTTAGAGATCCCCTTGCTACAAAAATTCTTTTTACATCTCTGGTGAGGCCTATATTAGAGTATGCTTCTGTGGTTTGGAACCCTAGTTACCAAGTCCATTCAGATAAGTTAGAGTCCGTTCAAAAACAATTTTTACTTTTTGCCTTAAATCATTTGCATTGGGGTTCCAGTTTAAATCTTCCCCCTTACACTAACCGCTTAAAACTTATAAATCTCCCGACACTCGCTAGTTGTAGGTAGATGCTTGGTATAATATTTCTTATAAAACTCATGAATGGGTCAGTCTGTAGCCCATCTCTCTTATCTGATATTAATTTTAACATTCCCGCTCGCTCTACCAGGCAGTTTAGACCCTTACTTTTAAAATTTTCTAGAACAAATTTTGAGTTAAACGAGCCATTCCGCCGTATATGTCATGATTTCAATTCTCATTCCAGCACATTTGATCTAACAGACCCACTCTTTACCATTAAAAAAATTATCTTATCTACTCTTAACAAGTAACATTTAAAAATTATAAACTTTAATTTAATCCTTAATTTTGGCTGTTGAAATTTTTGTTTCTGTAGCCAAGCAGCATAAGATCGAAACGCTTAAAACTCTCTTGCCTTTTATGACTCGGCTAATTCCGCTCGTACGCGGATTGCGCCCCGCGCGTCGGTTGGGCGGGTGGAGGGTAATCGTTGGGTATTATTACAAATATTTAATTAATATACGTATATAGGTTCGATAAGTTATATATTTATGTACGTATGTATTTATTTGCTTTGGGCATTAGAAATTTTCATAACGTCTTAGAAGACCAAGCCGTCGCTCAGATTCACATACATACATATGTAATTTTGGGTGTACGTAAACAAATTTGAAAGAATCATACGCATAATGTTTGTAAATTTTTGCAATCCGCGTAAAAATATTCTTAAAATGTAAAATATTTGAAATGGAGTTTTTTGTTGAAGAATATTTGTATTTTTTACGGGCCAAATATTTACATGTGCACACATTTAAGTGTGTTATGTATTCATTATTAGAGTGGGAATGTCATACGCGGATATGCATGTATGTACGATCTAAACTACCCTTGGTGTCGTGGGGTCGGCAGGTCGCGGATAGCCGGTAGGTCTGTAGTACGAGTAGCCGATGAGTTGCAAAATAAATTATAACGAATAAACAACCTGTGGAGGATGCAATTAAAAGCCAGCTAAGCCGATGAAACCCCTGCGATAGAGGCGAGTCGATACCGCCTCTTAAAAATAATGTAGGGGAACATCATGCATGGGTATGGTGGGTAATACAAAAACCCAGGCGCGACAGACTCACAATGAGTGGCTTCCTGGTCAGCGTCTGTTCACCATGCTAGGTGCGGCTGCAAACATGATCGGTCCAACCCCTGGCGCACTGGGAGCCCCACGAAACACCATCAGCTTTTTCTCACTGGAAAGAGTGATCTGAGCTTGATCTTCTGAAGTGTTAATCACGATGTGAATTAGTAACCAGCCCCTTCGGGCCTTGGTCAGGAAGTGTCCAGAACTAGTAGACTGCGATGCTCCGAGCAAGCGCCGGTTCGTCTGCGTGTTCCGGGACCGTTAAAATGAAGGACAGGCCTTAGAGAACTTGGTTGGGGGCATCGTCATGGAGGGTGCACCCGTTCCTGTCTATTTCGGCCCGCCCCCCTGCACACGCTGCGCTGGTAAAACCGATTAATAGAGAAAACAATGGAAAAAACTAATAACGACAACAACATTAGCAGCAACAAAAATATGGAGTACTCAGATATGGGTCCCTTTAAGAAGGCTTTGCGATTGGCCAGATCGCTTGTAAAAGTGCTATCGGTGGATAGACCTGCGCGAGCTAAATCTTCACCATCGGTGCTGCAGGAAAATACGCCGTCATTAAAGGGAAGACTAGACTGGGAGAAATGATACAGAAGTTAGCTGATGTGATGCGGCCAACACTGCACTCCGTCAACAATTTTGTGTGGAAACTACTTGGTTCTTTCGCGATGCTTCACGCACGTGCCAAGTACGCCCGACTGGGTGAATTAAAGCGTAATGTGTCAAGCCAGCCAAAGGTTGTTGAAATAACTCCTTAAAGAAAATGGGGAGAAGAAGAGGAGGGAGGCATAATTGCTAAACAGTTAAACAGTGGAGTAGCGGGACCTGGACGATACCACCACAAAAGAAGGCACATCAGAATTAAAGGCTTTGGCCTCTTTACGTAGCCGCGGTAAAAAAAATCAGAGTGGCCTACGCGGGCACCCAAAAAGCAGTGATAAGTCTTCCTGCGCAAAAAACAAGACATTTACTACATACTCAAAAGACTAAGATCGGCTGGACAATCTGCAAGATAAGGGAGAAGGCTCAACTGAAGGAGTGCTGTAGGTGTTTCGAATATGGACATGTGACGAAGGCGTGCAGCAATTTGGAAGACAGGAGTAAGTACTTTATGAATGACAACTACACCAAAATTGGGAAGCAATTGGAAAGCAATGGGGAAGCAAAGGAACTAAGCCTTTGGTGTGTTAAACGCTGTCCTGCTGAATACAGGGACAAAGAACACTTTTGAAAAGAATGGGTGTGGCTCCATTATTGACGTATTATTTCCTAGTAGAACCTTAATTCGATCAACGGACTGGCAGGTGCGCGATATATATATGCAAAGTGATCACCTGGCTATATTAATAAATATCCGCAAACCCTCGCAAGGACTACGCAAAACCACGTGTCGCCGAAGAGGGCAGACAATAGAGGCGAGCAACACTTCTTGCTTCAAAATGTTATGCGACAAAGTAGACGAAAACCTATGGGACGAACGGTATAATATCATAATGGGAAAAATAAGAGGAGGCAATGAGCAAGCACCGACTTGTTCCTCGTTGCTAAGAAATGTGGTAGAAGCGCTATTCCCTAAGCAAAGCCAACAATGTAGAAGTTTACTTCTTGACCTCGAATAGCTGCAAGCTGCTGAACGGTTCGGTAATTCCAAAGCACCAGGCCTGGATGAAATCCCAAACAGGGCCCTGAATCTCGCAGTGAAAAACAACGAAAAACCATATGTACAGCCTACGAGAAGAGATCTTTCCCAAGATATGAAAAATGCAACGTCTGGTGCTATTTCAGTTAGCAAACAGACCGCCCACTATGCATGTACGCCACATTGGGAAGATGCTGGGGTTTATCTGTGTCCACCTACGAAGTTACCTCGAAGGGGAGGCCTGCAGCCTATCAAACAACCAATACGGCTTCCGCAAAAACAAAGAAGCTCACAGCTATTGCGGAAAATGCCACAGAAGGAGAAAGATGGCAATAAAGAATACTGTGCGGCCATAACGCTCGATGTGAAAACCGCATTTAATTCAGCTTACTGGCCTCACATACTGCGTGCGTTAGAGGTGAAAAAATACCAACTTACTTGCTGAGAATCATACAGAGCTATTTGTTCGAAAGGCTGCTGCTCTATGACACAGATGAAAGTCCAAAAGAGTATACGGTAACTGGTGGTGTGTCACAAGGTTTCGTATTGGACTGTCCTGTTTGATGGAATACTACGCTTCACGCTACCTAACGAAGTACAGATTATCGGATACGCCGATGATATAGCGGTAACCATAGTGGCCAAGGAACTCCACCAAATCCAGAGCATATGTAGTGAGACAGTACCAAAATTAAGACATTGGCTAAATAGCTAAAACGGCAACTCGCAGAAAAAAAGCGTAAGCAGTGATTATTAAAAGCAGAAAAAAACTCGAAAATATCTCCCTAAACATTAACGAACACATCATTACAACACAATCAGCACTAAAGTACCTTGGTGTAATGATCGACACGAGACCCAGCTACAAAGTCCACATTGAGAAAGTCTGCGAAAAATTAAAAAAAAAAAAGTCTAGAACTATGGCCAAATTGGCGGACCAAACCAAAGCAACACAGCACTTTATGGGGACCATCAGTAATGCGAAAAACATATGTAAGAATGGCACAATCAGTGTTCCGGCTAAGGACAATTAGAACTAGTAGCGCATACCACATGGCATCTCGTGAAGCCGCTGGCATTATATCTGTGATAATGTCCTCAGACATAATGGCTCGAGAATTGAAGCCGATCTATGACAAGAGCAAAAATATAGGCAGGAAGCTCTCAATGATAGAACGAAAAAGGAAAAGACAAGAAAGTATAGAGTAATGGCAAAATAGTTAAGACGCTGCAGGAAAGGGAAGATGGTCGCACCGATTAAATGGTAATATACAAGAATGGGTGGAACGAAAGCAAGGCGAGATAGACTTTTACATGACGCAGTTTCTGAAAGGACACGAATGTTTCAGAGAGTACTTGAGACCAGCGTCAGCATAACCAGTACTAGCATAAGAAAATTCATCAAGCCACCTGGCTGTTTCCGGATCGAAAAACTACGAACCAGATCGATCATGTTGTGATAGATGGAAGACACGTCTCCAGTGTTTTAGATCTGCGTGCGCTCCGAGGCCCTAACATCGACTCGGACCACTACTTTGTTGCAGCCAAGATACGAACTCGCCTCTGTGCGGCAAAAAACGCACGTCAGCAAACAAAAGGAAGGTTCGACGTCGAGAAGCTGGAAGCACAACAGACAGCCGCCCTCCTGCCCTCTGAGAGCACTCGCCAACAAATCGGTATAAGGGAACTGTGAGACGGGATTTCAAGCTTCTTACGTACAGCTGCAACCAAAACCATTAGTTTTCGGAGAATGCAAAAGAACATACGATGAGAAGTGCCGCGTCGCAGCGGAGAGAAAGCAGACTGCCTTTCATGCAGCGTTAAAATCGACCACAAAACGTACGGGATGGGATAGATACCGGGAGTTGAAAAGGGAAGCGAGACGCATTTGCAGAAAAAAAGGCCGAAATGTTTAAGTATGAAAAGCTTGACAAGCTGGTCGACAGGGGTAATGCTCGAAAATTCTATGAAGAGATGCGGCGACTAGCAGAAGGTTTAAAGAACGGAGCATACTCTTGTAGAACTCGCAGAGGTGATCTAGCGACTGATGACCAGAGCATACTTACGTTATGGAGGGAACACTTCTCCAGCCTGCTGAATGGCAGTAAAAGTATAAGCCAGGATAAGGCGAACCCGATTCACCAATCGATGATGATGGAGCAGACCTTTCATTGCTCGACCATGAAGAAGTTCGAATAGCAATTACCCGTCTGAAGAACAACAAAAAAGCTGGGGCCTATGGATTGCCGGCCGAACTATTCAAACACGGAGGAAAGCATACCCAACGATTGGATTGTGCCCAATCCACAAAAAAGGAAACCCCTTAATCTGCGCCAACTACCGTGGAATAAGACTCCTCAGCATGGCGAATAAGGTTCTATCGAAGGTATTGTGTAAAAGATTAAAGCCCACCATCAACAAACTGAACCCTAACAGTGTGGCTTTAGACCTGGCAAATCAGCAACTGATCAGATATTCACCATATGCTAAATCTTGGAAAAGACACGTGAATAGAGTCGGGGATTTCAAAGCTGCCTTTGGCAGTTCGAAAAGGAGCTGCCTTTATGCCGCGATATCCGAAATTGGTATCCCCTCAAAACGAATACGGGTGTGTAAGCTGACGTTGAGTAACAGCAAAAGCTCCGTCAGTATCGGGAAGGACCTCTCCGAGCCGTTCGATACCAAACGAGGTTTCAGACAAGGCGATTTTTTTTCGTGTGACTCCTTCAACCCATTTCTGGAGAAAATAGTTCGAGATTCAGAACTAAATAGAGAAGTTACCATCTTCTATAAGAGTGTACAGCTGCTGGCGTATGTTGATGATATTGATATCATTGATCTGGTGGTGAACGAGGGCAAGACGAAATATCTCCTGCATCAAAAAACCAGTCGTCGCACCAACGTCACTGTTGCCGGTCATAACATCGAAATTGTAGATAGTTTCGTCTATCTAGGAACCAGCATCAACACCAGCAACAACGTCAGTCTCGAAATCCAACGTAGAATATCTCTTGCCGTAGCACCTGTTGAACTAAACAGGCAGTAGAGAAGTAAAGTCCTCTCTCGACGAACATAAACAAAACTATACAAGTCAATCATTATTCCCGTCCTGCTATATGTTGCAGAGGCATAACCGATGACAACATCTGTTGAGTCGGCGTTGCGAATTTTCGAGAGAAAAGTTTTGCCAAAGATTTATAGACCTTTATGCGTTGGCCACGGCAAATATCGCAGTCGATGGAACGATGAGCTGTATAGATATACGACGACATTGACATAGTTCAGCGAATTAAAAGACAGCGGCAACGCTGGCTAGGTAATGTCGTCCGTATTAGACGCAGAGGAAGAGGAATACCTCTATTCCGTTGAAAGGGCCAGGTGGAGATGGACTTTCGCTTGGAATCTCCAATTGGCGCCACATTGCGAAAAGAAGAAAAGACTGACGGACTTTTATTAACTCGGCTATAATCACCTAAGCGGTTTCTATGCCATTAAAGAAGAAGAAACATTTTCCGATTAATCGTTATTTACGGAAAATATTCTGCCATATGCACTTGGATCTACATATTCGGTATGTGGGGGTACAAAGACATATGATCCGATTTTGACACATTTCTGACCCCGGCTGGCTAATCTCAAAAACACTATTTGTACAAAGTTTTGTTGAATATGTTGATTGGTGCTTCATTTGTGTACTAGAAATTGAAAGAATCATAAGGTATTTAAATTGTGCTATATGGGAAGTAGGCGGGATCTTAATACGATTGTCTCCCATATTAATGTAACGTACCGAATTTAGTTGAAATTCGCCTAGTAGGTGCGGAGATATATTATTTCACCTAAATGTAGGCGGTGTCACGTCCATCATTATTTTGAACCCAGCTACTGTAGAGCTCCATTGTATTATCCTGGGCGTAAAATTTTATGATCTAATGAATCTGTGAGTGGACGGGGATATCATCCTATTTCACCCCTTTTCAAACTGTCGGTAGTGGTTGTAATAGAATTTGTCCTAAACGAATTCTGTTTTTTTTGCTGTAGTAGTTCGCGTGATATATATATTAAACCTATTGGCCCCGCCACCCCTATTTTTTTAATTTTTTTTGCACATGTGCTCAAGTGAGACTCCTTTTAATTCATTTCCGCATCAGAAATCTCTAAAACGTCCAAAAGTACTCAACTATAAGCCTTCGAATATCAGTGACTATACAAATTCTTTTATCAATCCCAGCATTATGTGAAGCGGTATTAGGAGAACTTTATGAGGAGGCACCAAAATGTCCTGTAGGGCGTTCTCTTCGCCAACTTCAAACTGCCTTTGAGGTCAACACTTTTTGGTGCAGTGATTTGCTTGTTCTCTACTATCCAATAAACACAACAAGTAAGGTAATTTGATAGACCAAGATCGTTATGCCCAATATTTTTAAATCACCGCACACTTGCTAACCATGGTCTTTGTGTTTTAATTTGCAAAGGACCAATTACAAGTCCTTATAGCTTTCGTTGAGATAAGACCAAAGTAGAAAGAGAACTGATATATCCAAAAAGCCCTTGAATCTACCGGTCAAGCAGTCGATAAGATTTTAAATTTTTTGGTTTCTAAAGTAAATACTTTTTTTGTAAGCAGCAAACTCAGTTGAAATCCATCTAATACTTCTCTAGGAAAGCTTGTCTTCCAATCTTTGCTAACGGTATCCAATAAAGGTGTGCATGCTGAGACCCTGTAGTATTCATCACAAGTTCACATGCAGAAATTTTCGTGTTTTGTTTGTCGGCCGGTCTTGTCTTGGTTTTTCTTGGTCAACTTTTAGTTCTGCCGCCATTTTTTCCGTGCCTAAATAAATGCATTGAAAATGTGCCTCAGCTTTTTGTTTTCGATTTCGGAACGTTACAAGCAGCATATCTATCATATTTGATGCCTCTGCCAGATCGATCGATCCTTTGTGAAGAATCACGCTGAACGAATGAGTTAGAGATAAAATACTCGTATCACATAGTTAAAAAATCCCAATTATAAATTCAAAATAGCACATAGTTGCGATAGTGGGATGCTATAAGGCCATCGGCAATAAAGCCATAACGGCTTTATTTCACATTTAAATGTGAAATAATGCCAAATTTTTGATATGGCTTTATTTCCTTTTTTCAATTTTAAGGGATTGGAATTTTAAAAGCATTATGGCTTTATTTTTCATTTTTAAACATTTACTCTTATACGAGCATTTTTGATTATAATTTTTATCTTTCAAAAAAACAAGCGGCACAGCGCGGGGACGGGAGCACTGCGCGCGGCGCTTAAACTAATGAAAGCGAAATGATGACACCTTTTTTGTCAAAAAAAAAAGGTTGGATGAAGGTATAAACTTTAAATTAAAAATTTCTATGTATGTCAACCGTTAGATTTCTCTTTAATTCTTGATTTCTTTTTATTACAAAAGTACAAAATTCATTTTGTTTTAACAAAATATTTAAATTTTAATAATATATGAATGCAGTGTTTTTAACAATTCTACGACAAATTGGACACAAAATGCTAGTTTTTTATTTTTTGAATCTTCTGTCATATGTTGATAGCAAAATTGACAAACTTTAAAATGTTTGCATGGTTCAGACAGTAATTGTCTTTCTTCTTCGCAACATACCTATAACACAAACAATTTTTGGATTTTGCGAATAACTTTCTTCTGTTTCATTATCCTCTTCATCACTATATGATTATTCGTCGCTGCTATGAACTTTATTTATAAATTCTTTTCAAATCAAACAATTTTCCATTTTAGAAAACTGGGCGAGAATATCGGTTAATGTGATTCGATTTTATAGCCTTACACGCTTTTCAATAAATTTACTGCTCTTTTCTAAATAAGTATTTTTATCTCTATACAAAGATACAGACCCCGATATTGATTTAACATAATCATTTGCTTTTGCTACATCTAAATCGCACAACATGTCTAAGAATTTATAAAAATTTCCATGTTTCGGAAGTTTCATGTTCAGTTAGCTGTGAAAGCCTTCCGCGGAGTTGCTGGTTTTTATGGGCTCTCCGTATTCGGAAAAATTTATTGGCTTCACCTAAAAATATAAAAGGAATGAAATGTAAAACTTATACATATTTATATTTGTGCTGTAAAACTCCGCAAAAACGTTACACTTACGCAACATACTTACTTTCATATTCCACTGCATATTGAAATATTTTAGAAACGCCTGAAAATAACTTTCGTTATTACTTCTTGCCATATATTTAGGATTCTCGGCCTCATTCATTAAAATTTTATGTTCTGCTATTATATGCTCGGCTTTCAATAAAGGCAAATAAAGAAATTTATTAAATAGATTTTTGGATTTATCTTATCTTGATTGAGCTTTGCTATAAAACCGTGGATTTTAGATGCTTTTCTTCGTAAAGCGTTTGTGCAGTGGAACCAGCAGCCCACCATTTTAACTTTTGGGTACACATTTTTTACTGCGTTACGTAATCCACTTTCAAAATCAGTGATTACGGTTTTTGGTTGCAAGTCCAACACATTTGATTTCAGATATTGAAATAAGTGTGTATATGCCTCCTCCGATTTTGTTGACATCAAAATATATACGAACGGATATGCGTAAAAGCAGGAAAATATGAAATCATCATTAAAATGGATAGATGTTCTTAATAAATTTAATAAACTTACATGTTCTGAATGAATTATATGAAGTACAAGCAATTGTTTAAATAGCTTAGAAGCTGGAAGGATATTAAAAGTCCCATCCATTATATAAGTGCGTTGCTCCGTTGCATTATTGAATTGCAAAGCGTTGGTAATTGTTGGTGACGCAAATATTGTGTATGAAAATTTTCCGGACAATACTGTATCAATATAAAATTTGCTTGCGTAGTCATGCCTTGATATACCAAAATGTTTATGGACGTTTGCATTGTTAAACACGGAAATAATATCTTGAAAATTAGTTGGAGCTTTTGGGAATTGTTCATGTTTTATATTAAACAGTTGTCTGCGCATTTTTCCAAATTCAACTGAAGGTGCTGCCTCTTTAAATTTCTTGCAGTTATCGTCAAAAATAGCACGGACGGATGGCCTTTTCAATGGAGCTTCTTTTACTTCTTTTTTAATATTATTCATTATTTCCAACTTCTTCAGAAATTCATTTTGTGGACCATGATTATGCACTTTACTTTTGTTCTTTTTACGCAATATTTGTTACTAATAAATTCAACAACAACTCCAACATTACAATTCTTCACATAACAATAATAATATTTCACATTATTTCTTTCAAATTTAAATTTAAACACTTGCTGTTCTTCCTCGATTTTTAATAATTTGCTGGATTTTCTTATACCGGCTATTATCTTATATAGACAAATAGTATCATCTGCCATTTCAAAATCCAAATTTTTTTCTAACACGCGGAAAGTAAAGAACTAATGTGTGTTGGATGATCGGCACGTGGTTGTAGCAAACATATGATGTGTATTGTCATTACATACTGTTATCTATATGCACTTCTGAAATGCAAGAGGGTTGCCAAAGTCAGTATGACTTTATTACTCAGTTGACAGAAATATGATTATGGCCTTAGTGCTCATGTGTAAAAAAATGAGTATGGCTCTATTTCTCAACGTGCGGTGAAATAAAGCCATATGCCCCTATTTCCCCTCTTGTTGGGAAATAAAGCCATATGGCTTTATTGCCGACGGCCTTATAGCACCCCACCAGTTGCGATAAGTACGTTGCATTTCTTGTTAAATTACATTTTTTCAGAGTAGTACAATTATTAAAAAGCCATTTAGCCTTTGGGCGGTTATGAAATGTCCCCATTTTCCCCTCTGAAACCCCCGCTGCCTTAATGAAAATTGGCGCACATGTTTTTTGGCGATAAAGTGAGGATGAGTTCGTAGATGCGCGGAATCAGACCACTTCCACGCTCACAAAATCCCATTAATCAATAACTTACAAAATGGCATAATTAAACTTGTTATTTGGCAGAGAGGATTGCAGTAGCAAGGAGGATCGGTGGCCAAAAACTTAGAAAAAAGGCACGTCCCTGCCATCTAATAGGTTTTATGTACATATCTCGTAAACCGCTAAAGCTAAAATAACCACCTTCGCTTATGACAATTCCTATAAGAACCCCTACTGAAAGCATGAAAAGAGATGAAATCGGATGATAACACCGCCCACTCCTTATATAACGAGTTTGTTAAAAACAAATACTAAAAGGGCGATAAATCAATAACCAAATGCGTCAGACATTAAATTTCAGGGCGATACAAGTAGTAAAATTACGATAGGCGTAGGACCGTCTATATTTAGGTTAAATAACATATCATAGGAGCAAAATCAGGATAAATACTTGCTGTTGACAAAAACGCCGTGAATTCATCCGTTCATTTGGAATTTCATTAGGGTTTCTTATATAATATAATGACCGATAGAGGCGGTGTAAATAAACCGGAAATTCGTAAATATTTATGTTAGGTATATGGGAGCGAAGAGAATGTCGACCCGATTTTACCCATTTTTGGAACAAGTCATAATCCGATTTTGACAATTTTCGAGAGTAACATTAAATATACGTACCACTATGTGTGAAAAGTTGCTACGTGGATTTCTTGGCAAAAAGAAGAAAGGGCAGTTTCGCAGATGAGCGTAATCCGATAACTGCCACGCCCACAAAACAATAAAATTAAATAAGCGTATAACTACCATAATTATGCACTTAATTAAGATATAGAGCTGTAATTTGGCATAGGGGATTGCATTAGCAAGGAGCACCTGCGAGCTAAAAGTCCTCAAAAGGCCATAATGTAAATATCTCTTAAACCATTCAAGATAATGCAACAAAATTCGCTCAGAACAAATTTCATAAGCTAGTTTCACTGTAAAAATGGAACAAATCGGATGACACACAAGCTCGTATCGTCAACTTTTTCTATGTTCGTAGATGGGCGTAAAAAATGCTATTGATCAAACGTGTATATGGCGACATAGCTAAGCCGTAAATTAAGATACAGAACAAATTACATGTACAAATTTGGTACAACGAATAAAATTAAGAAAGTTCACCTTTGGCTTTAAAATCTTTGAAATGAGAGTGTGGCATCGTCCCAAATAAGTTCAATTGATATACCTTCTGATTCAATAAACCTCTATGTTAGACTGTTTTTTCTGGGATCTAACCTTGCTTGGGTCGGTGAGTTTTAGGTTAAGTTTTTTATTATTGGAGCAACTCCTAGCAGCAGCGGTAGTCCTCATCCTCCTGACTCGTGCTGGCATTGAGTCTGGCCCGAAGGAATTTTTCTGCTGTGTTTGCGCTAGAAGACTCCACCCAAACTTCACTTCGGCTAGGTGTAATACATGAAATGGATGCAGCCATTTAAGGCCCACCGGGAGTGGACGTGGACCCTCACTGCCAACGCACTATTGCGATATTAGCCTCTAATCTCGCACTACGCTGCCACTCCACTCGAATGCCAAAAACAAAAGACCCTTTTGGTCCATAAGAGCTCAAGCAGGCTGCATGACTCCCATTCTGAATAGAAAACTCCCCAACCTTCATCTCGCTCCAATCCGTGTGCGATAACCACTCAGCAGCTCCTGTTCCGTGTGTCAAACCGCCATTCGTCGAAACATCTCATCAGGCAAGTGCAATTCTTGTACCGGCTGGTGTCACTTCCCGACATGTTTCGGCTTGCGCATCATACGTGAGTCGGGTGCGTCGTACATTACCATGTTATCCAGAGGTCTGCTCCGCAACACCTTACAATGGCGTCGCCAACTAACAACATAACGTGAAACCGCCCTGTGGGCTGCAACAACCACCACCTACACTCCAACACCTCACTCCCAGGCTCACCCATGGACACCGGCGACATTCCATATTGTCAAAAGACCGTCAACTTTCTGTACAATAAAAGATGAAGCTATCACCAGAATTATAGGCACCTGTAATAACTCGCCTTATATTTCCATCGCTAGTGGTCTTCTGATAAATGGACGTAATCGGTGAGGAGGTTCGGAGGTTGCTCTGCGCATTTTCGTTTTGGATATTGTAGCAGGTTAAACTCCTACTTTTCCGTAATCAACAACAAATGTTTGTCCAGTATGGCACGAGTTCCGGCATGACTCTAACCTCTTTGCATGCCCAACCAAACTTTTTTCATTTAACCCTCTACCTTTGGTCCGACCCCCTCGAAACAGCACGTTTCCTGCGCCTACAATTGGATGACCTCGATGACAACTTACCTGAACTTTGCCACTAAAGCGAACATTACATAACCGTTGCAACAACAACATTAAGTTTTACGTTCAAGATGGAACTAGAGGTCTTTATAGGAGCCGCCATGAAAACTTGCGATTTGGCATGGCACCGCCCATTTTTAGCTGATATCGCATATCACGGGACCAAGTCGACCAACCAAATTCGGTACATAACATTCTTCTACCATTCCTATTTACAGATCAAAAATTTCGGGAGTCAGTCTACAACCAAGACATCTTTAAAATCTATTTGATTATTTCACATTCCAGTATACAAATAAAAATCAATTAATATAACGGGAGCAAACTTTGTACGACTTCTCAAGTCCCTATTTACCCCATGATACATGTACGTAGTTAATAATTAACTTTTTACCGAAAATGTCGGCCTATGTGTGAGATATATAATACATATATAATAATCGGAGCTCGGAATTAATCCTTTCCTAATAATAGTATGTCTAAATGTCAAAATCTAAATAAAGAATTTCTAACTCCCTATGGACTTTATGTCGCGTAAAATTTTCGAAAGTCCAATTCACTTTACTCAACACAGATTGGTGATGGAATGTGTATTAAGGAAAACCAAGGGTGCATTTTATTAGTATGTAGCATGTAAAAAGAATAGGGGTATTCTCTTGCTCTTGCAAAACACTTGCACGGTAAACGAATTGCAAAATTTTCTTCTTGGTGCAACGGCACAACAACAAACGCACGCAGAAAATTATTTGCAAAGGTTGTAAAATATGTCAAACCAAAACCCATATTTATGACACGTAAAAATATAATTGCAACCCAGGTTTAGCTGTCATTTTACAAAACGACATATTGCGTCATTAAATTGTTGAGGAAGGTAAATTTAAAATAGATTTTATAATTTTTATTTAAATTATAAAGATTTGTAAACAGTTTTTTGTTAAGAATGAATACAGAATGTGCGTCAATTCACAATAGTAATTCTCAATAAATTGACCGAATCATCGCGCAATCTTGCAAAAGCAAGAAAATGCCCCTAATATGTTATTGGCAAAAATAGATAAAATCAATAGATGATGATTTTAGTAATTTTACTTTGACTGTAATCCATTCGTGATATCGTTGAACAATGAATTTGAACCCTTTCACCACATTTTCCAAAATTGCTGGTACTTTAAGGTATTTAGTTGACTTTGATTCTTGAAAGAAGCAAGAATATAGATACAGAAAACATGAATTTCTATATCAAATTTCTATCAAAGTTATTTGCAGATTCAGCACGCACAAAACCATAGAAATTACGCCAAAAAACAAAAAAATATTTTTTTGGCAGTGTAATCTATGAGTTTTTGTAAAAGATATAGGTACGGTAAGTTCGGAAAAAAACAATTATTCCACTCAGTTTATCTGCCGTGGACATCAAATCGTTAATAGAATAGAGATAAGAAGTACCATCAGAATTATTGTTATGATTGTCGTTGTTGTGTGGTCGCAAAAAGATAGACAGTTCATTACATTGTGCTTTGATTAAGTCTATCGTATTTAATGTGATGTATTTGCGTATCTTAAATCGATTTTAAAACTTATAAATTAATTTGGAATTGCGTGAGCCACGGAGTTCAACACGATCACTTTTTATAGCTCTTTCTCCCTCAATTACTGATTCTCTGATATTTACGGCACGTGATTTTATAAAATAGTGTAAAAAATTCAACTGCCACTTTTCAATAAAAGAGGAAATAAACGTTGCTCAGAGTTTTAATTTATAATCCGTCCTCATAATCGTATGTTTGTATGCAACTAGTTCGGCATATTTAAACACTTTTATTCCCTGATTTGTATTCTACATCGGCATACATATGTATGTATGTACATAGCTGCATATATGTATGAGTATATAAAATGGATGAATTCAAAATTGCAGAAACATTCTAGCCGCAATTTTTTCAGTGATCGAGGAAGTCTTGCTGTGTTTTTAAATAATTTTGCAGTGCATTTCTAATTTACTGCGAAGGCTTTACGCTATGGGAGCCTAATTGAGATAATTAGTAAGTGCATGGGGGAATAACTTCCATCATGGTCCATTGTATAACTACAAAAAGTCTATCTGTACATGCAAGCAATATTTTCAGTAAAAATTACGATAACTCAATTAAATTTGGTACATGTTTTTCTGGGCATGCTGAGGAAATTGGTATTGCAGATGTTCGATAGCACTAACCCACAAGACAATATACAATTTTGTAATTTCATACCGAGGATAATAGTAGGAATGGACATCTCTGGTTGATCATGATCCCTCCTATAAAAGGTATTTTATACAGAATATCCCAAAATCACAAAGAATCCAATGTGAATATAAAACGGACGGAATGATCCCTTGACTTTATATCCTTTCCATTATCTAATATGTTTTATGCTTTTATGAAATCAACCGGAAGTTGTTCTTAATCATAATGGGATTTACCACTGAATACGTGTGTAAATGAAATTAATATGTCAATAATACCTGAAGTGATTCAAGAGCTGTCATTCCATTGTGGTTTGCAGGCCAGTGGAATCATCGGTTAATATTTCTTTAAAAATGAGACCCGTAAGAACGTAACCGTCAATGTGACCGTTATCGCGCCATGATGACTGGCAATTGATGCCGGAAATTGAAGCTCCTGATCTCAGCGATACCTGGTTTCAACAAGGCGGAGTCACTTCCCAGACATAGTATCAATCCATGGATTTATCGAGAAACACTTCGGTGAGTAGATAACTTCTCGTTTTGGGCCGGTCCATTGGCCACCAAAATCGTATGATATAACACACTAAGACTTTTTTCTGTGAGTATAGGAAAATTCTAAAGTCTATGCAGACAAACCCGCTTCCATTCAAGCCATGGAGGCAAGCATCACGCGTGTCATTCGCCAGTTACCAGTCGAAATGCTCAAACAAGTCAACGAAAATTGGACTCAAGGGATGATCAATATGAGACGTAGCCGCAACCGCAATTTGAAAAAGATACTTTCATTAATAAAAAAAATTGCAATGAATGTTCTATCCAATGATAATAAACATTCCTAATTAAATTTTAAGTTTCAATGTTTTTTCTTTAAAAATGTAGGGAAAATTGAAACGGATACATTTTATAATCGTCTTGGCATCGATTTTACTAAATTTTGCAATTCTCCAGATGTACTTCTTCCATACTTCTACTATACGCTTTTTGAGTATAACAGCGGTAAAAATCGGTTTTTTCTTTGTTCTGTTTCCAAATATAATAGACGTATACAAAGTATTCAAAACTGGGCTTTGCGGTGATGTGTTTACTGGTCTAGGACAGGGGTGGGCATATTAGCCCTCAGTGGCATTTTGCACCGTTCGTGCACGCGTGTACATTTTGAGGGCTAGGTGAGAGGATCATCGTGGCCAAACATGAAGAAGGAAGTGAGAACAACATATTTTACCGCTCCATATTTACAAATGAGAGCAACGTATCTTACCACTCCATGTTTACAAATGAGAGCGCGCGGAAAGTTGCACTGTGGGTAATAATTGTAAAATTGCCCAACAATTTTAAGTTTCTTTATAACTACTATAAATTTATAAAATGTAAGACAAATAACAAAAAGTATAATAAATATTTTATTTAAGTAATAATTTTTTTAATATGTCTTTATAACAGCATTTAATTTAGTTTATTTGAAATAATAAATTCAATGTTTGGTTTAGTCTCATTTGCTGTAGCTACATGCATTATTGTTTAAATTTAAATCAGATAACCTACTTCTTACTTTATGTTTGTTTAATTTCTTTATTGAAAAAAATTGTTCACAAGTGTACGTGTTTCCAAACATAGCTATAATTTTAGAAGCAAAAAGTTTCTAACAAGGATATTTCTTTAAACAAAGATCTGTATAAAAAGTAACTCTGTCTGAAGTTTTCGCAAACTTATTTTTTAAAAGAGTAGAGCACTGCAGATCTATTAGCTCAAGCTATAACTCCTGTGGTGCATTGCGAACATCGAAGGTAAAAGGAGCTACGAAAATGTCGAAACTTTCTTGGAGTGTGTTAAATACTGCAAATCTTTCTCCAAATTCAACTAATAAATTTGAAAGCTCAGAACAATTTTTTCAACGTTCAGCGCTTATTTTTCACCTAATGCCCTTAGACGAGGGAAAAAATAAAAATTATTTGCAGCCAACTGGTATCTCCAAAGTTCAAGCTTCTTTAAAGTTTTTGATTGCGTTACTCATGTCGAAAATTAAATTATGCATTCCTTGCAATATGAAATTTAAATCATTAGATGTTCCCTAATATCAGCTATAGAGACTAAATCCGCTATCCAATTTGGATCGAGCAATATTTGAAATGGTTTATTTTAGAATTCATATGGAATAAAATTAAAACATTATATTATATATATCCGTTTACGATGTACACAATACATACATTACTACAAAAAACGAAATTGATAACCTCAAATCGTACAATCTTGAAAGTGTTTTCCCACGACTCAACCATCGTGTTTCTGTGTAATATGGTATGTCCACATAATCACACTCCATACTATCAAGAAATTCCTTAAACTGACGATGTTGAGGCCAAGAGATCTTACTAAATTGACACATTTAACGACAACTGCCATTACATGTGCAAAAGATAACGACTTAGCACATAGGGCTTCCTGATGTACCAAGCAATGTACCGCAGTGAAGTCGTTATACTTTGCTAAACTAAATTTGCTTTTAAGCCTGCCTATAAACCCGCTTTTGTACCCCGTCATTGATTTAGCACCATCTGTCACCACACCATACACTCTGCTCCAGTCTGAGCACTTACCAGCAGCGCAATTCATAACGGTATTAAAAATATCTTCTCCTGTAGTAGTTCCTTTCATAGGTATTAGGTCCAGCCACTCCTCTGTGATATTGAAGTCAATATCTGTGCCCCGAATAAACACAGCCAACTGTGCAATATCATTTACATACATCCGTACTCTCGTATAGAGCCAACGATACAGAAGGTAGAAATTCGGTTATTTAATTGCCGTTCACTATCATTTGTCATATTTGGTTAAAGTTCCAGCTGCTTCCAAATTGCATTCTTTAATGAAATCTCCATCAGAAAATGGGTGGTTACACCATTTTAAGTGCAATCGCATAGCTAACATAGAATACACCGTTCCTATCAACAAAACACTCCTAAAAGTACAATATTCCAGATAATACCATATTTGGAACAACTTAATAACTTACAAACCTCTCCTTTAATGTTGTTTAAAGACTTTAGATTCAATCGGTACGAGATCCACCTGTATACTGATCATATTCTTCGTGTTCCCTTCATAATGCCTTGGAATATTGTATTTTTTTATCTGAACATGTTTTTTACACAGTAGACATTGTATGCTGGCAGAGCTTTCCTGACATAAATACTTTTCTTCCAGCTCCACTTTAAAGAATTAATTTTTATACTCTGAACAGGGTATATAAAGTTTGTCACGAAGGTTGTAACAGTAAAGTATTAATATAAATGATCAGTATGTTGAACTGAGTCGACTTAGCCATGTCCGACTGTCGGTCTGTCTGTACATATACGAACTTCTTCTTACGCGATTATAGCCGAGTTAACAACCGCGCTAGTCGTTTCTTATTTTCGCTACGTGGTGCCAATTGGATATTCCAAGCGAAGCCAGGCCCTTCTCCACTTGGTCCTTCCAACGGAGTGGAGGCCTCCTCTTCCTCTGCTTCTCCCGGCGGGCACTGCGTCGAATACTTTCTGGAGTGTTTTCGTCCATCCGGACAACATGACCTATCCAGTGTAACCGCTGTCTTTTAATTCGTTGAACTATGTCAATGCCGTCGTACATCTCGTACAGCGCATCGTTCCATTGAATGCAATATTCGCCGAGGCCAACGCGCAAAGGACCATAAATCCTTCGCAGAACTTTTCTCTCGAAAACTCGCAGCGTCGACTCATCCGTTGTTGTCATCGACCAAGCCTCTGCACAATATAGCAAGACGGAATTATGAGTGACTTATAGAGTTTGGTTTTTGTTTGTCGAGAGAGGACTTTGCTTCTCAATTGCCTACTCAGTCCGAAGTAGCACCTGTTGGCAAGAGTTATCCTGTGTTGGATTTCCAGGCTGACATTATTGGTGGTGTTATTGCTGGTTCCTAAATAGACGAAATTATCTACGGTTTCAAAGTTATGACTGTCAACAATGACGTGAGAGCCAAGTCGCGAGTGCGACGACTGTTTGTTTGATGACAGGAGATATTTCGTCTTGCCCTCGTTCACTGCCAAACCCATTTGTTTTGCTTCCTTGTTCAGTCTGGAGAAAGCAGAACTAACGGTGCGAGTGTTGAGGCGGATGATATCAATATCATCGGCATACGCCAGCAGTTCTACACTCTTATAGAACCTTCTCTATTTTGTTCTGCGGCTCGAACTATTTTCTCCAGAAGCAGGTTAAAGAAGACGCACGATAGGGAATCGCCTTGTCTGAAACCTCATTTGGTATCGAACGGCTTGGAGAGGTCCTCCCCGATTCTGACGGAGCTTTAAGTGTTGCTCAACGTCAGCTTACACAGCCGTATTAGTTTTGCGAGGATACCAAATTCAGACATAAAGACAGCTCCTTTTCGTGCTGTCGAAAGCAGCTTTGAAATCGACGAAGAGGTGGTGTGTGTCGATTCTCCTTTCACGGGTCTTTTCCAAGATTTGGCGCATGGTGAAAATTCAGGTCTAAAGCCACACTGATAAGGTCCAATCAGTTAGTTGACAGAGGGCTTTAATCTTTCACACAATACGCTCGATAGAACCTTGTACGTTGATGTTGAGGCTTATCCCACGGTAGTTGGCGCAGATTGTGGGGTCTCCTTTTTTATGGATTGGGCATAGTACACTTAAATCCCAATCGTTGGGCATTCTTTCGTCCGACCACATTTTACAACGAAGCTGATGCGTGCTTCTTATCAGTTCTTCGCCGCCGTGTTTGAATAGCTCGGCCGACAATCCGTCGTCTCCTGCCGCTTTGTTGTTCTTCAGGCGGGCAATTGCTATTCGAACCTCTTCATGGTCGTGTAATGGAACGTCTGCTCCATCGTCATCGATTGGGGAATCGGGTTCGCCTTCTCCTGGTGTTGTGCGTTCACTGCCATTCAGCAGGCTGCAGAAGTCTTCCCTCCATAATTTAAGTATGCTCTGGGCATCGATGACTAGATCACCTTTGCGGGTTCTGCAAGAGTATGCTCCGAATTTTCAAGCATTACCCCTGTCGGCCAGCTTATCAAGCTCTTCGTACTCACGCATTTCGGCCTCTTTCTTTTTCTGTCTGCAAATGCGTCTCGCTTCCCTCTTCAACTCTTGGTATATATCCCATCCCGCACGTGTTGTGGTCGATCGTGACGTTGCGAGGTAGGCAACCTGTTTTCTCTCCGCTGCAACACTGCACTCCTCGTCGTACCAGCTGTTCGTTTGCACTTTCCGAAAACCAATGGTTTCGGTTGCAGCTGTACGTAAGAAGTTTGAAATGCCGTCTCACAGTTCCCTTATACCGAGTTGTTGACGAGTGATCTCAGAGAGCAGGAGTGCAAGCCGAGTAGAAAATCGTTCGGCTGTCTGTTGTGATTTCAGCTTCTCGACGTCGAACCTTCCTTGTGTTTGTTGGCGTGCGTTTTTTGCTGCACAGAGGCGGGTGCGAAGTTCGAGTGGTCCGAGTCGATGTTAGGACCTCGGAGCGCACGCACATCTAAAACACTGGAGACGTGTCTTCCGTCTATCACAACATGATCGATCTGGTTGGTGGTTTTTCGATCCGGAGACAGCCAGGTAGCTTGATGAATCTTCTTATGCTGGAATCTAGTACTACAAATAACCATATTTCGGGCCCCGGCGAAGTCGATCAGCCTCAACCCATTTGGGGATGTTTCCTCGTGGAGGCTGAATTTACCGACCGTAGTGCCAAATATACCTTCTTTGCCCACCCTGGCGTTGAAGTCGTCAAGCACGATTTTAACATCGTAGCGGGGGCAGCTCTCATAAGTGCGCTCCAAGCACTCATAAAAGGCATCTTTGGTCACATCGTCCTTCTCTTCCGTCGGGGCGTGGGCGCAAATCAGCAATATGTTGAAGAACCTCGCTTTGATGCGGATTGTGGCTAGACGTTCATTCATAAGAGTAAATGATAGTACTCGGCGACGGAGTCTCTCTCCCACCACGAATCCCACACCAAACTTGCGTTCCTTCATATGGCCACTGTAGTGAATGCCACAAGAACCTACTTGTCTTTGTCCTTGTCCCGTCCATCGTATTTCTTGGACGGCAGCGATGTCTGCCTTTATTTTCACGAGGACATCAACCAGCTTGGCAGCGGCACCTTCCCAATTAAGGGACCGGACATTCCAGATGCATGCCGTCAAATCATAGTCCTTAATTCATTTGCTATGGTCGTCATCAAAAGGGGGGTCACTCATCCGAGACTTGTTGTTGTTTTTTCATTGGGGGGGTTTTGTTTTACGTGGCGTGGCGCACAACCCAAAGTAGGGAATATTTCACCTTCTCACTTTAGCTCGCCTTCAAACGGATGTTCTTAGGCTACCCAGAGGATACTTGGTCAAAGACCGGAAGTCGTGATCTGCTTGAGTCTTATGTAAAAGAATCGTTTCTGGCCACTCCCAAGTGAATGGCGATCAGAGAACTTTCCTCACTTGCGTGAACTTCTACACATTACTCCATCCTCCACATATACGATCTAGTCCCTCATAAATCAAGTTCTTGCTTGGCAAACATTCACATTTGACAAGATATATTCACGAAATTTGGTATATAATATTTTCTAAGGTAACAATGTAATTTTCGAAGAAATTGTTCAGATCGCATTACTATGACATATAGCTGCCATACAAACTGAATATTCGGAATCAAATGCTTGCATGGAAAACTTCACCATTTGATGATATATTTTTACGAAATTTGGTATGAGTTATTGTTCATAGAAATAATGTAATATCGGAAAAATTGTTCAGATCGGCTCACTGTAGCATATATGTAGCTGCCATACAAACCAAACGATCGGAATCAAATACTTGTATGGAAAACTTTGGCATTTGACGTGGTATCTTCAAGAAATTTGACATGGATTACGGCTTAAGGTAATAATATAATCTCCGAAAAAATTGTTCAGATCGGATTTCTATAGTATAAAGCTTCCATACAAACTGAACACATAGTTACTAACAAAATTGCACCTGTGAAGGGTATATTAGCTTCGGTGCAACTGAAGTTAACGTTTTTTCTTGTTCTTTTTAAATTTTGGACACTGCTTTCCCTCGAATTTGAACAATACGCTTATACTATGTTCGGACCGACATTGAAAACATTTTGAAAACACATTTGTATGTTGTGGAATCTAAGTCGTTCGAACCGACATTGTGTATTTTCGATGAGTTTTCACTGACAACTATCAATAGCGGCATTCTCTTGCTCTTGCAAGATTGCACGATGACACAAAATGCAAAAATCCTATACCGAAATATGCAAGGCCAAGAGAGCACCCGTTGCAGAATCAAGTGATATATGACGACACGAAAATAAACATGGGTTTTGGTCTGACATATTTTACAGCTATTGCAAATAATTTTCTGCGTGTGTTTGTTGCACCAAAGGGAAAATTCTCAATTTCTGCACGGTGCAAGGTTTTGCAAGAGCAAGAGAATCCCCTTAATATGAGAATATCAAGCGACAGCTGTATTTGTATATGGAATGTAAACAAATATCAAGTGACAATTTAGGGCCGGCAAAACATGTCTTCCAAAAACATCGATTAAACTAGAGCAGGCACCGATTATAATTAGTGGAATTTAAGTTTTCAAGTAGTTTTCAGCGAAAACTGTGTTTTCGTTTGACAGATTTTACATGGACGAAAACTTGTGTTATATAGTATTGTACACATCTAAGTTTTCAATTAAAATTTTTCATTATATAAAATAACAAAACGGAAATCGAACTATTATAAATAGTTTATATATTTATAAAAAATTGCATTCGACTCTGATTTTGAGTTAGTGTAAGAAAATTTCAAACATATTAAAGACAATTTTTATAATTACTGCAGTATATCGAGACTGGCAACCCTGCGGTGTGAGAGAGCAATCAGCTGACTCGTTTCTACTCTAAAACCTGCAAATAATGATTACCTCTTTTTGTTCACACAACTGTACAATTCCGATATGCTTCCGCTCTTTAATTTGTGTACAATGACAGTATTGTCGCAACCATTCTGCCATAGATAAATTGATCAGAATCTCTTTTCTTACTCTCTCGCTTGTCAGCTAGCAGCGGACCCTGATCTTTTTTCTGAGCTGGCAATAAAGCACAATCAGGGTCTCGTCAATCAGCAGTTAGTAGCGGGATGCCAAGAAGAATAGCGCTAAAACGAACTGCCAAAATTAGTGCTTTGCTCTGTAGAATTAGATGTCGGTTGTTTGTAAAATTATTTATATATATGGGTGATATAGGCTTACTAAGGAACAGAGCACCGAGAAATATTACGGTTAATGCGCTATTTGCATACTTCAGTGGTTGTGTGGAAACTGCATAATACCCAAGTTATTTATAAAATGCCCAATCTAATATTTTTCAGCAGTAGCATTATTGGCAGTTGTTATAAAAAATGCGAGTTTTCACAGCTCTCTCTCGAACTAAAGAGATTCGTATCAAGTTATTTATGGTCAAGTTGGGTGAATCATGAATTATTTAGAACTCGTCTTAGTATTGCTACTTCATATGGCATAGACCTACTTGTACGACATTAGAGATAAAGAGATCCCAAACTCTCCTGTCACTGGAAATGTGAGAACTGCTCACCTACCGACCTTTGACAGTTGACTGGATTGGGTAGGTTTTGACATTTTGCAATTTTAATGACAGGAAATCAGAGATAAAGAGATATCCAACTCCTCTCTCACTGGAAGAGAGAAAACAATTGCCAAACGTCAAAACCTCCTGATTTTTGACAGTTGATCGAGTTCAGGAGGTTTTGACATTTATCATTTGGAAACGTGTGATGGCCAGATTGAAATCTTACCAAAAAATATGTAAAGGGGGGTATTTGTTGCATCGTTCAAGACCACTTATAAAAAATGTAAAACAATGAAAATTAGATACATTTGTGAAATTTAAAGGTATCTGATGAAACGTTTTGTAATTTGAAGCATCATAGTATTATTTTCAATGGAAACTGATTAAAAACATTTAATGATTGAGGGCTAACAAGCTTAAATCCTTTTATTGGGTATTCAATGGTCAAAAGTCAATTGTTCTAATATACCAAAAAAAGATTTAAATAGTTTCTCCATATAATAAATAACCACTATGTAGTAATTTTTGTTTGTACTAAATGTCGGGTGTTTTAATTTAAACGCCCAAAAATTATTATTTTATTCAATCTGGCCATAATGGAAAATGTTATAAAAAACGCTTATTTTAAAACGCTCTCACACTGGAATAAGTTGGACATCCCTTTATTCCTATTTTAAATGATATATGTATAATGATACAGTACATGCACATTTACTATCCAATTATAAAAGATAGTACATGCATACATGTGTTTAATTAATCCGGCTTTTTCAGATTAGGCTAATTAAATCTGATTTTTAAATACTAAGTAACAAACGAATTTACCTCCAACAGCATGAATGAAACGTGCATTCCCATATGTACATATGTATGTATAAGGGTCAAACCACGTCAAGTGGGCCATGAAAAAATCGAAATATCGCCGATTTTGAAAATTAGCAGTTCATTAGGAAGGGGACCAGACGCATACCCCGTGATATAAATATTTCGTCAAAATTCATTTTTTTTTATTGAATGCTGAAATTTAGAAAAAATGGTAAAATTGTAAAATTATTTTCTTATAAACTACTGAAGATAAATCGATGAAATTTTGTGAACCCAAAGAAAAATGTCCGTGCTATATTCTAAATATTTTTGTTTATCAATTTGTTTAAATAATAGAATTAACCATCATTTTTTGTCAAACAATTGAAATTTTTCAGGTGTTCTTCTCGCTAAAAAAAACTGAAAACTATGTGACACAACGCGGAAATATTCACTTTAAATAATCTAAAAAAAAATTTTTTGTTCATTCATACCATTCCAAAGAAATTGAATTTTTTGTCCCCCTACCGCTCTTAAAACGTATGGAACATCAACCGTTGGGCAATATGCGATCGCAGATGGCGGCAGCGAACTGCGAAACGGGAAAATATTACAATGATACAAATATTTGACAATAAAAATAAAAATCAAAATTATTATTATTTTTTGAATTTTCAACAAATGCTTATGTTTACAAATATATATATTTTTCATTTATGTTATATTTAATTCTAAAATAATTAACTGGACACAGTGTCCTAAATTTTACTAAAATTGGTTCAGTAGTTTAGGAGCTTATCCCGAACGAAACGGGATTTATAATCTTGCAATATGTTGCAACAGCGTATAATAGCACATTGTGGCAAAAAAGTGCCCGGAAATTATCAATATAGTATTTAGTTATTTTGTCGCCTTCAAAGTAATCCCCACCAGATGTAATATACTTATGCCAACGATTCTTCCAGTCCTTGCAACACGATCTATCTTCAGTCGACTGAAAACGGGTTTAACGAAGCGCAATTCAGTTTGGGGAGGAAGAAAAAATCACACGGATCCAAATCTGGCAAATTCGGTGGTTGATCGATGTTATTTGTTGCGTTTTTGGCTTAAAATTCTGCCACAATCGTGGCTCGATGCGATGGTGCAATATCATCTTGTAAAATCCATGAATTGTCTTCCAAAAAGTTCGACCGTTTTCGACGCATGTTCTCACGCAAACGCCTCAATATGATCATATAGAACTCCTTATTGACCGTCTATTCTTCCGGAACAAATTCATGATGGGCCAAACCATATCGGAACCAACCATGAGCATCTTGAGTTTTGAGTGGCTTTGGCATGTTTTTTTTTAGTTTTAGCTCATTTCCTTCTCTCCATTTAGATGATTGTGGGCTTGTTTGCATGTTAAACTCATAAATGCTTTCCTTTAATGTAGAATCGAAATTTGCAGGATCAATCATGTCTGAGGAGACCTGTTTACGGTACTTTTTTGAACAAAATTCAACTTTATCTGGACGAATCGAGCAAGAACGCGTTTTATACCCAAAATATTCACCAAAATCATTCGAACGGACTCACGAGAGATGTCAAGCTCTCTTACCGACTCCGACTTAAATAGCTGCTGTAAACAAACTATATAGTTCACAGATCTCTCTTAATTAAGAACAGTCCTACCAACTAAGCAAAATTCAATTGTTTTTTAAATATCATGTACCCGGGGAAACGAGTTAGAAATAGTGATATACATATATTATCAGAGTGACGAGGTACGTTGAAATGTGGTGAAAGGCAACACTGCACAAATGCAGTTGCCCCAAAACCAACCAAATCAAAGCGTTGAAACTATGATTTTGAACTTTACACAATGTATAATACAATTTATGTCTACAAAGCAAAATATGATTCAAGAGATAATAAAATCACAAAACCAAATGTTACAAACTTTTTTAAGTAAACAATAAGTGTATTGAACATTTGTAAATAGTATATATACAATATATATAGTATATATAGTATATATTGTAAAATTTGAGCTCATTAGATTTTTTGACGATGGAGTTATGTGTAGAAGTTCACGCAAGTGAGGAAAGTTCTTTGATCGCCATTCAATTGGGAGTGGCCAGAAACGATTATTTTACATATGACTCAAGCAGCTCACGACTTGCGGTCTTTGACCAAGTATCCTCTGGGTAGCCAAAGAACATCCGTTTGAAGGCGAGCTAAATTGAGAAGGCGAAATATTCCCTACTTAGGGTTGTGCGATGGGTTTGGGACCCGCCACGTAAAAAAAACACCCCCAATGAAAAAACAACAACAAGCCTCGGATGAGTGACCCCCCTTTTGATGACGACCATAGAAAATGAATTAAGGACTATGATTTGACGGCATGCATCTGGAATGTCCGGTCGCTTAATTGGGAAGGTGCCGCTGCCAAGCTGGTTGATGTCCTCGTGAAAATAAAGGCTGACATCACCGCCGTCCAAGAAATGCGATGGACAGGACAAGGACAGAGACGGGAAGGTCCTTGTGCCTTTTACTACAGTGGCCATATAAAGGAGCGCAAGTTTGGTGTGGGATTCGTGGTGGGAGAGAGACTCCGTCGCCGAGTACTATCATTTACTCTTATGAATGAACGTCTAGCTACAATCCGCATGAAAGCGAGGTTCTTCAACATATTGCTGATTTGCGCCGGCGCCCCGACGGAAGAGAAGGACGATGTGACCAAAGATGCCTTTTATGAGTGCTTGGAGCGCACTTATGAGAGCTGCCCCCGCTACGATGTTAAAATCGTGCTTGCCAACTTTAACGCCAGGGTGGGCAAAGAAGGCCAAAGATATTGGCACTACGGTCGGTAAATTCAGCCTCCACGAGGAAACATCCCCAAATGGGTTGAGGCTGATCGGCTTCGCCTTGGTTATTTGTAGTACTAGATTCCAGCATAAGAAGACTCATCAAGCTATCTGGCTGTCTCCGGATCGAAAAACCACCAACCAGATCGATCATGTTGTGATAGACGGAAGACACGACTCCAGTGTTTTAGATCTGCGTGCGCTCCGAGGTCCTAACATCGACTCGGACCACTCGAACTTCACACCCGCCTCTGTGCAGCAAAAAACGCACGCCAACAAACACAAGGAAGGTTCGACGTCGGGAAGCTGAAATCACAACAGACAGCCGAACGATTTTCTACTCGGCTTGCACTCCTGCTCTCTGAGATCACTCGTCAACAACTCGGTATAAGGGAACTGTGAGACGGCATTTCAAACTTCTTACGTACAGCTGCAACCGAAACCATTGGTTTTCGGAAAGTGCAAACGAACAGCTGGTACGACGAGGAGTGCCGTGTCGCAGCGGAGAGAAAACAGGTTGCCTACCTCGCAACGTTACGATCGACCACAACACGTGCGGGATGGGATAGATAGTGAGGGTTGAAAAAGAAAGAAGCCGAAATGCGTGAGTACGAAGAGCTTGATAAGCTGGCCGACAGGGGTAATGCTCGAAAATTTTACGAAAAGATGCGGCGACTTACAGACCGGACTTACAGACCGGAGCATACTCTTATAGAACCCCCAAAGGTGATCTAGCCACCGATGCCCAGAGCATACTTAAATTATGGAGGGAAGACTTCTGCAGCCTGCTGAATGGCAGTGAACGTACAACGCCAGGAGAAGGCGAACCTGATTCCCCAATCAATGGCGATGGAGCAGACGTTCCGTGGCCCGACCATGAAGAAGTTCGAATAGCAATTACCCGCCTGAAGAACAACAAAGCGGCGGGGGCCGATGGATTGCCAGCCGAGCTATTCAAACACGGCAGCACGCATCAGCTTCTTTGTAAAATGTGGTCGGACGAAAGAATGCCCAACGATTGGAATTAAAGTGTGCTATGCCCGATCCATAAAATGGAAACCCCACAATCTGCGCCAACTACCGTGGGATAAGCCTCAACATCAACGTACAAGGTTCTATCGAGCGTATTGTGTGTTAGTCAACAAACTGATTGGACCTTATCAGTGTGGCTTTAGACCTGGTAAATCAACAACCGACCAGATATTCACGATGCGCCAAGTCTTGGAAAAGACCCGTGAAAGGAGAATCGACACACACCACCTCTTGATCGATTTCAAAGCTGCTTTCGACAGCATTAAAAGGACCTGCCTCTATGCCGCGATGTCTGAATTTGGTATCCCCGCAAAACTAATACGGCTGTGTAAACTGACGTTGAGCAGCACCCAAAGCTTCGTCAGGATCGGGAAGGACCTCTCCGAGCCGGTCGATACCAAACGAGGTTTCAGACAAGGCGATTCCCTATCGTGCGATTTTTTCAACCTGCTTCTGGAGAAAATAGAACTTAATCGAGCAGGTACAATCTTTTATAAGAGTGTACAGTTGCTGGCGTATTTCCATGATATCATCGGCCTCAACACCCGCGCCGTTAGTTCTGCTTTCTCCTGACTAAACAAGGAAGCAAAACAAATGGGTCTGGCAGTGAACGAGGGCAAGACGAAATATCTCCTGTCATCAAACAAACAGTCGTCGCACTCGCGACTTGGCTCTCACGTCACTGTTGACAGTCATAACTTTGAAGTTGTAGATAATTTCGTCTATTTAGGAACCAGCATTAACGCCACCAACAATGTCAGCCTGGAAATCCAACGCAGGATTGCTCTTGCCAACAGGTGCTATTTCGGACTGAGTAGGCAATTGAAAAGTAAAGTCGTCTCTCGACGAACAAAAGCCAAACTCTATAAGTCACTCATAATTCCCGTCCTGCTATATGGTGCAGAGGCTTGGACGATGACGACAACCGATTAGTCGACGTTACGAGTTTGCAAGAGAAAGGTTCTGCGAAAGATTTTTGTTTGCGCATTGGCCACGGCGAATATCGCATTTGAAGGAACGATGAGCTGTACGAAATATACGACGACATTGACATAGTTCAGCGAATTAAAAGACAGCGGCTACGCTGGCTAGGTCATGTTGTCCGGGTGGATGAAAGCACTCCAGCTCTGAAAGTATTCGACGCAGTATCGCCGCGGGAAGCAGAGGAAGAGGAAGGACCAAGTGGAGAAGGACCTGCCTTCGCTTGGAATATCCAATTGGCGCCACGTAGCGAAGAGAAGAAACGACTGGCGCGCTGTTGTGGACTCGGCTATAATCGCGTAAGCGGTGTCTACGCCAGTAAAGAAGAAGAAGAAGAAGATTTTTTGACGAAAATAAAGTAGATGTTATGCTATTGTCAGAAACTCATCTTACGAAGAAAAACAGTTTCTTTCTACAAGAATTTCGACTCTATGTTACAATTCACCCAAATAGAAAGGCTCATGATGGAACAGCAGTGTGGTTAGCACAAAAATCACTGCGTGGACTTAAACTTGACGGCTATTTATTGTTTATCTCGGTTTCAAATTGCGGACATCCAATTTAGAGAGATCATAGATTTCTAACAGGTGGAGATTAAAATGCAAAGTACATGTATTGGGGCTCACGACTAATTAATCCGAAAGGACGATAGCGGTATTAAACTGTTATAAATAGGCATATTGGTTTAGTGATCGTAACAAAATAACAGCCTTAATTGATTTAGCTGTAATCAAAAATATAGATAAATCACACACAACAGTTGATACATGTACTGATCTACAAATATTTTCTGATCATTCTCTTGTACTAATATAACTACGCGAACAACCCATATTCGTTGATACCAAAGTGGGTCTAACATCTTATAAAATGAACTGATTAAAATATAAAAAAATACAGAATATGAAATCATAGTAGAACGAAATGATATTATATAATATAATAACTAACGCAGGTGTCTTGGCGACACCAAACAAAAACTATAGCCGCTTGATCCCATATAATCCAAAAAGGAGTGCAAGAGGATAAAGGGAGATAGATCGCTCTCCTTTTATTCAGCTTCAATTAAAATCAGCTTTACTTACATTAAAAAAAAAAGATCTTAAATGCGAGGAAGAATTTAACACCTCAAAGTATATAAAGAAGCTGTGTCTAAATTCAAGCAAGCAATAGTTCATTTGGAAAGCCCAAAAGTCCATGAGACCACCAATCAACTCCAACATGCCCATACGAGAATTGAGTGGAAATTGGGACCAAAGTGACGAGGAAAACGCTAATTGTTTTGCAAATCTACCTATTTTCCTTAAAGAAAAACCTTAAGCTGTTAATTTTACCCAACACAGATAATTGAGTTACCAAATATTGCTGTGTAGGTGCTCTCTCTCTATAATGCAATTCCTAGTTTTGGATAATATCCAATTTCATGGAAAAAGTCGAAGATTATTCTGATAGATAAACCTGGGAAATACTTAACAAAGCTGTCATCATACAGACCAATAAGTCTTCAACCCTGCCTTTCTAAAATATTTGAACAAAGTATTACTATCGAAAATGTCTTTTCCTCCACAAAAATAATATAATTCGGAAAAAATTCGGGATTCGCGCAAAACATTAAACAATATAGCAAGTAAATACTACTGTGGTCAAATTGAAAGGTGAATTTTTAGTTTATATTTCATTTGTTTTTCAGTAATTTTTTTTCTGTAAGTTGGTAGTACTATTAGTGACATCTATGCTAAATTCCACTTCAAAATATTGATTAGTATTTGAGAGACGCGTCGATTTGTGAGACTCCAAAAATAAATTCTTCGATTTTTACTATGTCTGTATTTATTGAACAAAGAAGTGCATCTCATACTGCATTGGTTATTCGTGACCATTTCGCCACATTTTCAACTAATATCATGCCGCAATCACCGCATTCGTCTGTTTTACTTTCGTGTAACTTCTGGCTATTCAGCAAATTCACATGATCACTCTGAAGGTACCATTTTGACTCAATTGAAGATATAAAAGCTGAATCGAAGAAGGCTCTGATGACCATCATGACGGAGGATTTTTCCATGTGCTATAATGACTGAAAAATTCGTTGGCATGATTGAATTGTAGAGGGAGAGGACTACTTAGAAGTAAGTGAAATGGACAAAATTCACCTTTCAATTTGATCGCAAGAGTAGAATTACTAACGAAATAAAAAAAAGCATTTGAGCACAGGGAGTACTGTTCAGCAATATTTCTAGATGTAGGTCAGGTGTTTGATAAAGTGTGGCACGAAGGCTTTTTACATAAGATTAAAAAGTTTTACCTTTAGAATTGTGTAAAGTATTGAAGTCTTATTGAAATAATGGACAATTTATGGTTAAAGTAGTAGATTTAATATCTGATGAACTACAGATAAGGACTGGTGTACCTTAGGGCAATGTTTTAGGCTCAACTCTATACATCCTATATACAGCAGATCTTACAACAGCTAATAATAAAGATTTTCGAACTTAAAGAAGACATTATACCACATATATCCGCCAATGTGGGAGTTATTTTAATGAAATTGATAGAACGAATTTTTCTTATAAGATTGTATCTTTTTACCTAAAATGGATAACGAAAACTTGCCTTGGGTACCATATACGTATATTCACGATTTTGCAACGCCCGGCTGACTCTAATCTCTATATAGATATATATGTTTATATTTATAAAACTGCTTGAAAAAAAATTTCAAATAAACCAGAGCAGTTTCAAAAATGAATACAATCAACACTTCCATTTCTCTGTCGACAATAATTTTAATATAATTTATTAATAAAAGTAAGGAATCTTTTATTTGATTGTAACCCAATCACAACTTCGCCGAATAATGAATTTGAACCATGCTACATTTTTTAATATTGTCAACAACTGAAGACATTTTGCCGACTTTGATCCTTGCAAGTGTATGAAATGTGGGGTTACACCCGACCTTAGCCTTTCCTAACTTGCTATATTTTTGAAAGTTTGCCAAATTTTTGAGGACATTTCGTTTTATAAAAGTTTGAATAACTAAATTTTTTACAATTTTTTAAAGAAACATTCGTTAAACTCCGTTTTAGTAATATTTGAATCAAACCAGAAGTCATTTAGTTTTCTTTGAAAATAGCGTGTGAAAATATCGCCAAAGCCAAAAAAATGGAGGAAAAAGGTAATAAAATTTAAGTTTGATGTGCAAAAAACAAAAATAAAATCTCTTAAGTTTTATTTAGACATCTTTATATCATTCGTAACTTTTGAGTTTCTTATTTCTTAAATTGTTCTTAAATCAAAATTCGGTTGATATTTAGCTAAGTTAAGAGGCAATAGCGCGCAAAAGTACGAAAACTTTATTTTATAAGCTTAAGTCGAGTTTTTGGGGGTATTTGGCAAATTCCAAAATTGGATTATCGTTCTACACCACAAGTCCTCTAAGAAAAATAATATCACTTCCCAAGTATTTCGACTTCATTCTTTTTTTAGCACTGTGTAATGTAATCAGAACATATTATTATTTGGGTTATACCGTACAGAAAACTTCGTATGTACGTCACATGGCTTTTTTTATTTTAGTTATACAAACTGGAAAAATGTATGTTACGTAAAGCAATTCAAGGATAACTTCACAAATAAAAGTATTACGTATCAAAAAAATGCATTGTCATACAAGAAGTGGCGTTATCTTTTCTTTTGAGTGATCCATTGATCTCTGTGAGAGATCGGGTTTTTATACTCTCACAACAAATAGTTTCAGAGTGTTGTGGTTTTGTTCACCTAACGGTTGTTTGTAACAACTAAAAACAATCGAATTATATGTGTATATAGTATATAAATGACACTTCCTTTTTATCCAAATTTATTCAAGACATTGAAAATCACTGAAAGTGAATGGGTCAGATCATTTAATAAAACTCGAAATTTTACGAATTTTATATTGCTTTCAGTTTTGTAAGAAATAAATGTTTGATTTTATTTTATATAAAAGCATAATTATTAAATTAAATACTTAATCAATTTACCAAACACTTCATTAATTACATGTCAAGATAATCTCTTTTTGCTCTGTAATACGACATTATGCTCTACCAAGTGCAAATTTTTAATTAAAACATTTTGGATTAGTATTGACTTTAAGTTTTAAATTTCAACACCTTGGATTAAATATTACGTTTTTTACTTTGATGACGTTGGGATTAAGAATTATTATATCAAATTAGAATTAAAAAATAAGGGCTATTTATTCGACAAAATCGTGAATAGATTACAATGTAATTTCCATTTATCTTATTAACTCATATTGCAGGTATTGGGCTCATATTGTTTAAGTATTTATTATATTTTGCTTCACGTCAACCAAAATTTGATTACTGACGTCAATGAACGACATATTCGGTATAAGGTTTGTTATATGAGACTTTAAAGATTTTCGATTAAGGCGTTTTGATTTCATGACAATAGCCCTATTTCCCCCATCTGCAATACTAGCCTTCTCATAGAATCAAAAAAAATTTTTACCAAGTTTCATCAAGATATCTCAATTCTTTCACGCAGATGGACGAATGAACAGATAGTCATTCATATTTCAAGTCGTGTTGACATACTCATCATTCAAATATAAATAAATATATACAAATCTATCTCAAAGAATACTATATTACACTGTAACATAATATTGTGAGAGTACAAATATGTTTCATATGAATTGAAAATTCAATATTTTAAGAAGACTTAATCCATGAAAACATGAAAAATACTGTTTATTATCTTTGAACCTATACTATAGATCATAAATTCACTTGGTTTAATTACTATATTATACGAGTACTATATGTATATTATTTAGAGTGCGGAATATTTGCATCACATCTCTTTACCATTGCAATAATGACAAGGTATGTAATGTTTCGCCATGAAAATGGTTAATAAAAATGGCGTTTCTTTTAGGTAGGTAACTTTTCAAGTAAGTTTAAATGTAAGAAAGAAACTAAATAGGATTATTAAGATTCATTGGAATAAACTACTAAAACGACAAGTTGCAAAGAATAGCGAATAATAAATGTTGTGATGTAAATTAAAATAACATAACTTGTATTATTTTATTTCATTGCTGTGAAAGATCAGCTTCCGACTAACATCAGACAATTTTAAAATAGGTTGGTTTACGACTCACGTGAAAAAACTCGTCTAAGCATCTAGAAGAGATATGTATGTGTGGCATTTATTTAGAAGTAGAACTCCGGCAAGTATTCAGTAGTAGAGCTTGTAGAATTCATATGTATGTATATGTAATATACAAAAGATTGCACAAAGCATATACGTATGTAAGTAGATGTTAGAGACTTCAGGAAATATCTAACACTTTGTTCGATCTTAAATCAGAAATTCATTTTCAATAATTCGTTATTATTTATACAAATAACATAACTCATAACATTAAACAAGTAAAGAAGAGCTAAGTTTAGGTGCCACTGAAAATTGTATACTTTTACATGTTCGAAAATATATTAGTTATATAATGGTTAGGCCAAATTTTCGCTCAAATTTATCTATTTTATACATAAAGATACACTGTTATGAATAAGAGACTTTCTCTTATTTTCACTGGAATAACTAACATATTGGCCGATATATGCGGTATAAAGTTACCCCGAAGTTTGAAAATCTTTATATTATATAAATGGGGGCTAAGAGAAATATTGGCCCGATTCAATCCGTTTTTGACATACAGACATACCATTATAACAGAAGGATTGTCCTTTAATTTCAATTATATATATCACACATTTACCAACATTTTCGATCAAAAGTCAACTATAGGTACCGGGGTCTAAATATTCGGTACCTAGGGGCTTGAACAATTTTTCATGGGATTTAAACAATTTTTGATCATAGAGTGGCACACACTGAAGACATTTGTGCAAAGTTTTATCCCGTTATATTAATTGTTTCATGATTTGTGTTCTGGAAACTGAATGAATCAAGAGGAATTTAAAATTGTGTTATATGGGAAATAGGCGTGGTTGTTGTCCGATTTCGCTCATTTTCACAATGGAACATAAGAAGGTCAAAAAAATGTTAGGTACTAAATATTGATGAAGTCGGTTAGACGGGTACCGAGATATGGGGTTTCCAGCTCCCATAAAGCTCTCTGATGCCATCTCGGTGGTAAAATTTAACGTCTCGGGTGTATTTGGTTATTGATTTATCACGCATTTAGTAGTTTTTAACAGTGCCGCTATATGGTGAGTGAGCGGGGTTATCTTCCAATTTCATCCATTTTCATACCGTAGGTAGTCGTTCTTATAATATTCCATCCTAGCAAATTTGGTTGTTGCAACTTGAGTGCTTTAGGAGATATGAACATTAAACTTATTAGGGGGCTTTTGGTGCTCAGTTGTAGATTTTGGTGCTTAGTTGTGGCACTTTATATGTTTTCGGTTAATGACGAGTTGTGGGTGGTGCAGTTTACGAACTTGAAACTTTCTTTTGTTGATTAGTTTGCGTCTTAGTTATAGTACTTTACAATAAAGCTAAATTTTTACTCGAGTTATCTCTTAGACAGACTTGATTGATTTAGGTGTTACAAAGAACCGTTAAGTCGACAACCTAATGTACTCTAGGCGACATATTGTAAGATTATTAAATTTTTAAGAAATAATCAACAGTGAAAAGTTTAATTTATAAGGCATGCTAATCGCGAACTGTATTCAACTCTAAACTACTGTACGTGCAATGTAATTCAAATAAAACTTATATTTACGTATTCTCGCTGTCTTAATTTTTTCTAAGTTGCTTCCCATAAAACGTTAAAACATCCATAATTTGTGGAAAAAGTTTCTTATTTTTATTAGAAGTAAAAAAATATATTTAAAACTTACCGTCTACTTCAGAAAAGACTATTCAGATGAATAGATGTATAAGGTTCTTGATGTGTTTTTACTTATATGTCTCACGTTTTTGAACATATGCAAATTGATTGAATATCCTTACATTATTTGAAGAAATATCGAAAAATCCTTTTGATGTAGTATAATCATAATGTATGCCAAAACAAACAACTAATAAATGTATTATAATTCTCGTAATTTTAAACACAACGAATAATCTTTCTTTGTGTTGTTGTAAGCTACATCAATTGTTTAAAACTTTCCGATGTGAAGCATTTCAGGTAAACTATTTTGTACTAACAATAAATAAATTATGTATGCGCATAATTATTGTTTATTATAACTATTAACGACAAATGCGGATATTTTATATCGAGATAAAATTTAAATAATTTGAGCCGTTTGCAATTCATAAAGTAAATAGAGAGGATAATGGATTTAAGTCAAATTCGTTACTCGATACTTCTTGATTTCGTATCGACACGCGACTGCTTTGTTAAAGGGAAAACTTGAAACTAATCATGCGCTTTTTCCAAACTCAGAATCAGAGCTCAACGCATGTAGATAACTTTAAAGCACAAATTATATTTATCTGCGGAGAACTTTCGGAATGTGAATTAAATTGTTAGTTCATTTGCACACAATCTCTGCGAATCACGAATTGCGAGCAACACATCTGTTCTACAGAACACTGATCAGTAGCATCTGCTATCTATTTTGCATTTCAAAATTTCTACAGTGGTGGCAAATGCAAATAAAACGTATACATAGAAAACAAATCGTTGTAAGTTCTATTGGTATATTTAAAAGCATATACATACATATGTATGTATGTATGAACAATCAACGTGCAAGATCAATATCAAACAATTTTAAAATAGGTTGTTTTCGGCTGACATGAAGAAGCATCTGGCAGAGATGTGTATGCCATGTTCAATACTCAATGTGAAGATTTTTATAAACAGCCAAAACAATAACCATACACATATTATTTAAAAGTAGAACTCCGGCAAGTGTTCTGCAGTTGAGCTTGTAGACATCGTATGTACTATATGTACATATGTACATGTAACATATAATATACGAAAGATAGCACATAACATATGTATATGTAGATGTTAGAGATTTCAATAAATCGCTAACAGTTCGTGCTACCTTAGATTATAAGAAATTCATTTTAAGTAATTCGTTATTACTTATACAAATAAAATAATCAATAAAATTAAAAAAGTAAGGAAAGTCTAAGCTTTTGTTGAACCAAAAATTGTATACTCTCACAAGTGGAAAGGATCCAATGCTTTGTTGTCAGCCATTGAGAGGAATATAATATTCGTTGATCAACATAATCGTAGTTATATTAAAGGTTATGAACTCATTTGTTATTTATTACGATTTCATTTAATTTTCTATTAAATTAATTGTACCTGTGAATGTTTTAAAGATAACTCACAACTAACCACTAACATTGTGTAAGACAAGGATTACAGAATAATCCTATTCCAATTTAAAAAGGCACCATGGATTTTCTCTGGATTCTTATTGCATCAATTTGTTCTATCTCTACGGTGAAAATTCGACAGTTTTTAGACAGTTATTGCACATTAAGTGGTTTTAAAAATAACCTTTGAATAAGATATAAGTTAGTTATATACGCCATAACCAAACATTTCAGCAAAAAATATTTTTATAAAAATGGGAATTCTATCCCAACTTCGGGATTAAAATATAAAAATTTTATTAAATTACATTTTTTAAATGAGAAATTCGTAACCCCGTGTAAATTTAAGCTGAAAGAGGTTGGGCGTCTGATACACTTTGATCACAAACGCATTTGCCTATGGTGATCCTCAGCACCAAATTTCAGTTTTGTAGCTTAGTTTGTGTCTTAGTTGTAGTACTTTATAATTAACGGAATTTTGTAAACGTGACAATAGTTCGTTCTTCCCCACAAGCCATAACAACCTCAATAGAATGCAAGTGATTTCATTAAAGATGGCTGAGTAAAACTCAGTTGTCTCTTGCACAGACATGATTGATTTAGGTGTTACAAACAAACGTTAAGTTGACAACCTATTGTACTCACGGCGACATATTGTGAAATTATGAAAATTTTAGGTAACAATCAACAGTGAAAAGTTTAATTTACGAGGCTTGCTAAACTACTGTACGTCCTATAAAACGTTAAAACACCCATAAATTCTTGGAAAAAATTTATTTTTTTTATTAGAAGAAAAAAAAGATATTTAAAACTTATCATCTACGTCAGTAAAGCCTATTCAGAAGAATGGATGAATAAAAATTCTTAATGTGTGTTTACCTATTGTTCTCCCGTTTTTGTTTCAAATAAAATCTAGAAATCCTTCCAATACTATTGTATATTACAATACTTAATATTGGCCAAAACAAATAACTAATAAGATATTGCAATAATTACAATTTTAAACACAGCGAATAATATTTCTATATGTTGATGGAAATTACATCAATTGTTTCATATTTTTCTATGTGAACCATTTCATGGATATGAGGAAAATTCGTTACTTGATATTTCTTGATTTGGTATCAACACACCACTGCTATGTATGTATATTAAAGGAACTGAAACTGGAAACTACTCATGTGCTTCTTCCAAAATAACAATCACAGCTCAACGCATGAAGATAACTTTAAAGCACAAATTATATTTACATACATAAGTATGTGTGGAGAACTTACAATATGTGAATTAGATTGTTAGTTCACTTGTTCACAATCGCTGCGAAACGCGAATTGCGAGCAATACATCTATTGTACAGAACACTGATCGGTAGCATCTACTATCTATTTTGTATTTCTAACTTTCTACAGTGGTGGCGAATGCAGATAAAACGTACTTATATACAAAACACGTTCGACAATGTGAGCTTTGTTGGTATATTTAAAAGCATATATGTATGTAAAATGGACGTAAGCGCATTTAGCTCTATCACAACTGTTATTTTATTCTAGTATACAGAGCTTGTGTAAAACAATGTACGACGATGGAGGTACTTCGTTGCCTACATAGCGCATACATACTGATGTAAATTACATATAGTATATGTTGACATTTAGGCGCATACATATTCATCTATGTACATACTTATGTACATAAAACACAAGAATGTAATAAATTATTACATTACTGTTTGATAACGGGACTCGCACTTAACTCTCCATGCTTTATTGAACGTATACATAACTATATATTTGACACTGAACCCGAATTTATAATTTGAATTTCATTAATTCACCGAACATATTCTTCTTTTATCACACTAGGATCGACATGTACAGATTAAAAAGCGCGTTCAACAACTATCCGTTATTTTCATTTCACAGAGTGGAGGCTCACTGATAAGGTGGACGGTGACAAATGATGTGGAATTAGTAAACAAATCCTATGATAACCTGTGCGGTGATCTCACTCAACCCAGTAACTATCAAATCAGTAATTAGTTAACTCAATTTAAAAGTAACAACAGTTCGTTTCACATTTGTACGGTATCTATTCGCGTCTCATACGGATTATCACACGGCGTGCAGTAATTTTGTATAAATGGCATAAATAAGTAATTTTAACGAAAGCCAGGGATGCAATGAAAGTTTTTGATAATTTTAACGTGGTGTTGAAAAAGCATTAAGAAAAGTGTATAAATCCTGGTAAAGATATTAACATTTGAAAATATACTAGATAAATTTTAGAGTCTATTTGTTATTTCTTTACCAGCAGGAGTTGAAGTAGTTTAACTAAACCCCTTGCATTTTACTCAGTGATTATTTCTCTGTGTTGAGTTTGGGTGAAAAAATTTCTTATGATTTATACAAATTTTACATTTTGCTGTGACAAATAGAAAGTGTAGCTTTAACTGTTGAACGCAATTGCGACATTAAAATTTTTGTCTTATTAATTAAATTATTAAATATATTTGCCAAATAAATATAAATTTACGAAAATACTTTGCTGTGCTAATAAGAATATTAATGAAACTGCAAAAAGCCAAAGGTACCACATAAAATTGATAAGATTCATGAAGAGGCTTTGGGCTGAAAGGTAGACCGGATGTACAAAATAAAACAAAATTATAATGAATTCCGTTTGGTTTTACTCATAAGTTCTAAGTAATTGAATTCAAAACTTATTTTTCTTACTTCTTCATTTACATATATGATATTCTTATGACTATTGCATGACATTCTGTAAAAATAGGAGAAGAAAATTGAAATAATAATACAGTGCCTTTCGTTTGTTCCTTTTTCACAATTTGCATATGTCCATATTTTTGTCAAAAGTTACGTTAAAGATTTTGTCTTATTCTTCTTTTCTCTCTCTTACATATGCGTGAAGAATTGAATTCAATATTTCAATCGTCGCCAATGATAGCTGATTTTTTGGTATATTAAAACAACCGACTTTTAAATTTTCAATGCTTAATTAAGGCTGCCAGCTTTTAATTAATAAATTATTATAATCATTTTTAATTAAAAATGAATACTACTTGCATCACATTACAAAACATTTCATCAAATACATTTACATTTTGCATTTTCTTTAATTTTCATTGTCTTACATATTATATTAATGATCTTGAACGGTCATTGTAATTGCCAAACATCAAAACCTACCTTTGGAGGCAAGTACAGGCAATCATTTCAAGGTAACGACATGTGACACAGAAACATTTCACGGAAGGTATGAAGAATGGCCGTCCGTCCCGGACATGTTCACAACCGTTTACATAAACCATCCCAAATAAGCGCAAAAATTATATCACCTCCGATACAACCTAACATCTGTCAATGAAATGTCTTACTATAATAAATGACGATAACTTCAATTTGGTCTGGGAAGATCCAAAATGAAGTTATGCAAATGAAAGTATTGGTTTATAAATAAGTAATGACACTAATAAACTTGTCAAAAATCCGAAAAGAAAAAGGTGATAGCTTTATTGAACTACTATTCACCGTTTCTAATTGTTTGTCAATCAATAATCTTTATAAAACCAAATCGTTACTTTTGTGGGAGCAATAATCAATCATCATCAAATGAAAAATGTAAATCTGACTACCGATAGGAAATTGTTGAAAGGCGAGAAAATAAATTCAACAGAAGCTTTAACAAGAGGGAATCGTGCACATCCGATTATACCATGTTCGGCCAACATGGAAAACATCTTGAAAACACAATTTTTTGATTGTGGAATCAAAGCCGTTCTGAACGACATCATCTGCTTCCGATACCTTTTCATTGAAAATTCACAAATTTAATTCTTAATTTAAATCTTGAGCAACGAGAATGGTAAGTTTAGGAATACTTAACATTTGTTTACAATTACTATTAAAGATCGTGCTTTATATAATTCCAGCAATAAAATTTTAATTATGAAAGCTTGCTTTAGAAGTGAGAAAATTGATAAAGGCTATTATTACCCAGCACATTGCAAAAAATATAGCACAGTTGAAAAAACAACGACTTTGGACACTGATTACATCGTGTTGGACAAAAGTTTGTATATATTGATGCAAAAGTCTTCAATTAAATATTATTAATTCCAGGAACACAAGCAGCATTTTGGGAACATGATTGCCAACAAAATGGATCTGCTTTCGCATTAACCGAAGTTAATTTTTAAATTGTAAACCCTTACAAAGCATTTATGTATTACAACTTTTCTTTGCGAAAAAAATATGCAATGCATTTATTTTATGTTTGTGAAGGGCTCCGAGCATTGTTCTAATAATAATATAAATAACTAAAAATAAATAAAATGTAAATGAAATAACAAATGAAATTCAATATATTTTATTATAAATAACTTACTTCATCGGCGAACCTTCCGATATAAATTTTTCAAGCCATGCCGGCAAAATAACACTTATAGTATGCAAATTTCAAGTACAATCAACCATAGATGTAGATTTTTTGGGGTAAAAGAAAATAAAAGAGTTCCCTTTAAGTACCATATGGTACTTATGTACATTCTTTTTGTTAAAAATATCCATTGAAAATATATAGATATACCGTTTTTTATTAGAGTAGAAAAACAATAAAATGCTTCAAGCAAGTAAGAAAGGGTTACATTCAATTGCAACCATTACGACACGTGTATTTGTTTCAAAATGAATACATTTTGTGTTTTTTTCTACCCATTTCAAGATACATATGTATATATATTTAACCTTAGATATAGCACCAACAGGTGCTACTTCGGACTGAGTAGGCAATTGAAAAGTAAAGTCCTCTCTCGACAAACAAAAGCCAAATACTATAAGTCGCTCATAATTCTCGTCCTGCTATATGGTGCAGAGGATTGGACAATGACAACAACCGATGAGTCGACGTTGTGAGTTTTCGAGAGAAAGGTTCTGCGAAAGTTGTATGGTCCTTCGTGCACTGACCACGGCGAATATCGCATTCGATGGAACGATGAGCTGTACTCGTACGAGATATACGACGACATTGACATAGTTCAGCGAATTAAAAGGCAGCGAATTAAAAGGCAGCGGCTACGCTGGCTAGGTCATGTTGTCCGGGTGGACGAAAACACTCCATCTCTGAAAGTTTTCGACGCAGTACCCGCCGGGGGAAGCAGAGGAAGAGGAAGACCTCCACTCCGTTGGAAGGATCAAGTGGAGAAGGACCTGGCTTCGCTTGGGATATCCAATTGGAGCCACGTAGCGAAAAGAAGAAACGACTGGCGCGCGGTTGTTAACTCGGCTATAATCGCGTAAGCGGTGTCTACGCCAATTAAGAAGAAGAAGAAGTCGATGATCCAGTTTTATGGCCTTATTTTGAAGAAATTCGATGTTTTCGAATAGGGTTTTCCAAAAAGTTCCAAATAGTTTGAATAGAATTAATATTTAATGAATGCACGTACAAGATAAAATGTGTATTTTGGGTAGGTATCCTGTTGGAAATTGATTTTGCTGCTATTAGCAGCCGATTTAAGCACACTTAAAATTTAAATTTTTTTCTTAAAGTGTTCTTAAATGCTTATCCATGATTTCACTAATAAAGTCCAAATGTCCAACTCTAGATGCAACCATACACCCGCAAACCATAACATTACTCCCACAGTGCTCTACCATTAGCAATACATTTTTTCCTTGCGACTCTTCATTAATCTTTCTTCACACTTTTCATGATCTATTCGAACCAAATATATTAAATTTTGATTCGTCGATGAACACAATAGGGGGATTCTCTTGCTCTTACAGGATTGCAGATTGCAAAAATCCTATACCGAAATATACAAGGGCACGAGTGCACCCATTGCAGAATCTAGTGATATATGAACGGCTGATTCGGTCAATTTATTGTAAATGGCTATTGTGCATGGCTATTTTGAATTTGCGCACCTTCTGCTTATATTTTTAACAAACAAAAATGTAACAAATCTTTATAATTTAAATAGAAATTATAAAATCTATTTAACTATTCAACTTTATATTAAATGACAGCTAAAACAGGGTTGCAATTATATTTTTGCGTAACATTGCACGCAAATAAACGTGAGTTTTGCTCTGACATATTTTACAGCCCTGGCAAATATTTTTCCGCGTGTGTTTATTGTTGTGCCGTAATATTAGGTGAAAAAATCTGCAATTCTTGCACCGTGCAAGCGTTTTGCAAGAGCAAGAGAATACCCTTAATGTTTACCCATAACCAATACGGTTTGTTTGAATATTTTTTAGCAAACGCCGACCTCTTCTTTTTATTACTTTACTCATGTATGTATGTATGTAGGGATGTAGTGCAGGTCGCCTCCACGCTGATGCATCCTGGGTAACGCTAAATAGCCCGCGGCCTTCACGGCCTTACAACTCCCTAGACGACTTTTGGCATCGAACTTGTTTTTTTTTAGAGTAGGAAAACTTATTTGGATCTGTTTGAACCCTAGGCTGGTGGTGGCGGCATTCTAGCACCTGAGTAAATGGGGGCTGTCGGGCCAATGTCGAAACTGCCTCCGTCCCGTTAAAACCCTGGCAGGCCATAGAGTAGAAATAGAGCCTGTATGCTGGTCAGAAACGAACTAACGGTTTTTCTTTCACCTAATTTCAGCAACGCTGACGTAGTTGCAGCAAAATGCGAGTGCGGCACTGGGTATGTCTGGCTCATCTCCAAGTATATGCCTCATGACGATGAGGTGGAGCCGCCTCCCGCATTGCTAAGGAGGACCTTGGCTGAAGCGTCCCAGAATGGTGCAGGTGTCATCATCGGTTCGGACGCCAACTCGCGACATTCGATCTGGGAGAGCTCGGATACCAATACTAGAGGTGAGTCGCTTTTTGATTTTATTGTTAGCGAGGAGGTTCTCGACCTCACCCTAGCCTCACACGAGATTACCCCGCTGATCTCAAATTGGAGGGTTCTCGATGACCACTCCTTTTCTGATCATAGGTATATCGGGTTTAGTCTAGCCGGAGAAGGTCCGCCTAGAAAATGTTTCAGAAATCCCAGGACCACGGACTGGGAGGGTTACCGCAAAAGGCTTCGGCAAACTCTCCCATGCGCACCGGGGGTGGATGCGTTGGTCACCGCCGATGTGGTGGATGGGTAGGTCGAAGTTTTCAGCTCGACGCGCAACACTACATTGGAGAGCTCCTGTCCATTGAAAACACCGAAGGGCAGAAGGAAACCTCAATGGTGGACTTCGGAACTCTCGGAAATTAGGGCGTTCTGTAGACGCTCATTTAACAAGGCCCGCAGGAGTTATCTGATGATTGGGTCCTGTATAAAACAGAACTTTCGATATACAAGTAAGGGCTAAGAAGGGTTAAGAGGATCTCGTAGAAGAGCTTCTGCGAAAAATTGGAGGGCTGTCAAGAGTCCTCTAGATTCAGGCGTATCCTCGCAACAAACCCTGTGTCCCTGTGGAATCTCAAGGATGTGAATGGGACGTGGGCGTTGAGCAGTGAAGAGATATTTCAGATTAGTAACACATCCTCTGTGGAGGTATCTCTCGGAGCGTTGCATGCTGACTACACGGCCTTTGTCGACTTCTAGATGTGCGTTACTTGACCTGGGCGAGCAATTCGTACAAACCGTTCAAGTCCCCGGGACCGATCGACATCATATCAGCGCAGCTGCGGCAGGCTGTTAAGGTATCATGCGGCTGGTTGGCACCGATCTATGCGAACTGCATCAGATTAGGCTACATCCCGGGGGCCTGGAGACGAGTCAGAGTTACGTTCATCCCGAAGGCTGGCAGGGGCTCCCACGTCACGGCCAAGGATTTGAGGCCCATCTGCTGGACAGGTATCTAAGAAGGCGCATTCCGAGAGGAAGCAATTGAGGATAGGGACCTTCCTTGATATTGAGGGAGCTTTCAACAACGTCCTGCCAGAGGCAGTCGTAACTGCTCTAGACGGTCTTGGGGTTGAATCGAACATCAAGCACCTCATTTTCAGTCTTCTGTGTAGCGCGAGCGCGCGGCGGAGTGTGAGCAGGGGAACCCCTCAGGGGGGGTTCTTTCTCCTCTTCTATGGATCCTACTCGTTAACGACCTTATCAAAAAGCTAGAGGATCTTGGCTGTCAGGTGATTGCCTATGCACACGATGTAGCACTTGTGGTGAAAGGAAAGTTTCTAAGCACCGTGTATGAGTTGTCGCAAGAATATATCAGCGTTGCAACAAAATGGGCGGTCGGAAGTGGACTCGCCATCAATCCAAGTAAAACAGAAATGGTTTTATTTAGTAGAAGATACAAGATCCCTGTAGCACCGTTGCCGCAAATGGGAGGTATTCGCCTGCAACCGGCGGATACAGTGAAGTATATAGGGCTCAGCCTGGATAAGAAGCTTTCATGGAAGCCGAATATCGAGGAGAGAGCCAAAAAGGCATCGACTGCTCTAGAGGGGGTTTCTCACCGCAGACGGTACTTTGGCTCTGTGACATCATAGTCAAGCCCATAATGTTCTATGGAGTCTTTATGTGGTGGAGGGCTTTACAGAAGACCATACTTGCAAAGAAACTTGAGAGCGTTCGACGAGCTGTGCTCATCAGCATGTGCGGTGCGTTAAAGTTCACCCCAACCATTACACTTAATGCAATTCTGAACATAACGCCGGTGAATATTGCCGGAAGGTGTATGGCCGCAAAGGTGGCTATGAGGCTCAGAGAATCTGAATTCCTAAAGGAGCATGTATCTGAACACTCGGATATCCTCACAAGCTTTGACTGCATACCGGATCATCTGGATTATGGAGTCGCCATATCGCACTCCGGTGGCTCCTTCTCTGCACATATATCGACGAGAGAGGTTTGGGAGGGAAGAGACCGTTGGAGGAGAGGGGCAGTAAGCTTCTTTACGGATGAGTCAAAGCTTGGGGGGAAGGTTGGTGGAGGGGTCTACTGTCGGGAGCTCGCCATCAAGGTAGCAGCAGATTTGCTGCTCAAGATCTATTTTTAGAGAAGTGACCATTCACTCAAATAGCAGAGCGGCGATACTAGCCTTGAACTCATTCACAGTGCGTTTAGGGTTAGTCAAAAAGTGTCTGGCGTCACTGTCTCTGGCGACGAGAGCTTTTACAATAAGACTTGTGTGGGTGCCGTGCAGCATTGGTACCTGCGCGGTCGCAAAAGCCTTTTGGCCCAAGATAGATCACAGGGGATCTCTTTGCCCTCAGTAAGGCTAGCCTCTCATTAGGGATGGGGCTCTTGAGAGGCCACTGCGCTATTGGCATACATGCAGAAGCTGCTTGGAAGAAGATGCGGTAGAAACTAGCCAGCACTTCCTACTTGACTGCCCTGCTTTTGGGAGATCACGACTTAGACACTTGGGGGCATATACCTTCAGACATCCCACCGATCTGGCGTGCATAGAAATTGAGCGCCTCTGCAAATTTGTATTAGCTACTAAGCGGTTTTCCGATCTCTAAGTCCGAGCACGGGAGTTCGATTTTCAATGGCTTCACCAAGGAATACATCTAGATCTCTGATCAGCTATCTAACCTAACCTAACTTATATACAGCTTACGACGTGCGATTCGTCTATGATAACCAGCACTCTTCAACACATTCTTTACTGTTTGAGGATTTTTTTTTTTTGGTACATTTCAAAAATGGATAAACACATGTTTCTGAACATTTTAACAAAATAATTTAAATTTTAAGTGTGCTTAAATCGGCTGTTAATAGAAGCCATTTCTATTTACCACAGAATAACGATTCAAACACACAATTTACCTTGTACGTGAATGGTTGTTATGAAAATGAAAATAAATCCATAGGTCCCGCAATCACCAGGCATTAATTCTATTCAAAATATCTTTAACTTTTTGGAAAACCGTATTCGAAAACATCGAATTTCTTCAAAATAAGGCCAAAAAACTGGATCATCGACTTAGTGGGTCAATATATGCGGAAATAATACTAGAAATCGAGTGGGGAGCATACGTCGACGTCTAGAGACAATAAGTAAAGAGCCAACATTAAATTTTGTTTTAAAATTAGTAAAACTTTTACCGAAACGTAGAACGAAATTGATGAAACAAGTTTATGGCGCTGATTGCCTATCCCGTAGCAGACTACACGAGTGGATTCAACGTTTTCAAAGTGCAAAAGGGTAGTGAGGACATAAATGACGATCAACATGTAGGCCAATCAAAATCCGTGATCACCGGAAATGGAATTGAACACCTCCAAAATATCGATTGGCATCGACATTTGGGCTTACGAAAGGTGTGTGTACGGTTTGTTCCACACAAATTGACTGACGACCAAAAATTGCTCAGAATCCAACATTCGAATGACGATTATTTGACCAAAAATCACATTTTAATCATTAACCAATCCACGTATCCACCTGATATGCACCGTGCGACTTCTTACTTTTCGGAAAAATGCATTTGCCTATGAAAGGAAAGCGTTATGCAGACGTAAAGGCCATTCAAAAGGCTTGCATCGGCATACTGGCGACCATACCAACCAACGAGCTAAAACAGTCGTTCGACACACTTTTGGACCATGCAAAAAGCTGTATTGAAGCAGAAAGATACAATTTTGAATAAAATAAATTGATTTTGCCGAAAAAGCTATTTGTTTTGTTTTTTTTTACGTCCTGTTTACTTTGGAACATACTTTGTAATGTGTTGGATTCTGAAGTAATACATAGCAATTATTTTTAGCCCATAAAAACTGTTGTTTATCTCTTCTGCATATTCACCTAAAATTTCAGGTAACTGGTTTTAACAAACCCTGCAAAAATTATATCTGCTAGTCTACTTATTTGAAAACGTGGGATTTTGATTCCGAAGGGTCATTTATTCTAAGATCATCGAGGTACAGAAAATATGGTATTGTTACACAGTTTTCTCTATGTTTTGATCTTCGCCAAGAAATTATCTTTTGAAAAATGGCCATTTTTGCTAAGGTTGCCTTTAACGCACCTTTCATTTTGAAAGAAAATTTATTTAAAAACTTATGTCTATTGCTGATATTTCTGATTTTGATAATTCTTAAAAGGGATTATTGTTTCGTACGACATCTGAAAGATCTTCCCTAGTAATGTACTCCTGTGGATGTCTATCAAATTTAGTTCCTCTAATTGTTTAAGGAACTTATGTTCGGTAAACTTCCGAAAATGGTTAAGAAATATGGTGCAGAGGCATGGACGATGTCAACAACGGATGAGTCGACGCTGCGAGTTTTCGAGATAAAAGTTCTGCGAAAGATTTATGGTCCTTGCGCGTTGGCCACGGCGAATATCGCATTCGATGGAACGATGAGCTGTACTCGTACGAGATATACGACGACATTGACATAGTTCAGCGAATTAAAAGATAGCGGCTACGCTGGTTAGGTCATGTTGTCCGGATGGACGAAAACACTCCATCTCTGAAAGTTTTCGACGCAGTACCCGCCGGGGGAAGCAGAAGAAGAGGAAGACCTCCACTCCGTTGGAAGGACCAAGTGGAGAAGGACCTGTCTTCGCTTGGAATATCCAATTGGCGCCACTTAGCGAAACGACTGGCGCGCGGTTGTTAACTCGGCTATAATCGCGTAAGCGGTGTCTACGCCAATTAAGAAGAAGAAGAACATTTGTGTTCACTAACATCAGGCAATATTTTTAAACAATTATACGTAAAAAATTATGTAGCAGCACTTTGTATATCAAGTATGTCCTTTCGAGAAAAATTTGAATGCAATTAAAGAAGTAATGAAATTTTGGATTCGTTAAAAGATGAAGAAAATGGTGGTATTATTTGATTATCTGACGAAGAGATTTTTGTCGAATCCGCCAAAATTGGTGAGTTGTGTAAAAATAACTTCTGTTTGCACGATAATCGATCAGTACTTTTTGTTAGACTATGCTGAGATCTATATACCTTCTAACAAATTCATAAATTTTTGGAACGCCATGATATGATTTCAAATGTTTTATCACGTCATTAGGTGCTCGATAACCTTTAGTACAAATGAAGCAAAGATGAATGAAATAATGAAAGATCCTCTAATTTTAGTTTTAAAAACATTGATTTAAAGATTTCCATAATTTTATAATAATATCAACTCACTTCTTTTAATGTCAAAGAAAAAATATAAAATTCGAAAATACGTGCAATGTTGGTTCCAACGACGATAACTCTATGTTGACATTTTTCTTTTCCATCAGCAAAGCGATTAATTATTTCCATAGCTTAGGCTGAATATCATTTGGGGTTGCAATATGAATGAAAATGTCATTTCGAGCATCGGCTATTATAGGTTTAGACTTTGCTACCTCCAAAGAATCAAAATTAATTGTAGTAATACAAAATTTAGTATCTATAAACGGAATTCCCATATTTAATTAAAATTTATTTAATATCTCTAAAACTAAATCCTTATCATTTCAAATTTTTTTATTATATAATTGTTATAATTATAATTATCATGAAGGACGATTTTTTATTTCTTTTTCAAAAATATCTAATATTTTTTTGCAGAAAGATTTTATTTTCAAAATAAAAAGTTCCTTTTGCCTGGGTATAAGCTTTCAAAGTCTATTTCAATATACTTATATGTTCTACTGCGACTGTTCGAATATCTGCTCTGCTGCGAGAATTTGAATTATATAGTCACATACTACTGCCCTTACTACCAACAACTTATATTAAGCTTAATTTAATCTCTCACGTCATTGACCAAACTCATTCTTGTCATTGCATTTTAGTTAAAGTTCTTTAATTACAATAACAACGAGGAGAATGTTCCATACTCTCACTTTGGATTCTAATTGTAAGTTTTGCTCATTGTAAACCTTGATTCGAACTGTATCATCAGTAATAAAGTTACCTTCGAGAACAAAACATTGTTTTCCTTTATTGGCGCAGTCAACGGCGAACTACATACGCGAAAATTTTTAATTAACAATACACGAAAAGTGTAAGTTGAAAATTTTGTAAAAAGTAAAGCTTTAAATAAATATGAAGCTATTTACCTTCGGAAAGAAGAACGATTGTTTTTACGAAAAGTGAAAAATTCGTATTGCAAAGTTTAAGAAAATTAAATTAATAAATGAAAACTAATTATTAAGACTTTGTATATGAAAAATAATTTGCAAACTGTGGAAGACTAAAAAAAATAAAACATAAAAAATAATAAAAACAAAAAAGTGGTGAAAAGTCCATGTGAAATTAGAAAGCTGATTATATGAAGAAAACCTTACGAATTGAAAAAATTACCTAAAAGAAGTAAAACCTAGTGTATAAAGGTCACCTTCAAAACATTTCAAAGACATCTTGCGGACATATAAAGGTCACCTTCAAAATTATAAAAAGAGAAGAAAAAGTCATCACACCAGCTCATGTACAGTAATTGCATTCTTGAAAAAAACTTTGACAACAACAACGTAACGTTGCACTTGCTTATGTAAAGAGAGTACATTTCCACGTATAAGAGCAATCATCAATCTCCAAACGAAATTGGTTAGTACTGATGTCCCTTAGTTTAAGAGTCTTAACATAATTGTGTCCACAACAACAACAATAACATAGTATAAAGTTGCAAATTCATATACGAAGAGACCGCAAACGGTCGCAAAGTTTCAAGCTACATAAATTAGTAAGAAAAGGAAGCCAGTTAGTTATTAAGAGACACAAATAGTGAATTAACATATATACATTTATATTAAGAAAAGAAAAAATTCAATATGGTTAATTTAGATGATATGGCTAAGTTTAAACTTGTAACTACAAATCTAAATAGCGTACCAAATTATGATGGGAATGGAGATGATTTGCTAAGTTTTTTACAACGAATGGATTCTATGGTGAATATATTAGATTATTTTCCTTTAGATTATAAAGTTTTACTAATGGGCAATATTAAAGACAAAATCGTTGGAAATGCAAGAAGGTCATTATTAGTTAACGGTAACCCGGAAATATGGCCTGAAATTAAAAAAGTTTTGATAGAAAATCATGGGGAGAAAAATTCAGTTGATGAACTGATCGATAAATTACGATCTTGCCGATGTGATTCAAATTTTTATATTAAATTAAACAATTTTTTATGTCGTTTAAATAACGCCTTATATTTTAGTGATAATCAATTGCCAGAAATTACCAGTGAAGGTAATGGTAGAATTGCTCTCAATTCTTTTAAATACGGTCTACCAGAACCGGTGAGAAGTATCATCGTGAGTAGAAATCCGGGAAATTTGAAAGAAGCTTACGATATAATAAAGTCAAATGGTTATTTAAAGTTCAGTAACAAAGAGTATTCTCCTCAGTCAAGCACACGTAACATTTTTAGATCTCTTAATTCTCAGTCAAGCAGCAACAATATGAATAGGCAATTTTCCAACAATAATTCTGACAGACGCTTTAATAACAACAATTGAATCTGGCAAAATTTCAACAATAATAATCATACACAACTTTACCGTAACAATAGTATTGAGCAAAGCTACAACTACAATAAAAACAACGGACAAGCTTTTAACAATAATAACAATACACAACGTTACAACAACACCAACGCATTTCCGCATTCGCAACCACAGTATTCAACACTGTCACGGCAAGGATATACTCGAAATAACAGCGATCAAACATTTAGACAACAACACTATCCCTTCCACTCAAATAACTTGCCCAGTAACCAAAATCCAAACAACTCGGTTGAACCTATGGAATTAGGAGTTAACGAGAGTTGCCAAAATTTTCAATATCGAAAATACTACCCTATATAGTAATTAAAACACGTGTTAGAAAACTTAGATTTATCATCGATACAGGGGCGGAGTTTAGCATAATAAACCCGGAAACTTGTAATCCTAAATATGCAGTGAGGCCGACAATTTTTTCATTAAAAGTTTTGGGAAGAAATATTCCTGCAAACAAACAAATTTCCATACCATTGTTTAAAGAATTTGAAAAAGATAATTTTTATGTGAATTTTTTGGAGTATTCGTTTCATAAATATTTTGATGGTATCATAGGTAATAATATTTTATTAAATTTAAACGCTATAATTGATTATAGAAATAGAAGATTAGAGACAGGCGAAGCAACGATACCTATGTATTTTGATGAAGATGAAGAGCTATCAGAAAAAGAATATTTTAAAAAAGAACGCCTGGAAATACTTACCTGTGAAGAAGAATTAGAGAAAAGGCCAACATATATTTTTGCTAAACATTTAAATTCGAAAGACCGAGAAATATTAAATACGCTTTTATACCAATAATAGTCCATACAACTCACCTTTATGGGTTGTACCCAAAAAGGCAGACATAAAGAGAGTTCCTCAATGGCGAATTGTCATTGACTATCGTAAGCTAAATGATCAGACAATCGATGACAAGTTCCCAATTCCGAATATGCAAGACATATTCGACAAATTGGGAAAATGTTCATACTTCAGTACTATTGATCTAGCAAAGGGATTTCACCAGATTGAAGTCCATCCTAACGATAGAGCGAAAACGGCTTTTTCCACAGCAGATGGCCACTATAAATTTAATCGCATGCCTTTTGGTCTTAAAACAGCACCCGCTACCTTCCAAAGATTAATTAATTACATTTTAAGAGAATATATTAATAAAATTTGCGTTGTCTATTTAGACGATATTTTAATATTTTCCACAAGTTTTGAAGAACATATTTCTTCTATTAAAATCATATTTAATAAATTAGGAAATTCTAATTTAAAAATCCAGTTCGAAAAATGTCAATTTGCCGAACTAACTACAAAATTTTTAGGACACATTGTATCAGAGGAAGGCATTAAGCCAGACCCCTCTAAAATATCAGCTATAAATAATATGAAACCCCCTACTAATGTTAAAGAGATAAAACAGTTCCTTGGTATGACGGGGTACTATAGAAAATTTATACGAGCTTACCCTATGGTGCGTTTCTTGAAGAAAAATGACATTTTAGATTTTAAAAATTTGGAATTCCTCAGGGCTTTCAATACTTTAAAAAAACTAATTACTAATGAACCTGCCACCACCAGATTTCAGCAAAAAGTTTTTGCTCACAACTGATGCCTCTCAGTTTGCTATTGGTGCTGTATTAAGCCAAAACAATCACCCTATATGTTATGCATCTCGTACGTTGTGTGATCATGAGATAAGATACTCAACAATAGAGAAAGAAGCTCTTGCAATGGTTTGGGCCGTTAAGCATTTTAGAACATATTTATACGGGCGAAAGTTTATAATACAAACTGACCACATACCATTGACTTGGCTACATAATTTGAAAGAGCCTAATATGAAATTACAGAGGTGGAAAATCCTTCTTAACGAATATGATTTCGAAATAACTTATATAAAAGGAAAAGATAATAATGTGGCAGACACATTAAGCAGATACCTTGAGCAATATAATGCAGATAATAAAACAGCTAATATGTTCAATAATTTTGAAGGCAATAAAATGGAACGTGACGATAAAAATCATGAAAATATTGATACAATGTCCATAGATACCGCGCATAGTGCAGTTGAAGATAATTTAAAATATATATTCGTCACAGAAAAATTTATTAATTATTACAAAAATCAGATATACCTTAGCTATGGCCAGAAAGAAAATATTTATATTAAAGTCGTAAATAAAAAGTGTCAAAACCACGTAACCGTAACGAAAGATTCGAATTTAAAGGAAATCATGCGAAAAGTTTTGATAAATAAAGGAATAATGTGTCTTTTTTGTGAGAATAATGAGCTGTTTATAAAATTTCAATATCTATACGTAACCTTTTTTGAAAACAATAATCTTATTAAATACAAGTCAAGCGTTATTTTAAAAGAAATAACAGATAGAAATGAGGTTCTTACTATAATAGAAAGCGAACATTTGCGTAATAATCATAGAGGTATACAAGAAGTATTCCTCGAGCTAAAAAATAAATAATATTCAAACTAATAACATATGTAATTAATAATTGTTCAGTATGCCAAGTAGCTAAATATGATAGACATTCCGTAAAAACTCAGTATCAAGTCACTGAAACTCCAACAGATTTTAATGACATAGTGCATATTGATATTTAATTTCCATACAGAAATGTCATGTATTTAACTACAATTGATAAGTTTTCAAAATATGCCACGTTCCATAAGCTGAATGATAGAAATTGGGTAGCCATCCTAGAAGTTTTAAAGCAGCGCATACAACATTTGGGAAAAATGAACAAAATAATCTTTGACAACGAGCGATGCATTTTACACAGCGCAGTACGTTTATTTTTAAAAGAACACAATATAGACACACACACTACTACAGCATATTACAAAACCGGAAACTCGGACATAGAGCGTCTTCACGGGACATTAAACGAACATTTAAGACTTTTAGAAGCTGATAAGGATAATAAAAACTTAGATATAGATGAAAACTTTTTAAAATATTTACCTTTTACAACAACACTATCCACTCTACAACCAAAAAAAGACCTATTGACTTTATTATTAAAAATTTTGATAAAGTTGAAATTGATAAATTGTGCAAAATATACGAAAACGAAAAAATTGCAAGAATTGAGAAATTGAATCAAAAGAAAAATGCCAATCCTGTTGAACAGGTCGACAATATTATATGTAATAGAGAAATTGGCAAAAATAAACCTAAATACAAAAAACTTCTAAACTACAAGAAAAATGGAAATTATGTTACCGATACATCAAATAATCGTAAAACTAAATATTATAAAGCTCAATGTAAAAGGCGGTATAAATTTCAAAATTAATAGGTTTTAAATTAAATACATAAGTTAAGCTAGTATAAGTATGCATTTATATTAAAATCGTAAATAAAAATTCTTGCCATTGCATTTTAGTTAAAGTTCTTTAATTACAAAAACAACGAATTCTCTCACTATTAGCTTATTACTCTGTATTATAGATTTAAGTTATTACAACAACAAACCAGGAGAATGTTCCATACTCTCACTTTGGATTCTAATTGTAAGTTTTGCTCATTGTAAACCTTGATTCGAACTGTATCATCAGTAATAAAGTTACCCTCGAGAACAAAACATTGTTTTCCTTTATTATATGAAATGTTAACTGTGACCAGTCTCTTGTGATGTAGCCAACATTTTCTTTCGCAATTATCATCTCAAGTTGGTTAAGTATATGATTTTGTAAATTTGTGAAAGTACATAGACGAGAGGATGGAGTCATGTGTAGAAGTTCACGCAAGTGAGGAAAGTTCTCTGATCGCCATTCACTTGGGAGTGGCCAGAAACGATTCTTTTACATATGACTCAAGCAGCTCACGACTTCCGGTCTTTGAACAAGTATCCTCTGGGTAGCCCAAGAACATCCGTTTGAAGGCGAATTAAAGTGAGAAGGTGAAACATCCCCTGCATAGGGTTGTGCGCTGGGTTTGGGACCCGCCACGTAAAAAAACACCCCCAATGCAAAAGTTTAAGCAGCCTCGGATGAAAGACCCCCCTCTTAATGACGACCATGGCAAACGAAATAAGGACTATGATTTGAGGGCGTGCACCTGGAATGTCCGATCCCTTAATTGGGAAGGTGCCGCTGCCCAGCTGGTAGATGTCCTCGTAAAGATAAAGGCTGACATCACCGCCGTCCAAGAAATGCGATGGACGGGATAAGGACAGAGACGAGTAGGTCCTTGTGACATTTACTACAGTGGCCATATAAAGGAGCGCAAGTTTGGTGTTGGATTCGTGGTGGGAGAGAGACTCCGTCGCCGAGTACTTTCATTCACTCCGGAGAATGAACGTCTAGCCACAATCCGCATCAAAGCGAGGTTCTTCAACATATCGCTGATTTCCGCCCGAGCCCCGACGGAAGAGAAGGACGATGTGACCAAAGATGCCTTTTATGAGTGCTTGGAGCGCACTTATGAGAGATGCCCCCGCCACGATGTCAAAATCGTGCTTGGCGACTTCAATGCCAGGGTGGGCAAAGAAGGTACCTTTGGAACTACGGTCGGTAAATTCAGCCTCCACGAGGAAACATCCCCAAATGAGTTGAGGCTGATCAACTTCGCCGGGGCCCGAAATATGGCTATCTGTGGTACTAGATTCCAGCATAAGAAGATTCATCAAGCTACCTGGCTGTCTCCGGATCGAAAAACCACCAACCAGATCGATCATGTTGTGATAGACGGAAGACACGTCTACAGTGTTTTAGATGTGCGTGCGCTCCGAGGTCCTAACATCGACTCGGACTACTATATTGTTGCAGCCAAAATTCGCACCCGCCTCTGTGCAGCAAAAAACGCACGCCAACAAACACAAGGAAGGTTCGACGTCGGGAAGCTGAAATCACAACAGACAGCCGAACGTTTTTCTACTCGGCTTGCACTCCTGCTCTCTGAGAGCACTCGTCAACAACTCGTCCTTACGTACAGCTGCAACCGAAACCATTGGTTTGCCGTGTCGCAGCGGAGAGAAAATAGGCTGCCTACCTCGCAACGTTACGATCGACCACAACACGTGCGGGATGGGATAGATACCGAGAGTTGAAGAGGGAAGCCATACGCATTTGTAGACAGAAAAAGAAAGAGGCCGAAATGCGTGAGTACGAAGAGCTTGATAAGCTGGCCGACAGGGGTAATGCTCGAAAATTCTACGAAAAGATGCGGCGGCTTACAGAAGGTTTCAAGACCGGAGCATACTCTTGTAGAACCCCCCAAGGTGATCTAGCCACCGATGCCCAGAGCATACTTAAATTATGGAGGGAACACTTCTCCAGCCTGCTGAATGGCAGTGCACGCACAACACCAGAAGAAAGCGAACCCGATTCCCCAATCGATGACGATGGAGCAGACGTTCCATTGCCCGACCATGAAGAAGTTCGAATAGCAATTGCCCGTCTGAAAAACAACAAAGCGGCAGGGGCCGATGGATTGCCGGCCGAGCTATTCAAACACGGCAGCGAAGAGCTGATAAGGTGCATGCATCAGCTTCTTTGCAAAATATGGTCGGACGAAAGTATGCCCAACGATTGGAATTTAAGTGTGCTATGCCCAATCCATGAAAAAGGAGGCCCCACAATCTGCGCCAACTACCGTGGGATTAGCCTCCTCAACATCGCATATAAGGTTCTGTCGAGCGTATTGTGTGAAAGATTAAAGCCCACCGTCAACAAACTGATTGGACCTTATCAGTGTGGCTTTAGACCTGGTAAATCAACAACCGACCAGATATTCACGATGCGCCAAATCTTGGAAAAGACCCGTGGAAGGAGAATCGACACACACCACCTCTTCGCCGATTTCAAAGCTGCTTTCGACAGCACGAAAAGGAGCTGCCTTTATGCCGCGATGTCTGAATTTGGTATCCCCGCAAAACTAATACGGCTGTGTAAACTGACGTTGAGCAACACGAAAAGCTCCGTCAGAATCGGGAAGGACCTCTCCGAGCCGTTCGATACCAAACGAGGTTTCAGACAAGGCGATTCCCTATCGTGCAATTTTTTCAACCTGCTTCTGCAGAAAATAGTTCGAGCTGCAGAACTGAACAGAGAAGGTACCATCTTCTATAAGAGTGTACAACTGCTGGCGTATGCCGATGATATTGATATCATCGGCTCAACACCCGCGCCGTTAGTTCTGCTTTCTCCAGACTGGATAAGGAAGCAAAAGAAATAGGTCTGGCAGTGAACGAGGGCAAGACGAAATATCTCCTGTCATCAAACAAACTGTCGTCGCACTCGCGACTTGGCACTCACGTCACTGTTGACAGTCATAACTTTGAAGTTGTAGATAATTTCGTCTATCTTGGAACCAGCGTAAACACCACCAACAATGTCAGCCTAGAAATCCAACGCAGGATAACTCTTGCCGACAGGTGCTACTTTGGACTAAGTAGGCAATTGAGAAGCAAAGTCCTCTCTCGACAAACAAAAACCAAACTCTATAAGTCACTCATAATTCCCGTCCTGCTATATGGTGCAGAGGCTTGGACGATGTCAACAACGGATGAGTCGACTTTGCGAGTTTTCGAGAGAAATGTTCTGCGAAAGATTTATGGTCCTTTGCGCGTTGGCCACGGCGAATATCGCATTCGATGGAACGATGAGCTGTACGAGATATACGACGACATTGACATAGTTCAGCGAATTAAAAGACAGCGGCTACGCTGGTTAGGTCATGTTGTCCGGATGGATGAAAACACTTCAGCTCTGAAAGTATTCGACGCAGTACCCGCCGCGGGAAACAGAAGAAGAGGAAGACCTCCACTCCGTTGGAAGGACTAAGTGGAGAGGGACCTGTCTTCGCTTGGAATATCCCATTGGCGCCACGTAGCGAAGAGAAGAAACGACTGGCGCGCTGTTGTTGACTCGGCTATAATCGCGTAATCGGTGTCTACGCCAGTAAAGAAGAAGAAGAATAGACGAGAAAATGTTGATATGGACTCTAACTCTTCTAAAATAGGTTTAGATGTGAAATAAGCTTTATTTAATCCGGCGTGAAAATAATTTTCCTCTATTATTTTTTGACATGTTTCCTTAGTATTAAAATATTTGTGTGGGAAACAATTCGTGATGTCCTTTTGACGAAATATAGTGATTATTACATTTTTAGACCCCTATATAATTGAAAATTTTTCTATTATATTATATAAAGTATTTTTTTTCTATTATATTATAATTTTTCCTAACCGAAAAAAAAATATTTCTTGTGAAAAGTTCCAAACATCAGCTTATTTGCTTTTTGTAAAGGAATGAACTACATTCTAACTAACGAATTCTAAAAATTAATAATGCATAGTCAAAACCTTAAAATACAAGGTCTGTCGCAAAAGAAACAGAACTTTTTAAATATAAATGTTTCTGGTGGCGCCACCTATTGGTGGGTATATGAAATAAAAAGTTTGATCTCTTGTTGACATTTCGGAAAAATTTTAAGACAATTGGATAACTATAATCGATGTTATCGATCAAAAAGTGACAGCAGCTTTTTGTCATCGGTCAAAGAGCAAATATTAAATTTTGTTTTAAACTTGGGAAAACGTTTACTGAAGCATTTCAAATGATGAAAAAAGTTTATGGTGATCAGTGCCTATCCCGTAGTAATGTGCATGAATGGTTTAAGCGATTCCAAGAAGGTCGTGAGGACCTCTGTGACCATCAGAAGTTACCGAAAAAAGTCGTCTTCAGAAGTCAAAAATAAAGACAATGCTGATTGTATTGTACACCGAGAGTTCGTCCCACCTGGCCAAACGATTAATGCTGTGTTTTATCTTGGTGTTATGAAGCGTCTTTTGTCACGCATTCGTCGTGCTCGACCACAATACCGTTAGGCAAGGTCCTGGCGCCTGTTGCACGATAATGCGCCGTGTCATCGGTCGACGCTTGTCACTAATTTTTTGACAAAAAACTCCATATTAACCATTAATCACTCACCTTACTCACCTGATTTGGCACCTGTGATTTTTACCTATTTGGAAAACTTCATTTGCCCATGAAAGGACACTGGTTTCAGGACATTTCAGCTATCCAAAAGGCGACGACTTATATTCTCAAGAGCATTCCGAAAAATGACCTTAAACACTCAATTGAAATGGTAATTGACCGGGCTAAACGCTGTATCAAAGCACAAGAAAACTACTTTGAATAAAAAAATATAACTTTTTAATTTTTTGTTGTTTTTTTTTTTAACAGTCTAGATTCTGCCTCTGTCAGCAATATCGAAACTCTTAGCGATTTGTCTCTTTATCACCAATAGGTCTGTCTCGAACTTGCCACGATAATGTCGTCGATGTAAACAGCAATGAAGTTATAATTTTTATCAATATTTTTCGTATAAACGCACGGCTCATTCTGACACTGCTTAAAACCAATGGATTTTAAAGTGATATCCAACATACGGTTCGATTCTCTGACAGACTGCTTTAAACCATATATTGCTTTCTTTAATTTTCGCACAGGATTAGGATATTTGGAATCGAAAAACCCTTCTGGTTGTTCCACATACACCTCATCGTCTATCTCGCTGTTAAGGTACGCCGTTGATACATCTAGTTGATGCATATGTAGTCACTTTTCAGTTGCCAATGCAAACAGCTTTCGTATAGTAGCATAACGTACAACAGGGGAAAATGTTTCGTTGTAATCAACGCCATACCGCTGCCTACACCCCTTTTCAACTAACTTCGCTTTGTATGGCTCAATGTTTCCATGTTTACCTCTTTTTTCATTAAAAACCCATTTACAAGGAATTTCTCGTTTTTCAATTGCCAAATCAGTTAATGCCCATATTTGGTTTCTAATAAACGAATCGTATTCTCTGCTCATAGCCTCTTGCCAGCGTTTACAATTTTTGCTTGACATTGCTTTTTTTACAGTATTATGCCACTGCTATCAGCTAGATTTACCTTGTGAAACTGTTTGCTCGGACGACCAGGTTTGCCAGTACGAAGAATTTTCGGTCTACCTCTTCTTCGTTTTTCGTTTGCATTGGTCTCTCTTGTGCTATCATATATGATTTCGTTATCGTCCTGTACATCAAGTTCTTCACCTGTTTCCTTTTCTGCTTCTGAAGCTGTTTCGTATTGCTCCTCCTCAAGATGAACATTCGCTTCTCTTTCAACGTTTAAACTTTCTCCACAATGCCACTTTGGTACTGTTTCTATTTCGACTAGAACTCGTACTGCTTCTTTTTCTCGTACGCTTCCTGTCGTAGATTCATCAAAGATGACATCTCGTTTTCAACTATTCGTCTCTCTCTGCAATCTTACAAACGATATGCTTTTGCTGTCAAAAAGTAACCAACAAATGTGCACTCTTTACCCTTTTCGCGAAACTTTTGTTGTTGATTTTTAATTAGACCAATTGCTTTTGATCCAAATATTCTCATATGTTGTACATTTGGCTTATGACCCGTCCAAACTTCGTATGGTGTTTTATCACCAAGTGGTCTAGTAACCGAACGATTTTGAATATAGACTGCAGTTGCCACAGCTTCAGCCCATAACGACTCACAAAGTCCGGCCTGCACAAGCATACTGCGAGCCATCTCTACGATTCGCGCGTTCCGCTACTCCGTTCTGTTGAGGCGTATAGGGGACTGTCAACTGTATTTGTATACCACTTGCGTTAAGGAAATCATCGAACTCACGGTTGACATACTCAGTGCCATTGCCACTTCTTAACACCTTAATTCGTTTCTCTGTTTAACACTCTACTAAACTTTTAAACAATTCATAGGCCCACATACATCAGAATGAATTATGTATAACAAATTCACCGAACTTTGCTCACTGTTTTGTGGAAACGGTTTTGAGCTTATTTTTGTTTTCATACACACTTTACAGTTTATGGTTTTTGGTACATTTTTTAAATCTAACCAATTCACCATTTTCTTATTAGACAGTTCGTTTAGGCTTGAAAAATTCAAGTGTCCATAGCGTTCATGCCAAGTCATAAAATTCTCTTCTGCTACACTGAAACAAGAATGCTCACTCTTACAGTCAAATATATATAAGGGGTATTCAGACCAGCCGTGTTAATTCGTTATTCGGTAGTTTTTTACATGCATTTTGTTTTTGTAAAATTAACAGTAACGAACTATCCATCTGGCAAGCTTGATAATTGTTACGTTACTCGGTAATATCAAATCAGCTGTTTGTTTGTTGTTCGTTGCTTTATTCATTTTTCACGGAAAAATAAGTCTGGTGTTCGTTGCTTTTTATACAAGTATTTTTAAAGGGGAAAAATAAGTTTGGTGCTCACTTCGTGAATTCGGAAAAATTTTGCAAAGGTAAGTATATCTTTAACAAATAGTTGCTTTTTGTTTCATTAAATACTTATTTTCAGTGGAACCTCAAAACAAATGGAATGAGGAGGAAAACCATTTGATTCTAGAATATTTACTAGAAAATGTGGAAATTGAGATAGTTCTTTATACAATTAGCTTTAACTAAACACTTTAATACGTTTTTTTTTTATAGAAACCAAACACCCAATTGCACTACCAAAAATTAATTGAAACAACAAATATCGATGCGACTACGGACATGTTGCGCTGCAAGGTCCGATACTGGAGGCAGATGTATAATAAAGCTGAGGAGTGGCGCAAATCGACAGGTGCTGGAATAGACGTTGGCGATTATGTTTCCTCAATAAAAGGTAAATGCTGCTTTAAAGTTAAGTGAAACTTTTTTAGGTTTTTTAATAATTCTCCGTTCTTTCAGCAAAACTTTCACAAATGTGTCCGAATTATGAACGGTTTTCGTTTCTATTGGGGAGTAAATCCCAAGCCAATTATGTTGTAGAGACGTACAATCCTGAAGTGTCACAATACTGCAGCGATTTTGCAGACCTTGTAGAGGTAGTGGAAATTCCAGCTGAATCACCACAATCATCTGCGGAACCATAGGGTTCACTAAACGACAATGCAGAACAGACAACAGTAGGAGCAGAGGTAGCAATAGTTCCTCCTACCACTCCATCGTTCCTCGAAAAAGTGAAAAACGTGCCCCAATGAATATTCTTAGTGAACTTAAAGATATACAAATGAAAAAAGAACAGTTTTTTGATCAAAGAATAGAAATTGAAAAAGAAAAGTTAAATTTGGAAAAGTTAAAGGTAGAATTGGACAGAGAAAAGTTAAATAAAGATTTTGAAACAAAAAATTTGGAGTTAGAGCAAAAATAAAGACTTGCAATGATTGAACTAAGGTACAAATATAATATACCACAATTTTATATGTTTTGTATACTAATTTTTAAAAATGTTTATGCAATATGTTATGTTTAATAATTTTTAAGAATGTACTAATGTATCTAAATGTGATATCTTGAAGTGATACAACTTTTTATATGTACATATGTATACATATATATATACATATATGTATATATACATATAAATGGAGTTGTTTTAAAAATGCCTTGAATACTCTGCGAGTAATATTTGTTAATGTTCCTCCGTCACCAATCACAAAAGTTGACGCAATTTTTCGTATCGATGCACTTTCTTCAGAAGAGCCCAATCTATATAGAACGACAGCTAGCTGTATATCAATCGGGAGTTGCTTGCCACTACATTTTTTAAAAACTTCGTCACTTGATATGAGGGTCAATAAGTGAGTAAATTGAGTTCGGTCTACACGCAGCATTTGACGGAACCGATTGTCATCCATTGTGGTTAAAATATCATCGCACCAGTGAATTGACTTTGGAACAATATATTTTCGGAACAATATATTTTCTACACCTCTACGACAGTTTAGTGTAAAGAGCAAATCATCATACACCTCGACAATGGTATCCTCTCTTCACTGAATATGTCTTGAAATAATTTGGAAGTTAGTTCCATGCTCCTCTGTACATCAATTTAAAGTACTTACCAGTAATAAATTTGATCTGCTCCACATAGTTTTCAGTTAAATGACTGACAATTTTTGATTTTGCACTTTGTTGAGGCATTTTTACTCTTTAATAAAATTAAATCAGCTGTTTCGGAATAAAATTTACCATACTACAGAGGTAGAGCAAAAAGTATGTTCACAGTTAAGCCTTTTAACGAAGTATCAACTAACGAATTACCAAATTAACAGGTTTCGGTCTGAATACCCCTATAAATTATTCCTCTTTGGAGCTTTTAACACAACCTTGGATTTTTGATTTCTTATTATCGCACAATCACTTTCAAAACATATAATTACACCATTGGCAATTGCTTTTCCAACCGATATGAAATTCCCCGCCATAGTCGGCACATATAACACATCTTTTAAATATATTTTGCAGTTTGCCTGTATTTCGACTGTTCTTACACCTACCGCGTATACGTAATTGTCCGATGCTAGCATCAATCTCTCTTTACTTTGTCTGAGAGAAATAAACATACTTCGCTCACTGCATATGTGAGTGGACGCACCACTATATATGCACCACGATGATCGTTGGAAACCCGACACATCTGCCGCTGCTAACACTGCAAATGAACACTTCTCATTATAACCGGTGTTTTTGTCCTTTTTCGGCGCTTTACATTTTGAGGCCATATGCCCACGCTTGCCACAGTTGAAACACTTTCCGCTGAACTGTTTCTTCGATGTATTATTTTCCCCTTTGGAATTTGCGAGAAAAGCTTACTGACTGACTACTCCGATGCTTTCCTTCTCCTTTTGTGATTGTCTGTCGTACTCTTCCAATAATTTACTTTTATTACTTCAAACGTTGGGAATGAATCACGCGTCTTCATCGCAATGACGAAATTCTCGAAATTTTTCGACAAGCTAAATAATAGAATGATAACCAGCAGCTCATCACTTAACTTTATGTCTAGCTCAGCTAACCTGTCTGAAACGCTAACAAACACTTGCATGTATTGAACCATAGACAAACCTTCAGTCATACTGAAGCTGAGTAACCGTTTATATAAGCTTACTTTTCGTATTGAACCACTGGGCTTGATAATTCGGGTAGTGGAGCACGGTTCTCACTCGTTCCGTAGATGTGGTAGCCGTGGGGAAACGATCGGCACAAATGATTCCACAAAATGTTAAATAAAAACCAAAAAGTTTCACATAATATGTGTATTTTTAAAATAACAAATTGGACAAACACTTACCACGTTTGTATCGCTAAGCGGTTACAAAAGGAGAGAGCGCGCAACTTTTTCTAGTAAATGTTTAGTTGCGAATTAAAACTTCGAAGAAGAGATTGTTCTGTCGATACAGACGTGGCAAAAGTAATTGGGCGGGTGCGACGTCAACAGGGCTTATACACATTTTTTAAATTTTTCCACGCTTTTAATGCACTTATACAGTTCTCTACGTACCCTATGATGGATGGTTTTACACTTAACATAATTGTTGCCAAAGCCTTCTCGATTTCGACTTTCCACTTGGCCAACAATAGCGCATCCTCTGGTTTAGCAAAATCACCACTAACAACAGTCCAAATATCCGCGTGTACCAAAACACATTGCATTTGTACAGACCATGTATCGTAGTTAGTATCATCCAACTTTTCAATTTGGTATAGCGAACTCATATTGTATTTCTAAAGTGCTGAACACTTTACGCGACGCACGCAAAACCGAATTACTTGTATATAGTTTTTTATTTAATTCCGACGTAGGTAGGTCCTGCGCCCATAACCTGTTGTAAAACAGGGAGCCGGAATAAATAAAATACTTTGGTTAAAGTTCATATGACCGTTCACATCTGTGGTTTATTAAGAACTAACAAAATGGATTACAAAAATCTTAAACGTGACCGAAAAACGTTGTTGTTGTAAGGGGAAAACTATGGCCATTCGTGGTTGCCAGATTTTCAACAATTTCAGTTTAAGAGCGCCTCAAAATTATCGTTTTTACATCATTTTCCAATTAAATTAAAACGTCTATCATTTATTACGTTTAAAAATTATTATGCATTGAACTTTTAATATAAGGCAAAACTTTTTTAAAATTTTTTTTTGATTTTTTTGTTAAATTAAAACAACTGGCTTTTAAACTTTCAATACAATAAAGTGAACTAATGTGTTAGCTCTGAATTAATAAATGATTTTAATACGCTTTTATTAGCTTTACTTGTATGTTTGATTTTAGGGTACAATAGACCCTAGGTCGCGGTGCATTACCTAATTATACCATCTAATGTTTGATGTTTGTTTGTAACTTTTTCCAGTGGTACAAAAAAAGAATATTTAAGCAAAATAGCTCACCAAAAAGAAGCTATTTTGCTCGCTTAAAAGTATTCAACGTTAAGGTCCATTATTTATTCAAGCAATTCTGACAGCTGGTTATGCATTACGAATGATCCACATTAGAAGAGCAAGAGAAATTACACAAAGAAAATAAACTATGTGAGTAATGTGTATGTATGTATGCGTGTAGTAACATAAATATTTTCCTTGAGATTTAAGGAATGTTGTTGAGGATTAGTAAGCTTTACACAACATTTCAAAATTAAATATACTTCATAATAATTATTTTAACTAATTTAGGACGAATTTAACGATTACTTTGAATTTCCTTCAAGAAACAATTGTTGATTTGATATTTCTTCGCAAAACCATGTTTGCCATATCCGCATTTTATTGAAAAAAGTATTAAAACGGAGTACTAGATTACTTTTGAGCTGCATACTAAATAGCTCAAGTAAATTTATCGCAGGAATGTTTCTTGAATGTTTCTTAAGCGTTGTTTTATATGAAGTTTTTACATTTCTTGAGAGCTGAATACTAAGCTTTAAAATAAAAGTTTCAACTATTATTGGTGACATTTGTATAGGATACATATGCAGAGAACTTAAAGCATAGAGAAGGTGCAGGATCGACAGCGAGCATTTGTTAGAATTGTAGTAAGGAATTCACCTCACAACCACAGAATGCACGCTGTGAAATGTTAATATTTTTAACAGTTCTCCACATACTCAACATAGAATATGAAGAGAAATAAATATATGTATTTTCGGCATATAATGACATGGCATGTATGCCCAAGCAGAGAATATGAAGAGACATAAATATATGTATGCCTGCTCCTTATGATACTCCCAACAACAGCATTGTGATATTTTCATGCTTCAATTTTTGCTTTCGCAATGTATGCAAATTGTATATTTTTTGGGTTTTGCCGTCGGCATTTCCATATTGGCATGTAAAAATAATTATGATATGACTATAATTTTGTACGTATGCATGTATAGTGGCCATTCGTGGTTGCCAGATTTTCAACAATTTCAGTTTAAGAGCGCCTCAAAATTATCGTTTTTACATCATTTTCCAATTAAATTAAAACGTCTATCATTTATTACGTTTAAAAATTATTATGCATTGAACTTTTAATATAAGGCAAAACTTTTTTAAAATTTTTTTTTGATTTTTTTGTTAAATTAAAACAACTGGCTTTTAAACTTTCAATACAATAAAGTGAACTAATGTGTTAGCTCTGAATTAATAAATGATTTTAATACGCTTTTATTAGCTTTACTTGTATGTTTGATTTTAGGGTACAATAGACCCTAGGTCGCGGTGCATTACCTAATTATACCATCTAATGTTTGATGTTTGTTTGTAACTTTTTCCAGTGGTACAAAAAAAGAATATTTAAGCAAAATAGCTCACCAAAAAGAAGCTATTTTGCTCGCTTAAAAGTATTCAACGTTAAGGTCCATTATTTATTCAAGCAATTCTGACAGCTGGTTATGCATTACGAATGATCCACATTAGAAGAGCAAGAGAAATTACACAAAGAAAATAAACTATGTGAGTAATGTGTATGTATGTATGCGTGTAGTAACATAAATATTTTCCTTGAGATTTAAGGAATGTTGTTGAGGATTAGTAAGCTTTACACAACATTTCAAAATTAAATATACTTCATAATAATTATTTTAACTAATTTAGGACGAATTTAACGATTACTTTGAATTTCCTTCAAGAAACAATTGTTGATTTGATATTTCTTCGCAAAACCATGTTTGCCATATCCGCATTTTATTGAAAAAAGTATTAAAACGGAGTACTAGATTACTTTTGAGCTGCATACTAAATAGCTCAAGTAAATTTATCGCAGGAATGTTTCTTGAATGTTTCTTAAGCGTTGTTTTATATGAAGTTTTTACATTTCTTGAGAGCTGAATACTAAGCTTTAAAATAAAAGTTTCAACTATTATTGGTGACATTTGTATAGGATACATATGCAGAGAACTTAAAGCATAGAGAAGGTGCAGGATCGACAGCGAGCATTTGTTAGAATTGTAGTAAGGAATTCACCTCACAACCACAGAATGCACGCTGTGAAATGTTAATATTTTTAACAGTTCTCCACATACTCAACATAGAATATGAAGAGAAATAAATATATGTATTTTCGGCATATAATGACATGGCATGTATGCCCAAGCAGAGAATATGAAGAGACATAAATATATGTATGCCTGCTCCTTATGATACTCCCAACAACAGCATTGTGATATTTTCATGCTTCAATTTTTGCTTTCGCAATGTATGCAAATTGTATATTTTTTGGGTTTTGCCGTCGGCATTTCCATATTGGCATGTAAAAATAATTATGATATGACTATAATTTTGTACGTATGCATGTATAGTAATATTTATAGTCAATTTGGACTTGCATTTTTTTCTGCATATTTTTCTATTATATTTCTTACTAATAGAAATTAAATTTATCACAACAATATATGTATATGTACTAGGGTGTCCGTTATTTCCCAAATTTATTTTTGAGTCTGAGTTTGAGTTTTCGTACTTTTTGCAATTAACTTTTTCTTTGCGAAACCAATTGATACATTGCTAAGACACCGAATTATTTTTGTAGGAAATTGAACATTCTACATAAAGTTTCTCAGAAAAAAATTACTTCCGTCAAAGTTATTCAAGGTCTAAGTCTCAGTATATACAGTAATAAACCTTTGCATTGTTTACATACATATACTCAACTTTAGAAAATCTTAGGGTGTTGTGTAACACGTTTTTTTGCTACTTTCATGGTAATCAGGGTGTTGTGTTAGCATTGAAGCTACATATAAATTTAAAATTTTGATGGACAACACTTTAAAAGATGTTAAATAATGCAAGTATTTACACTATTTAAGTGATTATATTGCATTACTTTGCATATCTGTTCAATTTTATTGGGAAATTACTTGTTGTTTAATGTTAAATCAGTTGTTTTTTAGTGCAATTTTTAAACATGATTCAAGTATTTCAAAATTTTTTGCATACAATAGGATGCAATCCTGGCTGGTAATTTGTCGTTTGACATATACAAATTGACAAATCGTTAGCCGTTATATGAAAACATCAATTGGAAATTGAGGTTGAATAGAATACATACTGGTAGTCAGTAGTATTGTAATCCATATTAGTGTTGTTGCTGAAATAAAGCAAACTTGATAAGGTAAATGTATAAATATATTTGAAATATGTTAACAGAAGAATGCCAAAATATTTTGTGTGTAGATGTGCGGGATCTGAATCCTTTTATTAATTCCCATCGGAACGAGAATTAGCATATAATTAGCTTAGGAATCTTTATTAATCATTAAATTGTTTTGTGCAACGTTTTTGTTTATATAATTTTCATGTAAATTTTTAATTATACTTATTTTATTATACACCTAAAAACAGTCGGAACGGAAAATGCAAAACTTAAACAAATAAATTATCAAAACTATTTTTAATATTAATAAAATTCGGTTAATTTCATTGGAATAATGCTGGAATAAATATATTTATTATGTTTATTTTGAAATGCGCACTTAAGACCAATTACAAAAGTTTTAGTAGGAAAAATGAAAAAATGATGACCTGCCGGCTTTAGCTGTACTTTGATAATGCCGTTTTAAGAAGAATATACATAACTGTAAACTACGAAAGTAGATGGAAGTGAACAATGCGATAAATAAGAATACAAACTAAACATCGCAATGTTGCCAGACTTATGCAAAATCTTATACATACATATTAAGCTTATTCTTATACAATTTCAACACTTCTTCTTAAGCAGATATATGTATGTTATACAAAATTATAAAAATTATATTTTAATTCAAACCAAGTAGTTTTGTAAAGTAACAGTGCTTTTGCTTACATAAATTTTTAGTAAATATATCAGCAATGTTTTTATCAGTGGAAACATATTTTAATACAATTTCATTGCTCGCAATTTTTTCTCTTATAAAATGAAATTTAATGTCAATATGTTTTGTTCTTTTATGATGTACAGGATTTTTGGAAATATGTTGAGAGCTTAAATTATCTCCGCAGATAATCATTGGCTCCTGCTTTGTCCATCCAATTTCGGTTAAAAGATTACGTAAGTATATTGCTTCTTTAGCGGCTGCAGTCAGAGCAACATATTCCGCTTCTGTGCTGCTTAAGGCAACAACACTCTGCTTTGCTGAAGACCAGGAAAATATGCTTCCACCCAAAAGGAATGCATATCCAGAGTAGGATTTTCTATCCAGCTGATCGTTTGCCCAATCGGCATCTGCGAAACCTTGCACGGGTTGACCAACTTTCCGGTATACGATTCTCAGATGAACTGTACTAGAGAGATATCGTAAGACGTGCTTAGCGGCAGCTTCGTGCTCCGCATGTGGATTTGTATTGCGTTGCGACAGTTTACTCACAGCATGCAAAATGTCAGGCCGGCTCAAAATTGCTAGGTACATCAAAGATCCTATTAGTGATTGGTATTTATTTATAGTTACCTTAACGCAGCTATCATCCTTGCAACCGATATGAAAACCTGGGTCGAGCGGTGTTACAGCTGCACGACAGTCTTTCATACCGTATTCTTCTAACAGATTTTTGATATACGTTTTTTGACAAAGTGATACTGCACCTCGATCGCCGTCTCGTTGTATTTCTAACCCAAGAAAATATGAGGCAGGACCTCCGTCATGCATGTCGAATTTGGATGCTATCTTCTTCTTAATCGCGCGTATCTCGTTCTCGCTGGGTGATATGATTAATAAATCGTCCACGTAAACAGCGATGTAGCTGCTTTGATGCTGAGTCTGCTTGAAGTAAAGGCAAGCCTCGTGCTTGCTTTGTTTGAAGCCAATATTTTGTAGTACTTCATCTAGCGTCTGGTTCCATACGCGACCGGATTGCTTAAGCCCATATATAGCTTTATTGAGCTTTAAAACTTTGTTAGGATGCTTTGCGCTTACGAAATTTTGTGGTTGCTGCATGTATACTACTTCATCTAATTTGCTGTTTAGATATGCGTTGGAGATGTCCGCTTGATGCATGTGTAGCTGTTTTTCTGCAGCTATGGCGAACAACATACGAATGGTTTCGTAGCGTATTACAGGAGAGAAGGTTTCACTGTAGTTGATTCCCAATTGCTGTCCGCAACCCTTTGCGACCAATCTAGATTTGAATTTTTCGATTTCACCATCTCGATTTCTCTTTACTCGAAATACCCATTTCGAACCAATTGACTTTGCACCAGTAGGCAAATCAACCAACTCCCAAGTGTTGTTAGCTATAAGTGCATTGTACTCTGATTGCATTGACGCTTGCCAATTTGTTGCATATTGGCTCTGCAATGCTTCTGCGACTGTTTGAGGTGTTTCGACATCATCAAAAGAATTCAAGTTATTTAACACGTTATACGCCTTTTTGGGTCTGCCTGGTTGACCTGTGCGTATAATTTTTGGACGCCCTGGGCCCCGTTGTTGCGTTTCTTGTTGATCATTATCACTAGCGCTGACAAACTCTTCTTCTTCTTCTTCGTCGGAGTCGCCACACTCGTACTGTGGTTCATCGTTACAGTTTTCAGATGTTGACTCACTTTCAACTTGATTTGACGTTGCATCTTCTTCGGAAGACGTGTGTGACTCAAGACGAATAATGTTTGTCTCAAAGTCATCATTTCGCTCTGATAAATTGCATTTCTCAGATGTTACTGTGTCAAACTCACCTTCAACAAATTTGACATCCCTGCGCTCTATCACTGTACGTTTATTGCGATCATACAAGCGATAAGCTTTTGCTGATATTGAATAGCCGACGAAAATATACTCTTTTGCGTTTGCTTTAAATTTGCCCGTTCTATTTTTATCTATAGCAAATGCACGTGAACCGAAAACTCGAAGATGTTTTACCGACGCTTTACGATCTTTCCACACTTCGAAAGGGGTACACCCATCTAAAGCCCTAGTGGGGCACCTGTTGCGTAGATATGCGGCCGTTTGTACAGCTTCGGCCCATAGAAATTCTTCTAATTTCGCGTGTATCAATAAACTTTTCGCCATTTCCACTATTGTACGGTTAACGCGTTCAGCAACGCCGTTTTGTTGAGGCGTGTACGGAACAGTGTTTTGCCTTTTTATACCGCATTCATTTAGAAAATTATTAAATTCATTGTTCATATATTCAGTTCCGTTGTCACTACGCAAACATTTTATTTTGCTACCGGTTTGCAATTCAACGTAGCTTTTAAATAGTTTAAATTTCTGAAACACTTCATTTTTAGCGCGCATGAAGTAAACAAAAATTTTACGCGTATAGTCATCGATGAATGTCACGAAATAGCGATTTCCAGCTATTGATTTAACGTTCATTGGGCCACAGACGTCGCTGTGCACCAACTCAAGTACACTTTTTGTCATACGCTTTGCGTTTTTAGAGAATGGTAATGCACACAATTTTGCTTGGTTGCATGTATCGCAGTTCATGTCCGTATATACACATTCAATGTCCATACCTTCTACTAGTTTTTTATCATTTAGTAATTTTAAACTTTGAAAGTTTAGGTGGCCAAAGCGATTGTGCCACTTTTTTACATTTGATGTGTCCCTTAACATATGCACTTCACTGTTTTTCGCCACCGTTTCATACAAATACAAGTTACCTTCTTGCTTTGCTCTTAACACAACTTTATTGTTTTTGTCTTTTATTTGCACTTCTTTTTCACCAAATATTATTGAATTTTTGTATTGTGTCGATTTACTGACCGACAAAAAATTCATTTGCAAAGAAGGTACGTACAACACATCACGCATTTCAATATTTCTATTGTTTACTTTTAAGACAACTGTGCCTATACCGAACGATTCAACGTATTTATCAGCTGCTAATTTTACCGAAGTCTTTGTTTCACTGAACGACACAAACATGTTTTTGTTGCAGCACATATGTGTTGTCGCGCCACTGTCAATACACCACGAGTTTTTTCTTTGCTCCGCGGCACTTACATGTAACAGACAATTTGAATATTCTGTTTTGCACTTGTTTTCTTGCGCTGTTGCTTTTTTGCGACATTCACTAGCACGATGCCCAATTTTATCACAATAGAAACACTTGCCTTTGAATTGCTGCTTTTGATCGTTTTTCTTTATGTTCTTTTTTACACTTTCGTTATGACTACTGTTCGTTTTTTGATACTGATGCGCATCCCTTTGCACATGTGTGTGTGCATATACCGACGCACTTGAATTATCGCATTCGCTTGTTTCTGCCTTTCGCGCAGCTTCTTCTAGAAGTTTCAATTTTACACTTTCAAACGACGGCAAATTGTCACGCGTTTCAATCGCAACAACAAAATTCTCCCAAGAATTTGGTAGGCTACACAAAAGCATAATTGCTTTAAGCTCATCATTAATTTTAATGTCAAGCTCAGCTAATTTGTCTATAGTTTCGACAAATGTTTGAACATATTTTGATGCGTCTTCTGCTGGCTGCATCTTTAAGCGCAAAAGCTTTTGGTAAAGTTGAACTTTTCTGACTGGTCCAGTCGGCAAATGAACATCACGCAATTTTTTCCATGCGTCCGCTGCGGTCGTACAAGCTTTAATATACAAAAGCTGATTTGGCTTTACGTTTAAAATGAGGCACGCTAACGCCTTTTGTTCTGTCGTGTCCCATTTTGCAGATTCTGCTTCAGTTGCTGTCTCGGGCTTCGCATTTGTGATCACCTGCCACAAATCAGCCGTAATTAACACACTGCGCATGGTCATGCACCACACGTCGTAGTTATCATCACCAAGTTTTTCGATTTGATGTGAAACGTTCATTTTGCTTGTACACTGACACGATATAGCGATTTTTATTGCCGTTTTCGCGCACTACTTATTCGCGATGGGTCTGGGCCCATAACCTTTGTTGGAATAAATATATTTATTATGTTTATTTTGAAATGCGCACTTAAGACCAATTACAAAAGTTTTAGTAGGAAAAATGAAAAAATGATGACCTGCCGGCTTTAGCTGTACTTTGATAATGCCGTTTTAAGAAGAATATACATAACTGTAAACTACGAAAGTAGATGGAAGTGAACAATGCGATAAATAAGAATACAAACTAAACATCGCAATGTTGCCAGACTTATGCAAAAGATTACGTGAAAAATACATATGTATGCCAATAAGTTAAATAATCTGAAAATAATTATATTTTCACATTTTTGTGCAACTTCACACATAAAGAAATAAATATTGTATCCCTTCTATCTGTTTTATCGTAAATAGTATACTAATGAAAATTAGAACGATGTATTAAGAATCCAGCTTCAAATGCCTAAATATGTACATCTGTATGTGGCTCGCATTTGCTTTCGTAAACATACAGACAAATGTGTCAAAGAAACAATATACATATGTATATATGTACATATATGCCATAGAAATTTGATTGGTACAAATATGGAAATGATTACGAAATAATGTGAATATGTATATTTCATGAAGGTCATAAATTTTTTTTGAAGAAATGAAGTTCATTTGGCACATCTTCACTTTGCAATAGTCGAAATAAATATAATTTATTTGAAATATTAATTTATTTAAAAATTAAAAAAATAAAATTAAAATTATTTTAACTTAATTTTTCCCGATTTTGTAAAAAAAATTAAAATTCTTACCATTTTTCGAAAAACGATGTTTCATATAATACAAAGTAATTACACATGCATATGTGACTTAGATAATGCTTTTTTACATTCTCTGTGGGACTTTGTATATTTTTCTTCAAAGCATTTCGCTTTATTTATTCTCGCTTGAATTCAGTCGTTTTACATATATTTCTGCCAGAAAACGTGCTCATTTCTGCTAAATAGTAGCGAAAATGGTGAATTCCTTACTACAATTCTATCAGCTCTGTTAGCCGCCCAATCGAACCATCATACAGAATTCAATTTGCTTCTTCTCTATGTTTTATGTTCTCTGCTTTATGTTCTTTGGACAAGTAATGTGTATGTAATAGACAAAAAATGCCGCAGCTACTGCGATTAACCGTTACTTTAAAAATGGTTTGTTTTATGCAGAAAGGCATCGCGCATGTCTCAAAAGAAAAACAAGAAATAATAAATTTCCAAGAAAAAGAAAAAAATTATGTGCCTGATATTGCAAAGAGGTAAAAATTTTGTATTTTTAGTGTTCGGCCATCAATTCATTCTTACGATTTTCTTAATTTTTAACATCGGAATTTACAGCAATTATCACAAATAAAGAAGACATTAAAGCTATATGGTAGTCTTCTTCTTCTTAATTGGCGTAGACACCGCTTACGCAATTATAGCCGAGTTAACAGCCGCGCGCCAGTCGTTTCTCCTTTTCGCAACGTGGCGCCAATTGGATATTCCAAGCGAAGCCAGGTCCTTCTCCTCTTGGCCCTTCCAACGGAGTGGAGGTCTTCCTCTTCCTCTGCTTCCCCCGGCGGGTACTGCGTCGAATACTTTCAGATCTGGATGTTTTCGTCCATCCGGACAACATGTCCTAGCCAGCGTAGCCGCTGTCTTTTAATTCGCTGAACTATGTCAATGTCGTCGTATATCTCGTAGAGCTCAACGTTCCATCGCATGCGATATTCGCCGTAGCCGACGCGCAAAGGACCATAAATCTTTCACAGAATTTTTCTCTCGAAAACTCACAACGTCGACTCATCCGTTGTTGACATCGTCCAAGCCTTTGCACCATGTAGCAGGACGGGTATAATGAGTGACTTATAGAGTTTGGTTTTTGTTTGTCGAGAGAGGACTGTGCTTCTCAATTGCCTACTCAGTGCGAAGTAGCACGTATTGACAAGAGTAATCCCGCGTTGGATTTCCAGGCTGACATTGTTGGTGGTGTTAATACTGGTTCCAAAATAGACGAAATTATCTACAACTTCAAAGTTATGACTGTCAACAGTGACGTGAGAGCCAAGTCACGAGTGCGACGACTGATTATTTGATGACAGGAGATATTTCGTCTTGCCCTCGTTCACTGCCAGACTTATTTGCGTTGCTTCATTGTCCAGCCTGGAGAAAGCAGAACTAACGGCGCGGGTGTTGAGGCCGATGATATCTATATCATCGGCATACGCCAGCAGCTGTACACCCTTATAAAAGATAGTACCTGCTCGATTAATTTCTGCAGCTCGAATTATTTTCTCCAGCAGCAGATTGAAGCAGTCGCACGATAGGGAGTCGCCTTGTCTGAAACCTCTTTTGGTATCGCACGGCTCGGAGAGGTCCTTCTCGATCCTGACGGAGCTTTTGGTGCTGCTCAACGTCAGTTTACACAGCCGTATTAGTTTTGCGGAATACCAAATTCAGACATCGCGGCATAAAGGCAGCTCCTTTCCGTGCTGTCGAAAGCAGCTTTGAAATCGACAATGAGGCGGTGTGTGTCGATTTTCCTTCCACGGGTCTTTTCCAAGATTTGGCGCATGGTCGGTTGTTGAAAATTCAGGTCTAAAGCCACTCTGATAAGGTCCAATAAGTTTGTTGACGGTGGGCTTTCATCATTCACACAATACGCTCGACAGAACCTTATATGCGATGTTGAGGAGGCTAATCCCACGGTAGTTGACGCAGATTGGGGGGTCTCCTTTTTATGGATTAAATTACAATTATTGGGCATACTTTCGTCCGACCATATTTTGCAAAGAAGCTGATGCATGCACCTTATCAGCTCTTCGCCGCCGTGTTTGAATAGCTCGGCCGGCAATCCATCGGCCCCTGCCGTTTTGTTGTTCTTCAGGCGGGCAATTGCTATTCGAACTTCTTCATGGTCGGGTAATGGAACGTCTGCTCCATCGTCATCGATTGGGGAATCGGGTTCGCCTTCTCATGGTATTGTGCTTCCACTGCCATTCAGCAGGCTGGAGAAGTGTTCCCTCCATAATTTAAGTATGCTCTGGGCATCGGTGACTAGATCACATTTGGGGTTCTACAAGAGTATGCTCCGGTCTTGAAACCTTCTGTAAGCCGCCGCATTTTGTCGTAGAATTTTCGAGCATTACCCCTGTCGGCCAGCTTATCAAGCTCTTCATGTTCACGCATTTCGGCCTCTTTCTTTTTCTGTCTGCAAATGCGTCTCGCTTTCCTCTTCAACTCTCGGTATCTATCCCATCCCGCAAGTGTTGTGGATGATCGTAACGTTGGGAGGTAGGCAGCCTGTTTTCTCTCCGCTGCGACACGGCACTCCTCGTCGTACCAGCTGTTCGTTGTCACTTTCCGAAAACCAATGGTTTCGGTTGCAGCTGTACGTAAGGAGTTTGAAATGCCGTCCCACAGTTCCCTTATACCAAGTTGTTGACAAGTGCCCTCAGAGAGCTGGAGTGCAAGCCGAGTAGAAAATCGTTCGGCTGTCTGTTGTGATTGCAGCTTCCCGACGTCGAACCTTCCTTGTGTTTGTTGGCGTGCGTTTTTTGCTGCACAGAGGCGGATGCGAATCTTGGCTGCAAAAAGATAGTGGTCCGAGTCGATGTTGGGACCTCGGAGCGCATGCACATCTAAAACACTGGAGACGTGTCTTCCGTCTATCACAACATGATCGATCTGGTTGGTGGTTTTTCGATCCGGAGACAGCCAGGTAGCTTGATGAATCTTCTTATGCTGAAATCTAGTACTACAAATATCCATATTTCGGGCCAAGGCGAAGCCGATCAGCCTCAACCCATTTGGGGATGTTTCCTCGTGGAGGCTGAATTTACCGACCGTAGTGCCAAAGATACCCTCTTTGCCTACCCTGGCGTTAAAGTTGCCAAGCACGATTTTGACATCGTGGCAGGGCAGCTCTCATAAGTGCGCTCCAAGCACTCATAAAAGGCATCTTTGGTCACATCGTCCTTCTCTTCTGTCGGGGCGTGGGCGGAAATCAGCGATATGTTGAAGAACCTCGCTTTGATGCGGATTGTGGCTAGACGTTCATTCATGGGAGTGAATGATAGTACTCGGCGACAGAGTCTCTCTCCCACCACGAATCCACCACCAAACTTGCGCTCCCTTATATGGCCACTGTAGTAAATGTCACAAGGACCTATTTGTCTCTGTCCTAGTTCCGTCCATCGAATTTCTTGGACGGCGGTGATGTCAGAGGTTACTTGGAAGTAGTGAGCAGCTTGAGTTATATGTAAAAGAATCGTTTCTAGCCACTCCCAAGTGAATGGCAATCAGAGAACTTTCCTCACTTGCGTGAACTTCTACACATGACTCCATATGGAAGTCTGGGTTTAATATTAACCAAAAATGAATTTTCCTCACACCTAAGGGTTCCCAAGTCGATAAGTTGTGTTATGTCTGTTTCGCTGTAGCAAGAAGCAAAAATATTCCTTTTTCAGGTCCAATAATAAAACCCAAGGCCAAAGAAATAGCAGAACACATAGGATACACAATATTTTCTACCTCATATGGATGGCTTCAGTGGCGAACTAGATTGCTTTTAAATGCATACCAAGTGAAGTCGCTAACTTTCTTTTTTGCTGAGTCAGTTCTGATCTGAACATGGGTACAATGCCGTGAAAATGGCATCTTTTTTCGAACCATGCTTGACAAAACGTTGGCTCTAAAATCAGAAAAATTTACTTACGGTAAATTGTCGAAGGAAAGACTTATCATTATGTTTTGCTTCAATATGGTTGGACAAAAAGAAAAGATATTAGTCATTGGAAAAGCGACCCGCCCGAGAGCTTTTAGACACATACGAATTTCCGATTTACCTGAAGAATGTATATATGTATATCATATATATATATATATATATGATATATATATCATATATATAAAATAACAGCAAACCAAAAAAAGTCAAATAATGCAAAACATATGACTTTCATATAATATACATACGTCTTGCAAAGCTATGCTTTTTAAGGGTTTCATACTTTTAAGTGCATCTTTTTGGTGAGCTGCTTAGACTTATCCTCGCCTTCTTACAGTGACATGGAAACTGAATAATGCCAAAGAGCTATTTTTGTATCGAAGAGAATCGTTTAACTTGAGAGGGATTCACCAGTTATGGCAAAACGTTGAGTTTCTGTTTATAGACGAAATTTCTATGCTTTGCATGAACAGAGCAGACGCTTGTTTTGGTGTTATAAATTTCTTACTCTAGCAAGATTAATCACGCAGTATGGGCTCTCGACCTGGTAAATCAACAACCGACCAGATATTCACCATGCGCCAAATCTTGGAAAAGACCCGTGAAAGGAGAATCGACACACACCACCTCTTCGTCGATTTCAAAGCTGCTTTCGACAGCACGAAAAGGAGCTGCCTCTATGCCGCGATGTCTGAATTTGGTATCCCCGCAAAACTAATACGGCTGTGTAAACTGACGCTGAGCAACACTCAAAGCTCCGTCAGGATCGGGAAGAACCTCTCCGAGCCGTTCGATACCAAACGAGGTTTCAGACAAGGCGACTCCCTATCGTGCGACTTTTTCAACCTGCTTCTGGAGAAAATAGTTCGAGCTGCAGGACTCAACAGAGAAGGTACCATCTTCTATAAGAGTGTACAACTGCTGGCGTATGCCGATGATATTGATATCATCGGCCTCAACACCCGCGCCGTTAGTTCTGCTTTCTCCAGACTGGATAAGGAAGCAAAAGAAATGGGTCTGGCAGTGGACGAGGGCAAGACGAAATATCTCCTGTCATCAAACAAACAGTCGTCGCACTCGCGACTTGGCACTCACGTCACTGTTGACAGTCATAACTTTGAAGTTGTAGATAATTTCGTCTATCTTGGAACCAGCGTAAACACCACCAACAATGTCAGCCTGGAAATCCAACGCAGGATTACTCTTGCCAACACGTGCTACTTTGGACTAAGTAGGCAATTGAAAAGTAAAGTCCTCTCTCGACGAACAAAAACCAAACTCTATAAGTCGCTCATAATTCCCGTCCTGCTATACGGTGCAGAGGCTTGGACGATGACAACAACCGATGAGTCGACCTTAAGAGTTTTCGAGAGAAAAGTTCTGCGAAAGATTTATGGTCCTTTGCGCGTTGGCCACGGCGAATATCGCATTCGATGGAACGATGAGCTGTACGAGATATACGACGACATTGACATAGTTCAGCGAATTAAAAGACAGCGGCTACGCTGGCTAGGTCATGTTGTCCGGATGGATGAAAACACTCCAGCTCTGAAAGTATTCGACGCAGTACCCGCCGCGGGAAGCAGAGGAAGAGGAAGACCTCCACTCCGTTGGAAGGACCAAGTGGAGAAGGACCTAGCTTCGCTTGGAATATCCAATTGGCGCCAAGTAGCGAAGAGAAGAAACGACTGGCGCGCTGTTGTTGACTCGGCTATAATCGCGTAAGCGGTGCCTACGCCAGTAAAGAAGAAGAAAGAAGATGGGCTCTCGACTGTTTGCTGATGGACAAGCTTACGTAGCACTTAGCCGTGGTAGATCTTTGAGGGGTATTCGAATTGAAAACCCCATGTAACAGTGAAGCCTTAGAAGAAATGATTTGGTTGATATGAAAGAACTCATAAAGTCGTCAATAGAACTTGGTCGCTAATAATATAGGCATTAGTCACTGAGTAGAGAATAAATACTGCCTAATTATAGATTTACTTTAACAATAGAACATGTTATTGTTAATATTTTAACTAATTTGGGGTTCTCACACCAAATTGAAAAGTGAAAAATAATACTTAGCAAACCAAAAATTTGAGTTTTATTGTAAAACAAGTGTGTGGTGCTTTGTAAGATATTTTTCATCCATCTTTTCGTATATCTAATCAAACCTCAACTCATTTTTTTTTTATATTTATAAATAACTTCAATAAGCCAAATAGGTTTTTCCGCTAGAGACATTATTCAAGTAAAATGTAAAATCAATCATTCGATCAGGCTGTAGCAGCTCATAGTGGATGATTTCCTTCCAATCCCGCCAAACTCTTAGCATACCCCTTCGAGGCGTCAATCCTGGCTTTGCGGCCATTTTTGAGCTTCACGACACTTGGAGCATGATATTTTTCGCACATTATTGCCGTATTGAATCCAGTTTTCGTCTCCTGTTACCATTCGCTTCAGAAATGGTTCGATTTCATCACGTTTTAGCAAAGAATGACAGATGTTAATTCGGTCTATTACATTTTTACAAAGAATTCATCCCACCTTTCCACCACTTTTTAGTACGACACAATGTGATTGGTAGCACTGGAGATATACGACTGCCACGACATCTATTAACAAAATACGAGAAGCCCAACATTTTTGGTAGAATTTCAATCGGGACATTCCAGTCATTCTAATTGCGAAACGACAAAAACCTACCTACCATAATACCTAAGTTATGTAGAATGGCCGTCCGTTTTGGACATGTTTAGAGCCGTTTACAAAAACCATCCAAAATAATCCAATGGCAAGACAGTTCGTAATAAATAACGATAACTTCAATTTGGCCTGGGAAGATCCAAAATGAAGTTATGCAAATGAAAATATTGACACTAATAAACTTGAAAGAAAAAAGTGGTAGCTGTATTAAATTACTATCTACTGTTTCTGATGTCAGTTCTATCTACAAAAACTACTCCCATAGACACCTGGTACCCTATTCTGGTAAATATATGTACCGCCGTCTTACCAAAAAAAATCGTTACTTTGTGGGAGCAATCATCATCATCAAATGAAAGAAAGAAATCTGACTACCAGTAGGAATTCGATGAAAGGCGAGAAAACAAATTCAACAGAATAAACATATGTACGGACCGACATTGAAAACATCTTAAAACAGAATTTGTGAATTATGAAATTAAAGTCGTTCTGAACGACATCGTCTGTTCAATTATGATTACTTAATATTTGCTTACAATTATTAATAAAAATCGTGCTTTATATTGTGAGAACTAAATATCTGTACAGAATTTAGTGCACATAACCAATAAAGGCACACCCTATTATTCACAATACAACGGGAAAATCACGACACTTCTAGAAACACAAGAGACGGAGAAACCAGTCATGCTGCTAACTGTGTCTATAAGAACGTGTGTATTTTAATATTTGACATAAGTCACTTGGAGTCTGTCTCTCTCTATGTGTTCAGCACATTAGATGGCCGATCATCAGGCATTCAGCACGGAATTGTGACAGCTAAACACGTCCGGCACCAGACTACGCAGTAAGTTGATCCTCTAGCTAGTCTTGGTATCTTGACTTGTAAATACTGTCCGTTAAGGGTGAGCTTGGTAGTTGGTTGATTCTCTGATCAACCCAACCCTAATGTGCTGAACACATGGAATGCGACACACGTTCTTAGGACACAGTTATTTAGACAGCTGCACGACTGCAGTCTCCAGTTGTCGCTCTCGCTAACTTGAAAAGAGAGCAGAGAGGAGAAGATGCCATTAAAATGTAAAATGTATAATTATTCAAAGCTCTAACAAACCTGACGTTATTTTACAAAGATAATCATAGCATTTGTAATAACAATTGATAATTTAAAACAAATTAGTTTAGATATTTACTTACTTTTTGCATAACAAATTTCAGTTTGAACAAAATATTTAAATTTTATTGAAGTGAAAGTTAACGCAACAACGAAATTGTGTATTGTGTTGTTTTGTGTACATACCGGCCATTGTTATGTTTTGTAAGGTCCTTTCCATGGAAGGCAAAATAGAGATGGGCTCCTCCAATGAAAAAATAAAAGAAACGAATGGAAGCTAGATGACGGTAAAGAACAATGGGAGAATATCAGCAAAGAACAAAAGAAAGTTTTCCACAGGCCCACGAAAACTGGGGACATATCTTATAGTGAGATACTGCAAGCTAGTAAAACGGAGAAAACTCTCCAAAAAAAAAAAAAAAAAAACGTGTCGCGTATCAGAAAAACAGCCAAATTAGAGATTCTGCTGGAACTAGCGAGAGAGCAAAGAGGAAACAGCAATGGATACAAAGAAGAAATTTGTAAAGTTCTAGGCCAAGTTCAATTATAAAGATGCCTCGAATATAAACAAATAGCAGGCAAGTGCACAAACCCAGAAGACAGAAGCAAATGTTGCTTGAAGTTTGGAGAAAAAAGACATTTTGTTAAAGCCGGTGTGGAGGAATTATTTTATGTATTATGCAAAATCAATGGAAGGGCGAATACAAACCATGAAATCTGCAGCAAAGTTTACCTAGCAGTTTCCATCGTTAATTCAGTGTGAGCGGTCACAAAACTCAGTGCGTACGATTACAGGTAGTGGAAGTATAGTCGAAAAGTGTACATATTTGCATTTTTGTCCGCGTATTTTTGTAAACATATTATCGTGTGTAATAAAAAGCGAAAACGCAAAAACAAAACCCTGACTTAATGGTTAGTGAGGACGTTGTAAACGTCGGTTTGTGTGATAACAGCGGAGGCTGACAAAACGCGTACCAGCTATTGAATCCCCAAATGTAAGCAAAAAACAACTAAAGCCGAACAATACTCCAAACACATCAAACCGGCTTGCAACCTTAGGCACAAACACACAAAGTGAAAATAACAATGCCATTGATAAGAATAATGAGCAAAACGCAGAGACAACTACAAGTGTTTTCAAACCACCACCAATTTTCATACCACAAATAAACGATATAAATAAAATGACAGTCAATTTCTCAACTTTAATTGTAGAGAAAATTTATCGTACGAGTACAAATCCGGCAGTGAAGGACAAAACACATTCATGTCTGCAAACAGTGATTCTTATAGAAAACGTGTGACGTATTTAGACTCCAATAATATAATTTTTCACACGTGTCAGTTAAAAGAGGAGAAGCCCTATAAAATTGTTATAAAAAATATCCACCATTCCACAACCATAGACGACATTATACTTGACTTATCTCAAACAGGTCATATTGTGAGGAACATTGTTAATGCAAAAAGTAAAGCTACAAAGATGCCAATGTCACTATTTTTTGCTGACTTGGAGCCGTCGGCAAACAACAAAAGTGACATAAATCGATTATGTAGTGCGGTAGTCAAAATCGAACCTTCCCACAAATTGAATGATTTAGTTCCGTGTCATCGCTGCAAAGAGTTAGGACATACTAAATGATACTGTAAAAAACGATACAGATGTGTTATGTGCAGTCTGGACCACCAGACTGCTCTTTGCGAAAAAGACCCTGGTACTCCACTAAAATGCGTACAAATTAATAACTCAGTCGAGTTCTCGTGGGCAACTACGGGCAACTGCCCGTGGTCAACTGCCTGTAGTCAACTGCGTGTGGGCAACTGCCTCGTTTTCTTTATTACTCTTTCTTAAATACAATGTTTTACTTAAGCCTAGATACAAATATTAATCTTACATTCTAGGAAGTATATCTACAATCCACTTGAGATAGGACATATGTTACAAGTGGAAAGATTCATCTTACAATCTATGAATTATATTTTGGGACCACCTAAGGCGGACAGTATTAGCAAAGTACATATAATGTTTCAATAAGGGTCGTAAGAGTCATGTTACATATTTATGAAAGATAAAGAAGATGTTCATGTAATATGAACTGGTGGTATTAACTTACACTGCTTGCAAAATCACACTGCCAACTACAAAGGTTGTCAAGTATATCAGACACTAGTTTGCAATAAAGATCCCAACATATCGACTGTGAATAATACTAGACCTAAAGATGGTGTTTGCTCAAGTACTGAGCAACCAATTTACAATAAAAACTTTAGTTACGCAGAAATTACAAAAGGACAACAAAATACTACTGCACATAGCCACAGCAAATTCGAGAAGCTAGAGGCGCTAATTTCCAAACAAATTGAACTAACCTCAACGTTAATATCAATGATGTCTTATCTTATTTTAAGATTATGCAATTAAGTCTTAAGATGGCAATATGGAAAGCCAATGGACTTAGTAACCATAGATTAGAAGTAGAACATTTTATTGTAACTAACAACATAGATATTCTCATGATCTCAGAAACTCACTTCACTAACAAGTCTTTTTTTAAATAAATAGTTACGATATTATTACTTGCAATCATCCTGATGGTAAAGCACATGGCGGATCTGCAATTATAGTTAAGTCAACTTTAAAATATAAGATATTAGAACCAATATCGCTGCCTTCAGTTCAAGCTGCGTCCGTTGAAATCACAAGCGTTAATGGAGGGATTGCTATGACCGCACTGTATCTACCTTTGCGTTTCAACATATGTAGACAGTTATTTATAAGAGTAATACTTTATAAACACATGTATTTATTCCTTTACTATGATTTACTCCTTTCAAAGCTCGCTTCTTCACCAAACTTTCCGACTCCACTTCCAATTTTAAAATGTAAACTTTTCCTTTTGCGCTCTCGTTGAGCGAAATAAGCTTTATTACTTCACACTTTAATTTGCAAATTTTACAACGTCTTCTTACAGTGAATTGTATATTTTTACAAGCGAATCGTATATTTTTACAAGTGAATTGTATATTTTTACAAATGAATTGAATATTTTTACACGTGAATTGTGTATTTTTAAAAGTGAATCGTATATCCTTACAGGTGAATCGTATATTTTTACTAATGAATCGTATATTTTTACAAATGAATTGAATATGTTTACAAATGAGTTGTATATTTTTACAAGCGAATTGAATATGCTTACAAAAGAATTGTATATGTTTACAAATGAATTGAATATTTTTACAATTTATGGTAGTTTAGATGATAATTAATGTATCAACACAGCTTTAGAAATGGGACGTTTAGATGGTTAATCACTTTTAGGTTATAGCACTGAATTAAACTTCTTTGATGCAATTAGCACACTACACCAATTCCTTTCGCATGTAGCGATACTAAAAGGTTAAACGTTACCAAACCAAAGTTAAATGTATATACACCGGGAAAAAGCCAAATAACAAGCGAATGATCTCTATATAAAATGACCGGAGGGTGCAAAAGATGCAAAGTTAAAAAAAGTTTTAAATAGACGGTGCGGTGCGCGTGTGTAGCGGCGAACGTGACTTCTAGAACTGTGTCGAACAAAAAACGGCACAGCGTCAACTTCTCGTTGGTATAAAATGAAAAATGGAACAAAAACAGTTTGGTGTGCAGATGATCAGTGATGCCCTGTTTTTTTTCTAATTAACATGTTGATGTGGAGAGTGTTGTATTCAATGCTGCCTTTTAGTTAAATTAGTTCGGGCGACTGGAGTTCATTTCAACATCCCGGCCCCCCTAGGCGAGTACTAGCCTAGTAGACGCTGTAGTGCCTGTAACGTAGCTACAACGCCGCTCAGGCCGGTGGGGCGGTGAGGTTGTGGCCTTAATTGGTTGCGCGTGGATGTCGTATTGAGGGAGCGCCAGGACCATCCAGCTTCTGGACGCCGTGCCACACGGTTAGGCTGCGATTGTCGGGTGGCCGTACGGCGGCGGAGGACAGTTGGTGAGCCAGGATGTCCGGCGTTCCGGTGGAGTGAGGTATGATGCGGTCTTTCACACAACCGGCACAAGGTATCAGATTCGCATTCAAGCGTGGCGTGTGACTGGGCCAAGCAGTTTAAACAATGTCCATGTGCCTGTGCCACCTTCTGACGTTGTACGGGTAACATTCCCTTGAAAATAGAGCAATGCTGCAGCCTATTAGAACGACAACAGAGCGGACATCTGGTGCGGTGCGGTTTCGGAGGCGCCGGCGTCGGTGCTGCGCGTGTTGAGCTTCGTGCCACGGTTGGCGCCGTCCGTCTATGGGGTTGCGATATATATGTAGGTCTACGTTTGTCTTACGGCTTGAAGCTTATCGCAATTATCTTTGCGGTTTTTCTTAATGATATTATTAATTTATTTTCTTTTTCCTGTCTTTTCGGATCGGTTTAGGAATGGTTATTATTTACGTTTTCGTAAGTGGCGGCAGTTGGTAAGAAACATAATTTGACAAGCGGCCGGGTTAGCGTTCCGTTTTTCGTACGGAGATCAACCACCCGGATGTGACCGTCGGAACCGTAGTGAAGTTTCTCTATGCGGCCAAGCCGCCATTCTGTGGGGGGGGAGACAATCGTCGTGAACTAGGACACAATCTCCAAGCATTGGAGCCTGTTCTGGGATTTTCTATTTATACCTTTTGTGAAGGTCTTTTAAATACTCTTCTTTCCATCGTCGGCTGAAATTATGATGGAGAATTTTAATTCGTTGCCATCTGTTTAGTAAGGACGGCGACTCCATGCCTGGCTCAGGTGTGGCCAGAATGGGCGCTCCTTTAAGAAAATGCCCTGAGGTAAGGGCAGCAAAGTCGGAGAGGTCTTGCGAGAGTGCAGCGAGAGGCCGTGAGTTGAGAACGGCTTCGATTCTGGTTAACAATGTCGTGAATTCTTCATAATTGAATTTGAGGTTGCCAGCGATCTTCTTGAAATGAGATTTAAAGCTGTTTACCGCTGATTCCCATAAACCACCCATATGAGGAGCGCTTGGGGGGATAAATTGCCAGTTTATACCTTGAGGGGAGTATTTTTGAACAATGTCAGGTGAGACTTGTTTCATGAACTCCACAAACTGTTTCTCTGTAGCTCTTTGGGCTCCAATAAATGTTTTGCCATTATCGCTCATGATTTTTGAAGGAAAACCACGTCTTGCGACGAAGCGAGCAAATGCTGGTCAGATTAGTACATAGCTCCAGGTGTACTGCTTTTGTTGTGAAACAGACAAAAACAGCCACATAGCCTTTCATGAGGGTAGGAGATCTTAGCATGGAAGCCTTTATCTGAAAAGGACCAGCAAAATCTACACCTGTAGTGGTAAAAGGCGGAGAAAAGTTGCAGCGTTCCGGTGGAAGTGCTGCTATAATCTGTGTTCGCATTTTCTGTTTATGCATAGTGCAGATCTTGCACCTGAAAATGCATTTCTTGATTAGGGGCTTCAGACGTGGAATGTAATATTCCTGTCGTACTACATGCTGCATGAGACGGTTTTCGGCGTGTAGCATTAATATGTGGATGTAATGTAGGAATAATGTGGCAAATGGAGATTTCTCAGGTATTATTATGGGGTGGCGCTCGTTGTATGTTAGGCTTGAATTAGCAAGCCGACCATTGGCCCGAAGCAGCACTTTCGTGTCTATAAACGGTTGAGCACTAAGAGTGAGCTCTTTTTATCAATCGGCTTCGATTCTCTTAGTGATGCTATGTCGCGGCTGAAGTAGCGCGTTTGAGTTGATGCGATAAGAGCAACTTTTGCCTTTTGTATCGCATTGGGGGTAAGTTGCTCCTTTCAGTTTATGTTTAAGTCGCTCTATGAACTGAAGCATATAGACGACGACTCTGAGGGCTCGGGGGAACGATGAAAATCGTTCAAGGATGTCATTATCCTCCAATATTGTGTGGTAGGTGTCGATTTTTCGACTTTCGGGCGCAATTATGTTGCGCATTGGCGATTGTGGCCAAGAATCGGAGGATTCTGCTAGCCATCGAGGGCCATTCCACCAGAGCGTGGTGGTGGCCAGGTGCAGGGCTTTGCACCCTCTTGTACCTAGATCGGCGGGATTGTCAGCACTGGCTACGTGTCGCCATGTGGCGGATCGTCGGAGGTTCGGTTGGAAATATATGTTTTCCACGCATGTGGGGGTTTTTCCAACCAGGCTAGGACTATTTCGGAATCAGACCAGAGATATAGCATGTATTTCTCCATGTCTAAGTGGGTCTGCACCATGGAAACTAGTTTTGCTAGGAGCAGGGCGCCGCAGAGTTCGAGTCGTGGTAGACTTATCGTTTTTAGAGGCGCAACTTTTGCTTTTGCCACTAATAAGTGGCTTGTGGTTGCGGTATCGCCTTGTGTGCGCACATATATGGTGGCACAATATGCTTTTTCAGAGGCGTCACAGAAGCCGTGTAGTTCCACTTTGTATTCGGGAGAATAGTTTACCCACCGTGGAATTTGTATCTGCGAGATGTCGTTCAGATTACTCGCGAACTGGGACCACTTTTCTAGATGAAGTGGTTTTACTTGCTCGTCCCAGTCAGTGCCATCTAGCCATAATTCTTGTATCAGGATTTTGGCTTGTATCATAATTGGCGAAAGCCATCCTGCGGGGTCAAAAAGTTTTGCCACAGAGGAGAGAATTTGGTGTTTTGTAATGGCAGATAATGCAGATATGGACTCGATCGTGTAGGAAAACTGGTCCGATATCGCATTCCAATGATGCCTAGAGTTTTTGTGGTACTTTTATCTTCGAATATGAGGAAATTAGTATCCAACAAATTTTCTTTTGGTATGTTTTTTAATATATTTGGGTGATTTGCCGTAATCTTTTTTAGGGGAAACCCTGCAGTTTTGAGGGCCTTTATCACTTGTGATAAAGACTCGTATGCTTGTGAGAGGCTGTGGCTCCCAGACAGAATATCATCTACATACGTTTGTGTTTTTAAGATTTTTGTTGCCAGAGGAAATTCTGACTTTGTGTCTTCTGCCAGTTCGTGGAGTGTACGGATGGCTAGATATGGGGCACAGTTTACGCCAAAGGTAACTGTTTTTAACTTGAAGTCGCGTAGTGGACTATTGGGGAATTCTCGGAAAATAATGCGCTGAAAATCTTGATCGTCTTTGTGTACGACTATTTGTCTATACATATACGTTGAATACGTATTTGAATATACGCCAGTTTAGAATAAGCAGCATTAAATCAGGTTGGAGCGTGGGTCCCGTAAACAGGATATCGTTTAGGGAATTCCCCGAGCTAGTAGTTCTTGAGGCATTGAAGACAACTCTGACTTTTGTTGTTTTCTTGTCAGGCTTTACTACTGCATGATGTGGCCAGTAGAATGAGTAATATTTGCCTTTTAATATTTTTTCACATGGGCTTATTTCCTCCATGTGATTTAAATGAAGGTATTCTTCTAAGACACCATCGTAATCTTGTTTCAGCTCCCCTTTTCTAAGCAGGTTTTTCTCCATACTTAGAAACTGCTGTATTGCAGAAGTGCGAGAGTGACCTAAGGCGAGTGTATCTGGGAATTGTTGCTTTAGTGGTAGTCGTACGACATACCGACCATTATCTGATCTAGTAGTTGTGGCTTTGTAAAAGTCTTCACAATACTGATCTTCGGGGGTTGTGATTGAAATGAGGGGGAGTTCTTCTATCTCCCAAAATTTTCTGAATTGGGAATTGAGGTACTCGTTTGAGATTTCCTCAACTTGAGTTGTCATTGTTGTGACTGGTTCCGTGACTAGTCCACTTAGGATCCATCCGAAAATTGTCTTTTGTGCCAAAAGTGTGTTTGAAATTTTCTCAATACTTTCGAGTATTATTTGTGGTATGAGATCGCTGCCCAATAGAAGGTCTATTTTAGCGGGGGTGTTGCAGTTGGGATCTGCTAGCTTTAGGTGTGTAACCTTTTGCCATTGTTTGCTATTTATATGATAGCTTGGTAACATATTGGTTAGTTGCGGAAGACTATTGCATCTGCTTGAATGCGCTTATCCGCTTGGGGGGAAATTAGGGTAATGGGGCAGATTTTATTTGAGTTTTGAACCACTCTTCCGCCCATTCCCGTAATTTCAAAGTTGGCTTGTTTTGTTGGCAGTTTTAGTCTATTTTGTGCCCTAGATGCTATGAAAGATCGTTGTGATCCTTGGTCTATTAGGGCTCTGAGCTTAAACAGTTCTCCTCGATGTTCGATGGAGACGACTGCTGTGGGTAGTAGTACCCTACTTTGATTTTCGCTGTGTAGCGTTTGAGTTTTTAGAGCCTTTGAGCAGCATGGTGCTTCTTGGCATATTTCGGAATTTTGAGATTCGGGAGTTGCGGTTGCAACTAAACCCGTGGCTCTTTTTGAGAAAGCGCTAGTTTGGGGTGTTTTGGGGAAATTATTGAAGTGCAACATTGAAAGATGCCTTTTGTGGCAATATACGCAATTGAATTTGCTTTCGCAATTATTTAGATTGTGAGAATGGGACAAACAATTTGTGCAGAGTCTTTTTGATCTGACAAAGTTGTTCCTTTCATTAATATTCAATTTTTTAAACTTATCCCAAGATTTGAGTTTATGCCCTCCTGTGCATAGTTCGCATGACGTATGTTTGTTTTGTTCGGAAGTGAACGATTGTGTTTTGAAAAAACTACGATTTAAGTTGTTGTTGTTATTAGCTTGGAGTCGAATGAAGCTGCGATTTAGGTCATGTTGAACGTTTTTAGTTCTGACCATTTTTTTATCTACTCTTTCCGCGATTTCATATTGGGTAGTTAGGAAATATTTCATTTGTTGCCATGTCGGGCACTTTCTTCGCGAAGAGAGCAACGATTTTTCTGGTAATGCCGCGGAGCATATGTTTACCAGTATGGGGTCCCAATTGTCAGTGGGAATATTTTGTGTCGTTAGAACCGACAAACAATTCGAAACAGTGGATTGAAGTTTTATGAATTCTTCACTTGTTTCTCTCTGAATTTTTGGTAAATTCATTAATATGGTCACTTGTTTGTCGACCAGTATTCTACCATTCTCGTATCGTTCTTTCAAAGCTTCCCAAGCTAAATTGAAATTGTGGTCATTAAGAGCGAACTGTTTTACTATGACGCCTGCTTGACCTTTAGTTTTGTATCGGAGGTGATAGAATTTTTGTGCATTAGATAATTTTGGGTGGTTTATGTAAACGGCGGTGAACATGTCCCGGAAGGACGGCCATTGTTCATAACCCCCATGAAAAATTTCTGTGTCACATGCGGGCACTTTGAGGTGAATACCTGAACTTGCCTCTTGGGCCTGTGTTTGTTGTAGCTCTACTCTCAGTTGAGGATTTGGTGCGATTGACCTTGTTAATTTTAATTGATCAGAGATCATGGCTTTTGTCTCTTCATATTGGTCAAGACAATTTTCATATTTGGAGTAAGCCGAGTTTTGAAATTTTCCGGAAGATCCGAATCGTCCGTTTCTACAATGGCGTCATAGGCCGCTTGGAGACGTGTCCAAAAATTGTCAAGGTTTTGATTCTTGATTTCTAGTACCGATTCAGAGTTATCTAGAATCGGCGAAGATGAAAATCGAGTGCAGTATCGTATTAAGCTGTCACTCTCTGATAAAAATTTAGCGTACGAAATATCTTTACCCCGTTTTTGTTTTGTAGCACCTTCCTTCGAGCGTGTAGCTTATCCCGGTGTACATTGACTTTTTTCATCCGAAATCATTTTTGGTATTTTTAGAAATTGATGCGATTTAGATTCCTTTGAATCTGTGTTCATTTAGATGAAAATGGTAATATATGTATATGTATAATTTTTTCCTTCGATTTAAGACAAACGGATAAATTTTGAGAACCGTAAAATTCTTTCAAGTCGGTAACAGCATTAATTTCTGTTAAAACTAATAAAATACGCGTTTTTTTCAATTTTAGCGTTCGGTTGTATGTAGTTTATATTCAATTTTTAATTATGTATATGCGGACTTATCTGGATGTCCCTGTTTGTGCACTCGTTAAAGAGGTCACTTTGTAACTATGCATGCACGATATGTGCTCAATTCTGTGCATGTAATATGCCTAAAATGTTCGTATGTAATCCTGCTTGTTCTATGACGAAGAACAAGAGGTAGTTGCCGATATGGACTTTGAATATAAGTATGTACTATTTGAGTATGTACAGATTAGTACGTATGAAAATATTTATTTATTTATCTATGTATATATGTACATATATATATATATATATATATATATATATATATATAGGTATGTATAGATTCCTAAAATTTTGAGTATAGATAATTAGGGTTTTCACAAGTCTCATAAAGTTATAACTTATAATGATTCAAAAACATATAATTGAGAATTGTAAATGTGTAAACTCATTTTGGTATGAAACCCAACAAATTTCTTATTTTTTTTTTTTTTTAACAAGTGTAGAACTGTATAATTTTATGATTTTTCGATGCTTTACGACGGCTTGTGAGTACCCCAAATTTATGTTATTATAAATATTTGGGCCATTTTGTTTTGTACCCGTGGTTCTCCGATTTTGACCAAACTTTAGAATGTCATAATATAGACCAATGGAAGAATATCTGTTAACTTTTTAGTGGTCAAAGGTGCTCCGTTGTTTCTTGGCGCGCACTTTAAATTGAGATCAAACAAAAAAATGACTTTTTCTTTTATTTTTTAACGACCTCTAAATTGAGTGAAAAAAATTTTAAAGTTATCCAATTTTATTTAAAAAAATCTCAGCTTTCTGATAAAAATATTTTCATAACCCAAAAAAATTTTCAAAATCCAAAAAAACATTTTTTTTTCAAAAACCCGGTTTTTTGTGCTTTTCCCCCAACTATTTTTCAAAATTGACCTTTCCATTCGATTCCTCGTTAAATTTTACATAAGAATCAGTGTTCAAAAATATGGGACTCTGATCCCATGAACAGGAAAAAAAATGCAAAGTTGTCACTCAAAATCCAAAAAAAACATTATTTTCCCAAAAATCCGGTTTTTTGTGCTTTTCCACCAACTTTTTTTCAAAAATTGGCTTTTCCATTCGATTCCTCGTTAAATTTTGCATAAGAATCAGTGTTCAAAAATATGGGACTCTGATCCCATGAACAGCAAAAAAAAAATTCAAAGTTGTCGCTATACGGCGCATATTTTTATGAATGAAGACAGTGATTTCTTCTTAATTCAAGTCTAAGAATACAATTTACATATTTACCTCTTTCACACAACCTTCTAAGCGAACACACACGCGGTATAGCGACAACTTTGAATTTTTTTTTGCTGTTCATCGGATCAGAGTCCCATATTTTTGAACACTGATTCTTATGTAAAATTTAACGAGGAATCGAATGGAAAAGCCAATTTTTGAAAAAAAGTTGGTGGAGAAGCACAAAAAACCGGATTTTTGGGAAAATAATGTTTTTTTTTGGATTTTGAGTGACAACTTTGCATTTTTTTTTGCTGTTCATGGGATCAGAGTCCCATATTTTTGAACACTGATTCTTATGTAATAAAAAAGCCTACTGTGGTAAGGGCAACAGTGTCTTTTTTTTACATCTCGCCATAAAAAAACAACGACGTCTTCGAAGCCTACACGAGCGCCGGCAAATGTAGTCGAGCGTGGTCGTCGTAATACTGAGCATAATGTCGCCTAACACTCAAAAGCGCAGCAGAGCGAAAACGGTATTACACTAACGGGCCACACTGAACCGTTAGTCTGCCTAGACACTTTCCCCGGATGACGTCATTACAACGCGAGAAACAATATATGTATGTATAAGCACAAATTGTAACTATGTATAAGTAAAATTATAACATAAAGCTAAATAAATTACGATTCGATTAGAGAGTCCCACTGTTTACAGATTTAGTATAACGACACCTGGACACGGCGAGTATACCTCAGCAAATTATAAGAAGCAGAGGCAGCAAAAAGCTTCGTTTGTGAAGTGAGATAAATACCTTGCGCAAGGATGATTCTTCAAGAAAATTGATAGAGACTATTATTACCGAGCACCTTGATCTTGAAAAAAAAAATTAGCACATCGTGTGGACAAAAGCTTGTGTGTACTGATGCAAAAGTCTTCAATTAAACATCATTAATTCCAGGAATACAAGCAGTATTTTGGGAACACGACTGCCGACAAATTAGATATGGGTTTTTAAGAGGTCTTTCGCATTAACAGAAGTAAATCTTTAAGTCGTTTGCACGCACAAAACATTTGTGCATTACAACTCTGCTTTACCAAAATGTGCAATGCATTCCTTGTGTCCTAGTAATAATATAAATAAATAATAATAAGTAAAATATAAATGAAATAACAATTGAAAGTCAATATGTAACACATATTTTATTACAAATTACTTACTTCATTGGCAAATCTTCCCTTTTAAATTTTTCAATACAATGCCTGCAAAATAACACTTACTATATATTATACATATAATATAAATGATCAGGGTGATGAGAAAAGTTGAAATCCGGTTGACTGTCTGTCTGTCTGTCCGCCCGTACAAGCTGTAACTCGAGTAAAAATCTTCTTGATGAAACTTGGTATGTAGGTTCCTTAGTTAAAAAAAAATCGAGTTCGTAGATGAGGGTAATCGGACCATTGGCACGCCCGCAAATTGCCGTCAACAGAAAACATATACAGGGGTGTTGTGGAATCCAAAACAGAATTGCTTAGCTGTCAGAATTGCAAACCAATTCTCATTTTCAATGGTGTCACAGAATCTGATTGGATTTTCGTCTTTTTGAACATATTCAAAACCAACATTCGAACCAGCTGTTTACTAGTGTGACACAACTTGTAAATGCATACAATTGGAAGCAATCCTATTTGTTCACATGAGCTATGAGCGTTCTGCAGCATCCCACATCGGATCACCTCACGTCACATCGCATCACGTCACGTCACAACACCTCATCACACAACAGTTCACAGCACACGCATCAAACACAGTACCTGACACCGCTCACTATTACAACACAATAACCACACGATCATCAACGGACGACTCGGGTTAATCTAATATTCACCACCCAAACTATCAAAAGGGATAGATCCGAACGGGATCACACACTTTCTCGTTTCATCCGCAAAGTAAGACGGTCGACCTGCAACGATACATTTGTTTCTAAAACCGCAACCTCCGCATTTTTCCTATTTGTGACTTCCCGCCAAAGTGACGTTGTGACGTGAGTCCCGGATTTCGCCGCAGTGTCAGTGCGTGAAAACAAATACAGAAATAAGAAATAATTAAATTGTTATACGAATTGAAAAAAAAAATACAAAATTGAATTTAAAAAAAGAAAGTGTTTTTATTTGGCATAAGTATACTACAAGTATATCGAGTAAGTGTACTAGTGTTACACGTTAACACTATTAAAGTTTTTAAATTTTAGGAGATACATTTATCGAATAAATAAAGACGTATTTGGGTGTTAAATTACGTTTATTACATTTTGTAAATCTAATATCTTTAAAATCCGAATTTTTGTTCCAAAAACTCAATAATTAAGACATTTCGTGTTTTATAATTATGTTATCTCTTATAGAAATAAAGATAGATTAATTCGAAATAATAACATAAGTTGATTTCTTAACTTACATTTCAAATCTGTAAGCGACTATCTTCTTGCTTTGTTTCTGAAAGCAAAACCGATAAAATTGGATTCTTTGATACTCAAAACCGATACAAACTCCGATTCAAATATCAATCCAATATTATCTAAATTCAATATACCCACTACTTTTTTTGATCGGTTTTAGTTCTGATTCCGACAACTATCAGATTCCAAGACCCTGATAAAGTGCCATAGCTAAGCACTAAATTAAAATATAAAATTATAATAACAATATAAAATTTTAATTTGGCGCAGGGGATCGCAGTAGCCAGAGGCACCGAATATGTGGACCTCAGTACCTATAGATGACTTTTGTTCGAAGATATCTGTCAATGTGTGAGATATGCAATAGAAATTCAGACAAAATCCTTTTCCTGCAGTAGTAATTCTGTGTCATACATACCTCAGCCCCCATATACCTAATATAAAGAATTCCGAACTTTCTGGTAACTTTATCCTGGATATATTGGCCAATATTTGAGTTATCTCAATAAAAATTTCAGAACGTATTTGACTCATAATAGTATATATAAAATCGCTTATATTCCGATCCTCCGGTTGACGTTTTATGTCGTAAGGTACAAGGTCAGTCGCAAAAGAAACAGAACTTTTTAAATATAACTTTTTCTGGTGGCGCCACCTATTGGGTAGGTATATGAAATAAAAATTTTGATCTCTTCTTGACATTTCGTACAAATTTTAAGACAATTGGATAACTACAATCGATGTTATCGGTCAAAAAGTGACAGCAGCTTTTGGTCATCGGTCGTAAAATGCATATAAATGCATATAAAGACAATGCTGATTTGTTTTTACGATTCCGAGGGTATTGTACACCGAGAGTTCGTCCCACCTGGCCAAACGATTAATACTGTGTTTTACCTTGGTGTTATGAAGCGTCTTTTGTCATGCATTCGTCGTGCTCGACCACAATACCGTGAGGCAGGGTCCTGGCGCCTGTTGCACGATAATGCGCCGTGTCATTGGTCGACGCTTGTCACTGATTTTTTGACAAAAAACTCCATATTAGCCATTCATCACTCCCCCTACTCACCTGATCTGGCACCCTGTGATTTTTCCTTATTTGGAAAACTTAATTTGCCCATGAAAGGACACTGGTTTCAGGACATTTCAGATATCCAAAAGGCGACGACCGATATTCTCAAGAGCATTCCGAAAAATTACCTTAAACACTCATTTGAAATGATAATTGACCGGGCTAAACGCTGTATCGAAGCACAAGGAAACTACTTTGAATAAAAAATATAACTTTCGAAAAATATTAATTTTTTGTTGTTTTTTTAACAGTCCTGTTTCTTTTGCGACAGACCTTGTATATTGAAGAATACATCTTAAATTTGCGCGTTTTTCGAAATTTGGAGTGTGGTGATTCCATATATTTTTAACAGCGTGCTCACATCGTCACTTAAGCACACCTTTGAAATAATGACAATCTCTCCATATACATATTTTTTGTTTGGTCTATTAGCGGGGTTTTCAATAAGAGCCCTACAAAAGTTTTTTGAAACAAAACAAATACGGTTTGGGATATCAATGAAATTATTTATTCATGTAAAAGTACATTCGCACATACTCTGTCGGGGTGTGACGACGTAAGCGGCCGATTGCGTTTAATGAAAAGTATTTCGTTTTAGTTTAAACGTTCTAAATTTCTTATTTAATATATAATTGTGTGTTCAAGCATTCTTAGTTCCGTATTAAATAGTTTTACAATTCAGTTTTTACATATTCTTGTAATTTCAAATATTTTAATCCGTTTCGTGTGTTGGGTTAATTCCTTCGCTGTGCAGTATTGTTGATGAGTTTTGTGTGGATCCTTGTGTTGTATGCGTATTATTTTATGTTGTAATGCTTTAAGGCTTGTGTTTGATTTATCACTTTGTACATATACTTGCATGTTGTCTCTGCTTTCGGTTCACTTTATATAAGATGTTTCCTTTTATGAAACTTTCGTTTCAGAAAAACGCGGGAAAAGTATTCTTTTGTTTCTCCTTTTTCACCTGTTGAGTGAAATTGGGGCGGTTGATATACCTCCGCATTACGCCTCTATTACTTTATGTAAATTGTGGGAGTAATGCAGAGGAGAATTTGTTTGGATTAAACATAATCCATAAATCACCATTGCATTCCGAAAAAATTACGGTTTGGGGCGGTTTATGGTTCGGCCGTTCTTCTTCTGATCCAGACCGGCACACTACTGTGAACGGGAATCGCTGTCGCTCAATGATAGCCGATTGGATGATATGGACTTGGACATTATGTGGTTCTAATAGTATGGTGCCACAAACCACACAGCGAATGTCACAATTGATTTATTGAAAACCAAGTTTGGTGAAAAATTGGTCACGAAATGGCCCAGTCAATAGGTCGCCTCGGTCGTTCAATTTGACGCCATTAGATTATTTCCCGTGAGACTACGTCAAGCCAGAGACTATAGATGAACTTCGTACGAATACCGAACGTGAAATTTCAGCAGTATCGACCGATTTATGCCTGAAAACTGGCGAAAATTGGGTTCAGCGTCTGGACTTCTGCAAGCGTGCCCGTGGTGGCCATGCAAAAGAAATTGAGTTCTATACATAACGGCATCGTATGCAATTTCACAGGAATAAATAATTTCATTGATATCCCAAAAAGTTTCTAAATATTAAAAGTATTTAGTTATTGTAAATAAAATAATAAAAATAAATTAGGTTTCACCCACACTCACTGTTTTCTGCACATATTAGGAAACCCAACTCTCCTGTCATTTTAAATGAGAGATCTGCTAACCTACCCAAATTAGACAGTTGATTGGATCTGGTAGGGTTTAACGTTTCGCAATTGGGATGACTGGAGCTGCCAGATTAAAATTCTACCAAAAATATACATACATACATATGTGAACGGAGAGATCGGTTGCCTCCGTTCAAGATCGATAATAAAATATGTAAAACAATGCAAATTAAAGAAAATGCAAAATGTAAATTTATTTGTTGAGATGTTTCGTAATGTGATGCAAGTAAGACTTATTTTAAATTAAAAATGCTTAAAATCATTTATTAATTTAGTGCTAAGTCTTTTATCCTTAATTTATTAAGTATTGAAAGTGTCAGTTGTTTTAATGACTCTATTAGAATAATTTCTTTGGTCTTGCACAATAACCCATGCCATATTTGATAAAGATAAGTATCTTCTTAGTTTTTTCCACAACGATTTGGTTGCAATCGTTCAGTTTGTATAGCAGCTCAATCCTATTGAAGTCCAATATCATCCGTTCCGACACATGAGCAGCTGTTTGGCGAGAAAAGGACGTGTGAAGACTTTCAGATCGATATCTCAAAAATTGAGGGACTAATTCGTATATATGCAGACACGATGAACATATCTTAATCGACTCAGCTCGTAACACCGATCATTTGTATGCATATTCGACGCCTATAATAAAGAATGCGACTTTAAAGTTTAATAGAAATCACTTACTGAAAATCTCATTTTACGTTTCGAAAGCAATAAATTATTATGTCTCCAAATTCCCAGATATCTGCAAAATCTATCAGTGGAAGTGGAAGGGATGGTAAAACGCCTACGCAATGATATTTTTACAAAATGAACTAAGGGATATGTGATCACTTTAGGAATGATAGAGAATTTTTCAATAAGCTGGATGTGGATAATGAAAAATATAGATGTTTTTAAAATTATGATTGTTTCGGAAAGCGAAGCTTAGACAAGTTTAGTGCCGATAGCCAATTTTTTTCTTGTTAACCATAAAGCATCAAATTACACTGAAACAAATGTGTCCTAAAACTATGGAAAATTTACTTGTTTTAAGGAAGAAATGGGAATGAAATAGCAATAAAGACATGTCTTCCTTAAGTTAAGGAAACACGATTCTACTTTTAAGTACATATGGTTTCCTTAAAAAGAGGAAAATATTGCCTTAAATTAAAGGAAATTTTCTTAAACGAAGAACATTGTTATCCTTAATTTAAAGTAAAGACGTTCTTAATATAAGGCCATCAAATAAAAACCACTTCCTTAGATTAAAAGGTCTTTGACTCTAGAATTAAGTCTCCCTGTCTTTACATTTAATACTAATGGAGTTGCCTTAAATAAAAATGCAAAAACTTATTTTTTTTTCATTTATTTCATTTTATTGTTCTCAAAATTAAACTTAGGTTTTAAATACTTATTATTATTTACATTATAATACGATGTAAGTTACTCAGAAACGCAAAATAATACTTACTTCATTTAAAGCATTAACCGCATCAAAAAAACTAGAAGGAATGGATTCTGTTGATCCTGATCCGGGCGTTGTGCTTTCTGAAGAAAAATGTAAAATTTCAACGCGCTACAATTTGTTTAGATTAGTTATTTCATTATTTAGATTTTCATTTCATAATTACCACTTGGCTAAATGAGCCTATTAATATAACACAGCTACACCCCACACTACACACCCCATACTCAACACATTGGCATTGATACATAAAGGTAGTCAGTGAAAGTAGACGTGTTTTTAGTGGTCTAAAATATCAGCAAGAATTTGTAGTTTTTGAAGTGGTGGAAGGCTTGTTTTTATTTGAGACTCACTGGGAGACTGGAACTGGATCTTTGACTGATTGGATGCTAATACCAAAAATTAGATAAGTACTTTGATTTGGTTTCAATAGAATTTATTTGGCACTTACCTGCCCCTTTTTTGGTAATTAAATATATATAAAGTAAAAATTAAATAGGAATTTCCCCACGTAACAGCGAATCAAAACGTGCACTTAATTCTTTTTGCCGTTTTGATTTAGTCTATCAGCTGTTTTTTGTTTTGTTTCTCCTTTTTCTCCTTCTTCGTTTTGCTTTGGTTACGGCATTGCCAACCATCAAAATATAAGTAAGGTTTGTTAGGGCAAAGACTGAACGTACCCACTGACAGGTGTTCCCAACTATTCTCTGCCGGAGTTATGGCCTCTGAGAACAGTTTGGGATGTACACCAGAGAATCCTTTTCGGAGGAACTCAAAAATTTTGAGAACGCCTCCAAAAGGTAAACCTGAAGAAGCCACCGCTGTTGGATCAGCAAAAATATGTGAAAATGCTGACCAAGCAGGCAAAGGTGGAAAATCTGAGCAGTTTCAAAATAATGAAAATCCCAATATTTTCTGCAAACTGGGTAAAAAAATTAAAGAGCTCGAAAGCATGATGTCTGGTCAGAGACATATTAACCAAGCTATGCGTGATCTGTTAAGCTGTATAACAAGCTTTTATGACAAGGCTGAAAAGCAAGAAAACCCCTCAAAAAAAGTTATGGTAGGAAAGGCGTCGCAGGTATCCCCTATCAAAAGTGATAAAAATGCCCCAAAGAGACCTCGCGAGATATTGGGATATTTGCCACCAACGAAGAAGCCGAAAAACATGATTCATAAAGTGCAAGCAACATATAGTGAGGTCACTGAATGCATGCACAAAGACAGTTTGGGAGACAAGCCCGCAGGCGAAAAATGGGTACACGTTGTCAGAAAAAAGAAACCGATTGAGAAGAGAATCAGATCGAAACCAGACGCTATTACCTTTAAAAAAAAGAGGGAGCATCGTATGCAGATATACTGAAAAAAATAAAATGCGACAGCGGCCTTGAAGAACTGGGTTCAAACGTGAGGTATATTAGAAAAACCCTCAAAGGGAGTTATTGGTTATATGGCCGTAATACAGCCAAAAACTCATAATATTACCATTATGTGCAAAGACTTGGATGAGATAACCACCCCTGAAGAAATCTGCGAGGCATTACAAAAGGAGTGTGGGATCCAAAACCACAATTGGATAACTACAATCGATGTTATCGGTCAAAAAGTGACAGCAGCTTTTGGTCTTCGGTCGTAAAATGCATATAAATGCATATAAAGACAATGCTGATTTGTTTTTACGATTCCGAGGGTATTGTACACCGAGAGTTCGTCCCACCTGGCCAAACGATTAATACTGTGTTTTACCTTGGTGTTATGAAGCGTCTTTTGTCATGCATTCGTCGTGCTCGACCACAATACCGTGAGGCAGGGTCCTGGCGCCTGTTGCACGATAATGCGCCGTGTCATTGGTCGACGCTTGTCACTGATTTTTTGACAAAAAACTCCATATTAGCCATTCATCACTCCCCCTACTCACCTGATCTGGCACCCTGTGATTTTTCCTTATTTGGAAAACTTAATTTGCCCATGAAAGGACACTGGTTTCAGGACATTTCAGATATCCAAAAGGCGACGACCGATATTCTCAAGAGCATTCCGAAAAATTACCTTAAACACTCATTTGAAATGATAATTGACCGGGCTAAACGCTGTATCGAAGCACAAGGAAACTACTTTGAATAAAAAATATAACTTTCGAAAAATATTAATTTTTTGTTGTTTTTTTAACAGTCCTGTTTCTTTTGCGACAGACCTTGTATATTGAAGAATACATCTTAAATTTGCGCGTTTTTCGAAATTTGGAGTGTGGTGATTCCATATATTTTTAACAGCGTGCTCACATCGTCACTTAAGCACACCTTTGAAATAATGACAATCTCTCCATATACATATTTTTTGTTTGGTCTATTAGCGGGGTTTTCAATAAGAGCCCTACAAAAGTTTTTTGAAACAAAACAAATACGGTTTGGGATATCAATGAAATTATTTATTCATGTAAAAGTACATTCGCACATACTCTGTCGGGGTGTGACGACGTAAGCGGCCGATTGCGTTTAATGAAAAGTATTTCGTTTTAGTTTAAACGTTCTAAATTTCTTATTTAATATATAATTGTGTGTTCAAGCATTCTTAGTTCCGTATTAAATAGTTTTACAATTCAGTTTTTACATATTCTTGTAATTTCAAATATTTTAATCCGTTTCGTGTGTTGGGTTAATTCCTTCGCTGTGCAGTATTGTTGATGAGTTTTGTGTGGATCCTTGTGTTGTATGCGTATTATTTTATGTTGTAATGCTTTAAGGCTTGTGTTTGATTTATCACTTTGTACATATACTTGCATGTTGTCTCTGCTTTCGGTTCACTTTATATAAGATGTTTCCTTTTATGAAACTTTCGTTTCAGAAAAACGCGGGAAAAGTATTCTTTTGTTTCTCCTTTTTCACCTGTTGAGTGAAATTGGGGCGGTTGATATACCTCCGCATTACGCCTCTATTACTTTATGTAAATTGTGGGAGTAATGCAGAGGAGAATTTGTTTGGATTAAACATAATCCATAAATCACCATTGCATTCCGAAAAAATTACGGTTTGGGGCGGTTTATGGTTCGGCCGTTCTTCTTCTGATCCAGACCGGCACACTACTGTGAACGGGAATCGCTGTCGCTCAATGATAGCCGATTGGATGATATGGACTTGGACATTATGTGGTTCTAATAGTATGGTGCCACAAACCACACAGCGAATGTCACAATTGATTTATTGAAAACCAAGTTTGGTGAAAAATTGGTCACGAAATGGCCCAGTCAATAGGTCGCCTCGGTCGTTCAATTTGACGCCATTAGATTATTTCCTGTGAGACTACGTCAAGCCAGAGACTATAGATGAACTTCGTACGAATACCGAACGTGAAATTTCAGCAGTATCGACCGATTTATGCCTGAAAACTGGCGAAAATTGGGTTCAGCGTCTGGACTTCTGCAAGCGTGCCCGTGGTGGCCATGCAAAAGAAATTGAGTTCTATACATAACGGCATCGTATGCAATTTCACAGGAATAAATAATTTCATTGATATCCCAAAAAGTTTCTAAATATTAAAAGTATTTAGTTATTGTAAATAAAATAATAAAAATAAATTAGGTTTCACCCACACTCACTGTTTTCTGCACATATTAGGAAACCCAACTCTCCTGTCATTTTAAATGAGAGATCTGCTAACCTACCCAAATTAGACAGTTGATTGGATCTGGTAGGGTTTAACGTTTCGCAATTGGGATGACTGGAGCTGCCAGATTAAAATTCTACCAAAAATATACATACATACATATGTGAACGGAGAGATCGGTTGCCTCCGTTCAAGATCGATAATAAAATATGTAAAACAATGCAAATTAAAGAAAATGCAAAATGTAAATTTATTTGTTGAGATGTTTCGTAATGTGATGCAAGTAAGACTTATTTTAAATTAAAAATGCTTAAAATCATTTATTAATTTAGTGCTAAGTCTTTTATCCTTAATTTATTAAGTATTGAAAGTGTCAGTTGTTTTAATGACTCTATTAGAATAATTTCTTTGGTCTTGCACAATAACCCATGCCATATTTGATAAAGATAAGTATCTTCTTAGTTTTTTCCACAACGATTTGGTTGCAATCGTTCAGTTTGTATAGCAGCTCAATCCTATTGAAGTCCAATATCATCCGTTCCGACACATGAGCAGCTGTTTGGCGAGAAAAGGACGTGTGAAGACTTTCAGATCGATATCTCAAAAATTGAGGGACTAATTCGTATATATGCAGACACGATGAACATATCTTAATCGACTCAGCTCGTAACACCGATCATTTGTATGCATATTCGACGCCTATAATAAAGAATGCGACTTTAAAGTTTAATAGAAATCACTTACTGAAAATCTCATTTTACGTTTCGAAAGCAATAAATTATTATGTCTCCAAATTCCCAGATATCTGCAAAATCTATCAGTGGAAGTGGAAGGGATGGTAAAACGCCTACGCAATGATATTTTTACAAAATGAACTAAGGGATATGTGATCACTTTAGGAATGATAGAGAATTTTTCAATAAGCTGGGTGTGGATAATGAAAAATATAGATGTTTTTAAAATTATGATTGTTTCGGAAAGCGAAGCTTAGACAAGTTTAGTGCCGATAGCCAATTTTTTTCTTGTTAACCATAAAGCATCAAATTACACTGAAACAAATGTGTCCTAAAACTATGGAAAATTTACTTGTTTTAAGGAAGAAATGGGAATGAAATAGCAATAAAGACATGTCTTCCTTAAGTTAAGGAAACACGATTCTACTTTTAAGTACATATGGTTTCCTTAAAAGAGGAAAATATTGCCTTAAATTAAAGGAAATTTTCTTAAACGAAGAACATTGTTATCCTTAATTTAAAGTAAAGACGTTCTTAATATAAGGCCATCAAATAAAAACCACTTCCTTAGATTAAAAGGTCTTTGACTCTAGAATTAAGTCTCCCTGTCTTTACATTTAATACTAATGGAGTTGCCTTAAATAAAAATGCAAAAACTTATTTTTTTTTCATTTATTTCATTTTATTGTTCTCAAAATTAAACTTAGGTTTTAAATACTTATTATTATTTACATTATAATACGATGTAAGTTACTCAGAAACGCAAAATAATACTTACTTCATTTAAAGCATTAACCGCATCAAAAAAACTAGAAGGAATGGATTCTGTTGATCCTGATCCGGGCGTTGTGCTTTCTGAAGAAAAATGTAAAATTTCAACGCGCTACAATTTGTTTAGATTAGTTATTTCATTATTTAGATTTTCATTTCATAATTACCACTTGGCTAAATGAGCCTATTAATATAACACAGCTACACCCCACACTACACACCCCATACTCAACACATTGGCATTGATACATAAAGGTAGTCAGTGAAAGTAGACGTGTTTTTAGTGGTCTAAAATATCAGCAAGAATTTGTAGTTTTTGAAGTGGTGGAAGGCTTGTTTTTATTTGAGACTCACTGGGAGACTGGAACTGGATCTTTGACTGATTGGATGCTAATACCAAAAATTAGATAAGTACTTTGATTTGGTTTCAATAGAATTTATTTGGCACTTACCTGCCCCTTTTTTGGTAATTAAATATATATAAAGTAAAAATTAAATAGGAATTTCCCCACGTAACAGCGAATCAAAACGTGCACTTAATTCTTTTTTGCCGTTTTGATTTAGTCTATCAGCTGTTTTTTGTTTTGTTTCTCCTTTTTCTCCTTCTTCGTTTTGCTTTGGTTACGGCATTGCCAACCATCAAAATATAAGTAAGGTTTGTTAGGGCAAAGACTGAACGTACCCACTGACAGGTGTTCCCAACTATTCTCTGCCGGAGTTATGGCCTCTGAGAACAGTTTGGGATGTACACCAGAGAATCCTTTTCGGAGGAACTCAAAAATTTTGAGAACGCCTCCAAAAGGTAAACCTGAAGAAGCCACCGCTGTTGGATCAGCAAAAATATGTGAAAATGCTGACCAAGCAGGCAAAGGTGGAAAATCTGAGCAGTTTCAAAATAATGAAAATCCCAATATTTTCTGCAAACTGGGTAAAAAAATTAAAGAGCTCGAAAGCATGATGTCTGGTCAGAGACATATTAACCAAGCTATGCGTGATCTGTTAAGCTGTATAACAAGCTTTTATGACAAGGCTGAAAAGCAAGAAAACCCCTCAAAAAAAGTTATGGTAGGAAAGGCGTCGCAGGTATCCCCTATCAAAAGTGATAAAAATGCCCCAAAGAGACCTCGCGAGATATTGGGATATTTGCCACCAACGAAGAAGCCGAAAAACATGATTCATAAAGTGCAAGCAACATATAGTGAGGTCACTGAATGCATGCACAAAGACAGTTTGGGAGACAAGCCCGCAGGCGAAAAATGGGTACACGTTGTCAGAAAAAAGAAACCGATTGAGAAGAGAATCAGATCGAAACCAGACGCTATTACCTTTAAAAAAAAGAGGGAGCATCGTATGCAGATATACTGAAAAAAATAAAATGCGACAGCGGCCTTGAAGAACTGGGTTCAAACGTGAGGTATATTAGAAAAACCCTCAAAGGGAGTTATTGGTTATATGGCCGTAATACAGCCAAAAACTCATAATATTACCATTATGTGCAAAGACTTGGATGAGATAACCACCCCTGAAGAAATCTGCGAGGCATTACAAAAGGAGTGTGGGATCCAAAACCTGGGAAAGCAAAATATAAAAAATTTGCGGAAAACTCGAAGTGGCACTCAAATTGCGCTTATATGCCTACGGGCTGAGGATGCCAAAACTTTGCTTAAGTGCGGTAAAGTAAAGATCGGGTGGTCTATTTGTCGTCTCCGGGAATTTTCACCTATTACTCGTTGTTTTAGGTGCTTCCAACTAGGACATATCGCACACATATGTAGGAGCCCCATTGATAGGTCACCCCTTTGTACTCGTTGCGGAACCGCAGGTCACATGGCAAAGACATGCACGAATTCCCCGAGTTGTATGCTCTGCAAAGGGGAACACTCTGTTCTGAGTACGGCCTGTCCTAAATACGCAGATATGTTGAAGTCAACGGAAAAAATAAAGATACTGCAACTCAATCTCAATCATTGCGCTGCAGCACAAGACCTTCTAAAACAGACAGTGCTAGAAGAAAACATAGATGTCGCCATATTAAGCGAACAATATTTTCAACGTTCGAAAAGCACTTGATGTAAAGATATAAGTGGCAAAGCAGCAATATGGGCCTGCAAAGGACAAGCCTTCACATCTCGCTCCAAAGAAACCCATAATGGCTTTACATGGGCGAATATACAAGGAATATTTTTTGTAAGCTGCTATGCTCGACCTAGCGCAACAATTAGCGAATTTGAAGATTTCTCGTGGAGTTGTCTCTAGAAATCAGAAGCAAATCGCCAATAATAATAGCGGGAGATTTCAACGCATGGTCTACTGCTTGGGGTAGTAGAATTGCCAACCATCGTGGTCGCCTCATTTTAGAATTCTTGAGTCAAACAAACCTTACAATTTTAAACAGTGGGACACAAAATACCTTTCGAAAGGGAAATAAAGGTTCAGTAATAGACTTAATGTTTGCTAACGATGCACTTAGCAGGCATACTAAGCGGAAGGTGTCAGATATGTACACAAATAGTGACCATGTGGCTATAATTGCTGAAGTTTCGTTCTCCGAAGAAACGGAACACTGTCCGAGAAATACCTCTCGAAGGCGAAGTTGGCGGCAAAAAGAATTTGATGCAGACGTTTTTGAGAGCGCCTGGAGTGCGGCAAAGGCATCAGGCGAAGATGCCGCCCACTTAGTATCCGCTGTGCAGAAGGGGCTAGTTGCAGCATGCGATGCAACTATGCGCAGGACGAGATACAATATAAATAGGAATCCGGTATACTGTGGAACGACGAAATCGCCAAGCTGAGGAAGCTCTGTCACTCAGCTAGACGCCGCCACCAGCGTAACCCGGGAGGTGATAACGAAATCAGCCTCAGAGAATCATTTAAAAATCAGAAAAAGCTCCTGAAGTCAGCCATTATCCGTAGTAAAAGATCCTGTTTCGAAAAGCCCTGCGAAGAAGCGAACATAGACCCCTGGGGAACGGCATACAAAATTTGTATGTCAAAGTTTAAACATAAGTCTCAGCAACCTAAGAACGCATCCTTTATGAAAAATGTTGTCGAAGCGTTATTCCCGACACATGCCTCCATTTCCTATACTAAACGAAACGAAGCTACGGAGCCACCCCTATTAGTCACAGAAGACGAACTTTTGGCTGTTGCGAAAAAAATCAAAAACTCTAAAGCGCCCGGAATAGATGGTATACCAAATAGAGCCCTTAAGGAAGCCATAACTCAAAAACTCAACTTATTTGTTAACATGTACATTGCGTGTATATTAGAAGAGGTGTTCCCTGATCCGTGGAAAATACAGCGGCTGGTTCTACTCCCAAAGCCAAAAAAGCCACCAGAAGAACCTTCATCTTATCGACCTCTTTGCACGCTCGACACAATTGGGAAAGTGTACGAAAGCATTGTAAGAAACCGCTTGGAGTTAGCAATCCAAAAAGCCGGCGGATTATCAGAGAGACAATACGGCTTTATTAAAAAGAGGTCCACTATTGACGCACTAAGAGAAATAGTTGATACTGCGAAATGCGCATTAAGCGGAAAAAGATGGAAAGTTGGTAGGAAAAAATACTGCGCGCTAATAACCATGGATGTGAAGAATGCGTTCAACTCCGCAAAGTGGGCAAATATAATAAAAGCTCTACACGATGTACATGCTCATCAGTATTTAATAAATATTATAATGAGTTATTTTCAAAATAGGAGATTGCTATACGAGACGGACGAGGGAACTCAGAGCTACACTATCTCCAGTGGAGTACCGCAAGGCTCGGTTTTAGGCCCGCTGCTATGGAACCTGATGTACGACGGGGTGTTAAGAATACCGCAATCAAAAAATGTGAAAACAATCGCTTATGCGGATGACGTCATAGTGGTAGCTGTAGCTAAACATCTGGATGACCTCCGGATCAAATGCAATGACAGCATAAATGGTCTGCGCCGATGGTTTACTACCATGAGTCTAGAGCTGGCTGAGCAGAAAACAGAAGTCCTGCTCCTAAGCTCAAGGAAAATTGAGGAGAAAATATCGCTGAACATCGGAGAATGTGAAATTACTTCACAGCCGCAGTTGAAGTATCTCGGGATAATAATGGACTCAAGACTCAAGTTCAAAGAACACTTGGAAAATGCGACAAGTAAAGCAAATAAAATATATAATGCGTTGTCTAGAATGATGGCAAATAAAGGTTGCGTGCGTTCCAGCCGACGATGTTTAATATCTAAGGCAATAAGTTCAGTGATCCTGTATGCGGCTCCAATATGGATACAGGCGCTATAAACAAAATCATATGCTAGACCAATTAACACAGTGCATAGGCTTTCAGCAATACGAGTGATAAGTGCTTTCCGAACCATTTCAAATGACGCTGCTGAGGTATTAGCCAGTATGGCACCGATTGACATCCAGGGTGACGAATTCGCGCGAATATATAACTTAGCAGAGACGTCTACCACAGCAAAAAGAGAAGAGAGAATAAAAAGCATTGCAATGTGGCAGCAGCGGTGACAAACTTCATGCAAAGGACGGTGGACCTACCGACTGATTTCGGACATACACTCGTGGATAGCTAGAAAACATGGAGACCTGGATTTCCACCTTACCCAAATACTCAGTGGGCATGGTTGCTTCAGAAGCTATCTATTCAAATATTGTCATGACTTTAGTCAATACTGTCGGACGTGTACAGAGTGTATAGAAGACTCTGAACACGTGTTCTTTTATTTCCCACGGTTTTCAAGTATAAGGGAAATGTTGGAAACCACCCTGGGTGGTAGTATCACGGTGGAAAATTTGACTGCACATATGTGTGAGTCCTCTGTAAAGTGGAAAGCTGTCAGCAGAGCGGCAAATCTAATTATGACAAAGTTGAGACATTTAGAACAGATTAGGCGTCAGTCAGTCCGTGCATTAGAGGAGACTTAAACGTCTTCTTCTCTCCCATGAAGTAATACTTTGTCCAGTGGTACCGTGGATTTAGCGGATTAAAGTCCCGCACTCCGGCTTTCGATGCTTCCTCCTACAAAAACATTGGCATCAGGCGCATCATATTTTCATCCCCCTCTACACACCTCCTTCCCACCACATCATCATCTACACCATACTTTCACACCACACACGAGGACACCAGCACACAATTAACAAAAAGGGACTGGCGGACGGCACCGAGCCTCTTTTGTTTTCGGTCCGTGCGCATACACGCTAGCAGTCAATCACTTCAACAACTTTTAATTTTCGATTTCGTCACAAGGTTTGTTTTTCTTAAATAATTACTTATAGTCCTTCGAGCCGTTCCGGACGGCACAAGTGGAGCTAAGAACACAAAAAAAAACCATTAATCTCGGTGACGTGATAAAAAAAAAAAACTAAAATAAAAAATATTATAAAAATAATAATAACCGGTAACGCGGAGACGCGGTAAAATTATCAATAATAATAAGCAAAATCAAAAAGGAAAAAAAAGTGAAAAAATGAAAAAAACAGTGAAAAAAGTGTGGAAAACGGTTGGTGACCAAAACACAAAAACAAGTCCCGGTAGAACAAAACCGCTAGTGTAAAAAAAGAACAAAACTATACATACATGGTAAAAAGTGTGGAAAACGGTAGTAAAAACTGACCGTTGGTGAAAAGAAAACAAAACAAAAAGTCCCGGTAGAACAAAACCGGTAGTGTGAAACTAAAACAAAAAAAAAAAAATAAATAAATAAAAAAAAATGGAAAACTGTGAACAATTAAGAAAAAAAACGGTGAAACAACGTGAAAGAAACAGGAAAAAAAGAGGAAAGCGGTGGTGACAACAATTGGAAAAAAAGAGTGATGGAAAAGAAAAGGAAACGGTGCACAGTGGCCCATTTGGCTTCGCTAGCGGCATTTTATTCATATAGCTTCCAAAGTAAAGAAGATATCTTCAAAAATTTTTTTTCTCAATTCAGAAAAAAATCAAACAATTTTTGGAAAAACAATTATTTTTTTTTAATTTTTTATTTTGTTTTTAATTCAATAAACATTTTCCACCATATATGCATATATAAAATAAGAAAAAAATTGTCAACTCAAAGAGAAACCATATTATAAAAGAAATATGAATCAGATTCTTCAGTATCAGATTCAGAGAAATCATCTTCAAAATGATGCATTATAAGCAAGCTCTGGAATAGGAAATTGATGAGCCGTTGGACAATGAAGATATTAAGGGATCGGAAGAAACAAAAATAGCGTTAATTATATCTTCCATTGTATTTTTTCTGCTATTATTTTCACGGATGTTCCGATAATCTTTATTTCTGGCTTCAAGCGCTTCCTCGGACATCATACCAATTGGAAGCGAAAAAGGATTGGTTATGTCTGCTCCATGAATTAAAATTCTGTGAACAGACGAGTGGTTTTACATGCCACCAAGGGTATAAACTAACAACAATTTCGACAGTTTCCATTGCGTAAAGTCTGAATGCCTCCGCGTTTATATCGTATCCACATGCAAGTGCTCGTAAGACGACGCTGAATCGATATATTAAATTTTCGTTCGCTTCAGTTATACGAGCGGCTAAATTTGGTTGTTGAAAGAACCTTCTTGTCTTATTTCCGTTGTTGGTATTTCCAGTAACAGCCATTGGTATGTCCACCAACAAATGCATTTATTCTCGTAGCTTCTGCTGTATATTTGTTTTATTTTGTCCAACAATATCCTTGTCAGCACCACGAGTTTGCCACTTTTTTATTGGTATTCTATAGGATATGTGCAAAATACATTCAAAAAACCTTATCCAGGCATGGAGACTGGATAGCCCACATTGAAAGAGGTTCACTTTAATTTGAAAGCTCTTCACCAAATTTAAGTCATTCATATTTTTCGGTGTTGCGTTGCAGATTCCGCATATTTGCGAAGAAGATTCTGAAATGACGCTGAAAGTTTTACCATCAAGCATGGTCATGTGAAATTGGTGATCAATAAACAATGAGTTTACATATGTTGGTACAATATTTAATATTTGGCTCTTAATATTTTCAATTTCCCTGCAACTCAGGTCCGCCGTTTCCTTCTCGCAAAGTATTTTGAGTAGTCGACAGTATCGTGTAGAAGAAGGTCGGTTGTTTTCCATAAAACTGTCGGTCCGTTCTGCACTTGCAGTGGTACAATACAAATTGAAAATAAATATTGGTCTCTCATGTTTCCTTCGTAGTCGTTAAATTTTTGCCTATATGTGGAATGGCCGCTGCTGCCATCACAACCCCATATGTAAACAGCAGTTAAATGAATGGATATATGTATATCGGCGTTTTGGTTATTTGCTGCTTTCTTGTACAAGTTCCAAGTGTATCTGGTATGTCCAAGATCTACAAATAGCGCAAGCGCTTTATCGTCCGAAAATTTGGATGGATCGCCATTTACCATTTCTACAACTTTGGAAGCACTGCGCTTTCCAGCTTTATATAAACTGCCGCTTGCAGCTACCAACAATGACACTTCCTCTGTAAGCCCTGACATCTTATTGACTTGCGTTTTTCTGCAGCACTCGGAAAGCTTTTTTCCGGTCATCCAATATTTTCATTTGCTTTTTTTCCCAGCAATACCAATGGTGTATCTAGCCATTCTTGGTTAATTTCTTCGAAAAACACCTTACTTCTGCCACAGGCCTTCCACTTTTGGATAAGCCTACTAGCAAAATTTCGCAGTTTCTTTCCATTTTCGCACTGCTCCTTCTGAGTATAGGTAATTTTACTCAAAACGGTACCAAAAACATAATTTTCCACGGCGAGAAACTTCTTGGTGGGGATCGCTTCTTCATGCCATATTAAAAAAAGGGTGCGTTTTGACACAGACATTTTGCCTAAAAAGTACAATAAATTGAAGGCTCGCAGGTACTCGCAGTTCATTTTGGACATTTTGGACACACAATGGCTTACACATATAGGAAATTTAAAATTACACTGAATCTAGGTGAATTTTGAAAGTTCTACTCCACGAAAGACAGGTGTACGTTACAATGGGCGAGTTGCTAATACACTTAAACACGATTACGTTTTACAAATACAATAAGTATTTACAGATCACAACCACAGTTTTTTTATATAATACATACCTTGGTGTTAGTATATAACAAAACTTTTAATGAAAATAATAAAATTTGCATGTTTAACACGAACAGCAAAACGATGATCAAAAAGGCGGAAATATTTTGCACAACACTTGCAGAAACATATGCTGACTTTGACAGCTCACAGCTGTTCATCAGCTGTAAGCTGAGCTTTTAAAAATCGATACAAATCTAGTGAATGTTATTGTTATCGATTGTTAAAAAAAAATTAACGGTTTTTCAAATTTGAAAATTTTAATTAAATGCCGCTAGCGAAGCCAAATTGGCCACAGTGCGTCGGCCACGAATGATTTCGTTGTAACAGTTTTTCACAGTGCTATAGGATGGTGCTTCATAGCCATACAAAGACTTTAGTTCATCCGTGCACTTTTGTCGTGATAATCCACGTCGAAAGTTGTGAAAAATTATCGCACGAAAATGTTCACGAGTTAATTCCATTTTTTGGCCGAGATGAATTTTTTAATTCCCTGTAAACAAAACAATTCACGATTAAATGACCAAACGTTCAGGGTGAAGGGTGATGTTATGCTAAAAATTGTCAAACTTTCCAATGGAAATGTCAGATTGCACCTGGCAACACTTAGTCTTGCCTAGTCCAGAAATATATATAGCAACCTATGTAATATATTTTGAATGTGGGTCATGAATTTTTTTAGAAAAAATTTTTGCTGTAGGTTTATTTGACTTATTATTATATGAAAGTACGACATTTGAGGGATACTTAAAAAAAGTTTTATCGAAAAATAGCGAGGAACAAAGGATTTATCGTCGATCTCTGCAGGCACCTCGAAAAGAAGTTTTTATGCGGTCACCAGCCTACGACATCACTGGATCATCTGAAACCAAAAAATCAAAACGCTTTCCTTAGTTTATTAGTTTATCTTTCAATTGACGTCGAGTTTTTTTTTAATTTTTCAATTTTTGGTACCATTTTCAAGCCAAAATGACGATTTTAGATGAAAAAATCGACCTATTTGTTATTGTAAAATTGTTAGTAATTAAAATTAAAAACTCGACGTCATTCGAGAGCTATATACATATATGTAGAATATTTGTACAAAATTTCAAAACGATCGATGCAGTAGTTTTTTCTGTAGGCTGGTCACCGACTTTAAAAATGACATATTTGGGAAAATCGATTCAAAGTTTTGTACACCCAGCGCAGGTAGCTGGAAGGCGCGCAAGCCAAAGTTAGAGGTACCGTTATTCAACCTGCTGTAACTTCGTTAGTTTTTCTCCGAATGACCTAAAACTTTAACACAATATTCTTGAGATGTTGATGGTTCAGAAAAAAAAAAATAAATAAAAAAAAATGGAAAGAAAAGTTGTCAAACCTTAACGGGCCGATGGATTGCCGGCCGAGCTATTCAAATACGGCGGCGAAGAACTGATAAGGAACATTAATCAGCTTCTTTGTTAAATTTGATGGGACAAAAGCATGCCCGACGATTGGAATTTAAGTATAATCTGCCTTCAGACTGAGGGGGAAATTGAGAAGTCAAGTTTTCTCTCGACGAACAAAGACTAAAAAAAATAAAATAAATCCTGATATATTGCATGAACCATGATAATATCTAAAGAGTCAATGTTACGAGGTGTTGAGAGAAAGCACATAGGCAACGGCGAATATCGCATTCGACATGAGCTGTACGTGTTATACGATGACACTGACATAGTTCAGCGAATTAAAAGACTCCAGCTCTAAAAGTATTCCACGCAGTACCCGCCGTGAAAGCAAAGGAAGAGGAAGACCTGATTTCCGTTGGAGATATCAAGGATATTTGAGACAAAAGAAAGACTAACAAGCAACTAGAATATGATATAAGCGTATATTTTAAAAAAATTACAAAGCTACTCTGAAATTATTGGCTAATTTGTAATATCGCTGGGCTTGAGGTGTTTGAGTCGTCTGGTAGTCCATCTCTAGAAGTTAACATGGCTAACACGGCTGCAGCAATCTTGCATTATGTGCTGCTGCAATTTTTAATATTTCTGCGTAAACCGAGTTTATGCCTAGATCACGCTCTTTATAAACACATCTACAATACCAAAGTACGTTGCCAATTAGCCTTACTCCTTGGTTTTGAAATAGTTTGATGACTTTCTTATTATTTGCATTATTACATCCCCTACGTTGTGCACCATAGCATCATATCGGTCTAAGTATTTTTTTTTTGTAGATAAGTAACTTATTTTCTATGGATAACACTTATTTATTAGATATTAATATTCTTGAGTTGCATGTTTAGCTTTCCATTTGTTTTTTTTACAGAATTTTTTAACGCAGTTTTCAAGGTAAGTGTCATTTCAAAGTATTACGCGGAGTTAAAATTAGTTCTTTACAGCTTTTTGGAGATTATAGTCTAAGAGCCAGTGAATGGCAGAGTTCATGTATTTTACCAAATATGATATTTTGTTCGGTGACTCTTCTATACATACCTTACATGAAATGGGGAACAGCTAAGCCCAGCGAAGGTAGCTATGACGTCACCCAGGTAAGACAGGTATGTAAATCAAACCAAGTTTGTAAGTATTTTACCAAAACTGGCGTTTGGTCACAGCAAATAATATGGTAAATATAGCCTGAAAAATAAATGGCAGACGATTTTTTCGGTTGTAACCTCGTGGCAGACATTTTTGAAAATTTGAAAAAAAAAATTTCGAAAGTATTTTAACAAATCTGATTTTTATATATGTTATTTGTAATAGTATGATTAGTTTATTCTTCAAACGGCAGACGTTTTCTCCGGTTATAATACTCCGGCAGACGACAATATATTGACAATGTGATTATATGTACCTACTGTGATTACTTCTATTTCGATAATTTCTGCATGGAAATATACATATATAGTATATTATGAAAAATATAAAAAAAAAAATTATATTTCTTACTTTATAATAATGAATGGGGAAGATGGGTTGTTTGTAAATCAATAATAATAACTATTATAACAACATTTACTTTATTGATATTAATGAAAATACGTTTCGTGTTTTTATTGATATATTTTATACATAAATTTTCCATCGTATTATGATTCGTCAATTTCGTCGTCGGAAGCATTACTATTGTCATAATGCTTACCATTTTGGTCATCTTTTTCATCATCTTCATTGTCGTCGGGAAAATTATGTATAAATGTTTCAACTGAACAATTTGATTATAAAATAGCACATAGTATAATAAAATTACCTGGTATATCTTGAATAAAATCACTAACTAAACATGGTAGCTGGTCTCCCTCAAACCACTTGAGCACGTGATGCTTTAGGTGCAAAGACTTTTTTATTATTTGATTGCAAGATATGAATTTGATCTTTAAATTTATCACGAATTTTGTCTTTTAAATAATGGGATCTGAATCGAACACTGGATGTTTCTTCGTTATTTACCTCTCTGAATGAGTCATTATGTTGTTTATATAAATACGAAACGAAATAACATCGCCCACGTTTAATTACGTTATCTTCTATTATAGAACAGAGTTCTTCAAAAACAATTTGATGATTTTCTCGGGAAGCATGCCATGATGAATGCGCGGGTTTTTTTATTGATGAGGTTTTTTTGTTTCGAAATTCACTCCGACAAGCATTGTGATAAAAAATTTCTTGGGTTGTAATATTTGTCAGCGTTTTTAGTGTTTCGTCATATAAATCCGTATCAATCTTGAGATCTTTCAGAAGCCTCGTTTGAAATGTTTCTTTATTTGAAGTGTGCAGAGCTTCGATTTTCAAACGAAATTTTTTATTTCTTTTGTTGCAAAAGAAGCATACCATACCCAAATTTATTGAGCTGAAAGTTTCGGAAGGTCTACTATCATGACTATCAATTGCTGATTCTGGGGGAACATCGACCTCTTCTTCCTACGCAGCAGTTGGTCCAAGATTTTTATCTTCTAGAATTTCACTTATATTACTATTTCTCTTACCGGTTGAATCTTGTATTGAAGTGTCAGCAATTGTCGAGTTGCTCGTAGATATTGATGGCTGCTCATTTAATAAATACTCCGATGAAATACTAGATTGAGTTACTGATGCAACTACATTGTCACTAACGTTAGATAGGTTATCTGCAGTCGAATCTTGCACCAAAGTGTCTGCAATTTCAGAGTTACTCGCAGATGTTGATGGTTGCTCGTTTGATGAATATTCTGATCTAACATGTGTTTTAGTTGCTGACAAAACTTCTTTTTACTTCTTTCAAGAAATTTTCTCTTCAATGCTGTAAATGAACTATAACATGCGCTGTGATAACCTGATTCAAAAATATCACTAGGTAAAACAGTATTTTGATATTTAAGTTTATTAAGTTTTCGCAAAATCAATCGACATATTCCTATAGTTTCCTCAGAAAACAAATGTACTTTATCATTTTTTTCTTTGGCACAGAAAACACACTTCAATTCCGACGACATACTTGTGATTCACGAAAACAATAATTACAACCATAAAAATTAAAATAAACTTTATAAAATTAAATATTGTATTACGGTCAATGAAATGCTTCTCGACTAACGGTCCAAAATAAAGCAAAAACATGTGACAACATAACCGTTACGCCGGGTGTGCTATTTAATTATCTGGGGTTATACTGCGTTTAGGCAGAGATATTCACGAGAGTGAATGCGATATCAGTAGCATAACATAGGAAATAAAGAGAGAATAGAAATATACTTCATATATTATATACCTTATACACAAACTAATGCTCGAGGCTCGAGTGTGTCGCGCACTGTCAATATACATATATTGTCGTCTGCCGGAGTATTATAACCGGAGAAAACGTCTGCCGTTTGAAGAATAAACTAATAATACTATTACAAATAACATATATAAAAATCAGATTTATTAAAATTTTTTCGAATTTTTTTTTTTCAAATTTTCAAAAACGTCTGCCTCGAGGTTACAACCGAAAAAATCGTCTGCCATTTATTTTTCAGGCTATATTTACCATATTATTTGCTGTGACCAAACGCCAGTTTTGGTAAAATACTTACAAACTTGGTTTGATTTACGTACCTGTCTTACCTGGGTGACGTCATAGCTACCTTCGCTGGGCTTAGCTGTTCCCCATTTCATGTAAGGTATGTATAGAAGAGTCACCGAACAAAATATCATATTTGGTAAAATACATGAACTCTGCCATTCACTGGCTCTTAGACTATTAGTAGTTGACTCCTATTCACCACTACCAACAGCAAATAACCCGGTATCATCTTCAACTGTGGAAGGTCATACGTGAATAGAATATAAATAAGAAAGCCCACCATACTACCCTGTGGAACTGATGCTTTTATTTCCCCAAGGATAGACTACTTGCCTCCTTATTTAACGAGGATGTAGGAACCTGATAACTATGATATTATGATATCATAATGCTGTTTCAGTAAAATTAATTTCAATTTAGAAAGCAGCCCGTATGACTAACTTTATCAAACGTTTTCGCAACATTCAAAAACACGGTAGAAGGTTTTTTCAATAATATGTGTAATTCTGTGGATTTGATCAATCGTAGAATCCTTTGCTCGAAACCCAAACTGATGCGTTGGAATTATGGTTTTTCATTGTTTGATTTGTTTTATGAGAATTTTAGGTTTCATAGCTTTTAATTTTAAAATACTAAGGTTTGTGACGTAAAATGTTTCTCATACACACGTCAACATTTTCCGAGTTCAATACAATTTCGATTTCGTTCTCATGTTCAACTAACCCATTTGATTTCCATTCAAACTTTTTTATTGGTTTAGACATCTTTGATATTAAAAAGATATTTTTCAAGCTTGCATACGTGATTTTGTAAGGAGGTGTTGAATTCGTCTTGCTGGTTGAATTTCTCTAAGATCTGTAATAAACCACTATTATTTGCTTTTAAAACATGATCAAAAACCGATTTTTTTGATGTCTTAGCTATAACTTCCTGTTTCATTGCTTTTTGTCTTTTTTTTTTACCAACAAGGCACTTTCGATAGTTGCTGGATGCGCTTTGCCCCAGTTACAGCATTTAAGCTGCTGTTTCACTGGTTATGAACATTCAGATATCATATGCCGCCTGTAGGCAATTAAAGTCGATTGACAGCACTTGCTTTATTAAGTCATTAATAATATATTTCCAATCATAAGAATTGTGCAAATAATATTTTTTGCAAAATTGTTTTAATAACGTTTTTTATAAATGCTCTATTTGACGGTATTTACTTGTGATCAAAGCTATATCAAGATATATTCTTGCCCGAAAGTGCTATTGATAGGCATCTGTATCTACGGAGAAAGTGTTGACCTTGTATTTTCAATTACACTGTGGAACATTTTTGGGATTGTTGTCTAGGGGGTGAGAAATTCCAAGTCAGGGTGATGGTACTAGGTCAGTATAGTAAAACCCTCAAAGGGTTTGGCGTTCGTATGTGTCAGTTTTTTTTTATGACCTTTTAAATTTTTTCCTTATCTTGATGTTTTTTCGCTTAGTTGTAACATTTTGGCAAAAACGTAGTTTAACATAACTCGCGAACCACTTGTCCGATTTTGATGAAACAAATTTTGAATAATTAAGAGTTACAGTTTCTATTTGTTTTTATTCAAAAAAGTGTCATTTATCGTCTTTTTTATAAATTTTCCCCAACAACTCCAGACTTCTGGTCATAAACTACTAAAAAAATAAAGTAAACATTTTTATAATTTTTTATTTTTATTTTATTTATTTATTTTTATTTACTTTAATAAATATTGCCTAGACTTTTTCGATGGTGGTTGTTCGGGACTAGTGGCATCGCATTCATCGCGTTTCTGAACCACACATAATGTCAATGCGTGACTCCACTGTTGGCCCTTCTGCATCTCCTGAAAATTCTTTATCATCAAGATCATCCCTGCCTTGCCACACAAGCTTACTCCACCAGCATATTTCCGCAATTATTGCACTCAGCGACTTTTTACCTCTATATCTGTAAGTTTTTGTTTTATTAAAATGAGTTTGAAAAAATAAAAAATCAGTGTTACCTCATTTCAAATGGCATAGCAACTTGATGATAGCGTTCACCTTGTTCATCAGATTCGGTAGCCAATTGTTTGCTGAAGTAGTCCAGATGATGATGTAAATAATGGATTTTCAAGGACATGTGGACACCAATTTCCGAGAATGCTCTTAACATCCTTGCGACAGAAACATCGTAGTTGTTAGAACGATGCTTTCCCAACAAGCCTTCTATTACTTCTTTGATTGCCTGCCATGCATTCAATTCAGCGTCAATCAAAATATTGTTGAATGCGTCACTTTTAATCAGCTTTCGTATATCTGGACCATTTAGGACGCCTGATTGGAAAAAATTAATTTGTTAAGATGGAAAACCATGGGAAATGAATGTGATATTATAACTTACCTTCTTTAATTTTACTTTCGCTGAGTCTCGGGTAAATTAGTTTCAAAAACAAGAAAACTTCATCTCTTTTGGCGACAGTTTTGATAAAATTCTTAACAATTCCAAGTTTAATATGCAGTGGAGGCAGCAATATCTTCTCCTTCGGCACTAGAGGGTCACGAATAATATTGGCCGTTTGTAACCTGCTGTGCTCTCTGAGTTTCCATCCGTGGCATGCATATTGGTCACCGGAAATCGCACAAAAAGCACATTTATTTTATATAGTCGCTTTGAAGACCGCAAAGCATTGCTACAACTTTTAAATCGCAGCATATGCGCCACATATGTTTGGCATAGTTAACCATTTTTAAAATATTTTCCAGTGCATAATATGTTTCTTTCGTTTCTGTACTATAGGCGATTGGAACTGAAGGTTTTTTATTGGTCTTATGCAGTAAAACCGCCTTCAAGCTGAGTTTTGAACTGTCAATAAATAATCTCCAGTCATCTGCTTCATATTTTATGTCCATTGCGTTCTTCAATGTTCCTACATCCGGGCAATATGCAGAGGTTTTTCCATCAATCACAAGGAATAAACTTTGAAGTGTTGCCTGACGACGTCGATAAGCTGTGACTTTCACACCGGGTGCCAACAAATTGTTTCATTTGAAAATGGAAGCCAGCTCTTCCGATTTATGCTGTGTTAATTCCAACTTGGCAACAATTGAATCAAGCTTATTTTGATTTATTAAAATTGACTCATTGGATACTGATGGCTCATATGGGGGATCATCACGTGCATGATATGTCAGAGCAGTCGTAAAAGAGAAAATATCTGGGCTAGAAGCTTTTGGCACAGGAATGTTGTCCGAATGAGGCAATGGTGTTGCGGCACTTGCAACACCAACGTAATTATACGATTTTCTTATCCTTTATGCAGCTCCTTTATTCGCACATGCATAGCAATTCAATGGATTGTGACCTTCGCCAGGATTAGTCCAAGTCATTATGATACCGAATGGCATACTTTCACGTCTTCTATTTTTCCAATCCATTAGACGGTTGTAGCAGCTTTTACACACTATATTTGGTACCCAATTTTCGTTCACTAAAACATTTTGGTTGAAGTACATCTCGTATGTTTGAACAAAATCAGTACTGAAATTTCCCCTTTTTTTATGTGTTGAGACATATTGACCACAGCAGTAGCAAAATCTATTTATACCTGGCTTGCACAGTTTCATATTTTGTTCACTTTTAAAAAATTTGAGAAAAATTACTTTTACTGTTCGCGTTCGTCGGCACTTGTTGAATGACAAAAATCACAGAACCAGTGTGAGAAAGAGAAGAAGTATAATGACAATGCATGTTTTATGTGAACATTACAGAACCAGTGTTGCTGGATTTTTTATGAATTTAAAAAAAAAAAAGAAATATTTAAATTTTTAGGAAAAAAATACTTTTTTCCTTTTATACATTCATGTGTTGCGCATATAGGAAAACGGTATAGAAACAGATTAGAGAAACTGTAATTCTTAATTTTTCTAAATTTGTTTCATCAAATCGGACAAGTGGTTCGCGAGTTATGTTAAACTACGTTTTGCCAAAATGTTACAACTAAGCGAAAAAACATAAAGATAAGGAAAAAATTTAAAGGGTCATAAAAAAAACTGACACATACGAACGCCAAACCCTTTGAGGGTTTTACTACACTGACATAGTACCATCACCCTGACTTGGAATTTCTCACCCCCCAGATTAGCTGTGTACTGTGTTATTTAAAAGTTGCTTCATCAACAGTACAACTTTATTTTTCGAATCAGGAATTTCATTTACATCGATCGAAGCTTCAGATTTTAGAGTATTTACATCTAATGAAAGTTTTGTACATATTTGTTCCATTTTCTCAAACTTTCTGGTTAATTCTTTAATAGTAACAACTTTTTTTGGGTATTTGATTTCATATATTCCCTCCACCTCCAGGAGGAGTCATGGAGGTAGTGTCTGGAGGATGGAGTCATGTGTAGAAGTTCACACAAGTGAGGAAAGTTCTCTGATCGCAATTCGCTTGGGAGTGGCCAGAAACGATTATTTTACATATGGCTCAAGCAGCTCACGACTTCCGGTCTTTGACCAAGTATCCTCTGGGTAGCCTAACAACATCCGTTTGAACGCGAGCTAAAGTGAGAAGGCGAAACATTACCTGAATAGGGTTGTGCGCTGGGTTTGGGTCCCGCTACGTAAAAAAACACCCCTAATGAAAAATTTCCAACAGCCTCGGAAGAGAAACCCCCCTTTTCATGACGACCATGGCAAATGATATAAGGACTACCTGAAATGTCCGGTCCCTTAATTGGGAAGGTGCCGCTGCCCAGCTGGTTGATGTCCTCACGAAAATAAAGGCTGGCATCACCGCCATCCAAGAAATTCGATGGACTGGACAAGGACAGAGCCGAGTAGGTCCTTGTGGCACTTACTACAGTGGCCATATAAAGGAGCGCAAGTTTGGCGTGGGATTCGTGGTGGGAGAGAGACTCCGTCGCCGAGTACTATCATTCACTCCGGTGAATGAACGACTAGCCACAATCCGCATCAAAGCAAGGTTCTTCAACATATCGCTGATTTGCGCCCACGCCCCGACGGAAGAGAAGGACGATGTGACCAAAGATGCCTTCTATGAGCGTTTGGAGCGCGCCTATGAGAGCTACCCCCGCTACGATGTCAAAATCGTTCTTGGCAACTTCAACGCCAGGGTGGGCAAAGAAGGTATCTTTGGCACTACGGTCGGTAAATTCAGCATCCACGAGGAAACATCCCCAAATGAGTTGAGGCTGATCGACTTCGCCGGGGCCCGAAATATGGTTATCTGTGGTACTAGATTCCAGCACAAGAAAATACATCAAGCTACCTGGCTGTCTCCGGATCGAAAAACCACCAACCAGATCGATCATGTTGTGATAGACGGAAGACACGTCTCCAGTGTTCCAGACGTCCGTATGCTCAGAGGTCCCAACATCGACTCGGAACACTATCTTGTTGCAGGCAAGATTCGCACCCGCAACAAAAAGCGCACGTCAACAAACACAAGGAAGGTTCGACGTCGAGAAGCTGCAATTACAACAGACAGCCGAACGATTTTCTACTCGGCTTGCACTCCTGCTCTCCCACAGCACTCGTCAAAAACTCGGTATAAGGGAACTGAGCAGCAAAATACGAAAGTGCAAAAGAACATCTGGTACGACGAGGAGTGCCGCGTCCCAGCGGAGAGAAAACAGATTGCCTACCTCGCAACGTTACGATCGACCACAACACGTGCGGGATGGGATAGATACCGCGAGTTTCAGAGGAAAGCGAGAAGCTTTTGCAGAAAGAAAAAGAAAAAAGCCGAAATGCGTAATCGATGACGATGGAGCAGACGTTCCATTGCCCGACCATGAAGAAGTTCGAATAGCAATTACCCGCCTGAAGAACAACAAAGCGGCGGGGGACGATGGACTGCCGGCCGAGCTATTCAAGCACGGAAGCAGCTTCTTTGTAAAATATGATCGGACGAAAGCATGCCCAACGATTCGAATTTAAGTGTGCTATGGCCAATGCATAAAAAGGGAGACCCCACAATCTGCGTCAACTACCGAGAGATAAGCCTCCTCAAAGTCCCATATAAGGTTCTATCGCGAAAGATTAAAGCCCACCGGCAAGAAACTGATTGTACCTTATCAGTGTGGCTTTAGACCTGGCAAATCAACAACTGACCAGATATTCACCATGCGCCCAATCTTGGAAAAACCCGTGAAAGGAGAATCGACACACATCACCTCTTCGTCGATTTCAAAGCTGATTTCGACAACACGAAAAGAAGCTGCCTTTTCCCCGCAATGCCTGAATTTGGTATCCCCGCAAAACTAATACGGCTATGTGAACTGACGTTGAGCAACACCAAAAACTCTCTCAGGATCGGGAAGGACCACCCCGAGCCTATCGTGCGACTTCTTCAATCTGCTGCTGGGGAAAATAATTCGAGCTGCAGAATTTAATCGAGCAAGTACAATCTTTTATAAGTGTGTGCAGCTGCTGGCGTATGTCGATGATATTGATATCATCGGCCTCAACACCCGCGCCGTTAGTTCTGCTTTCTCCAGACTGGAGAAGGAAGCAAGGCAAACGGGTCTGGCAGTGGACGAGTGCAAGACAAAATATCTCCTGTCATCAAACAAGCAGTTGTCGCACTCGCGACTTGGCTCTCACTTCACTGTTGACAGTCATAACTCTGAAGGCGTAGATAACTTCGTATATCATGGAACCAGCGTAAACGGCACCAACAATGTCAACCTGGAAATCCAACGCAGGATAACTCTTACCAACAGGTGATACTTCGGACTGAGTGGGCAATTCAGAAGCAAAGTCCTCTCCCGACGACCAAAAACCACACTATATAAGTCACTCATAATTCCCGTCCTGCTATATGATGCAGAGACTTGGACGATGACAACAACCGATGAGTCAACGTTGCAAGTTTTCGAGAGAAAAGTTCTGCGAAAAATGTATGGTCCTTTGCGCGTTGGCCACGGCGAATATCGCATTCGATGGAACGATTAGCTGTATGAGATATATGACGACATTGACATAGTTCAGCGAATTAAAAGACAGTGGCTACGCTGGCTGTTTGTTGTCCGAATAAACAAAAACACTCCAACTTTGAAAGTATTCGACGCAGTACCCGCCGGGGGAAGCAGAGGAAGAGGAAGACCTCCACGCCGTTGGAAGGACCAAGTGGAGAAGGACCTGGCTTCGCTTGGAATTGTTAACTCTTCTAGAATCGCGTAAGCGGTGTCTACGCCAATAAAAAAAAGAAGGAGGTGGTGTATTAATAATTGGTATTACTTAAAATTGCTTATAATTATATAGACAATTGCATATGAACAATAAAGAAATACAAAATTGCTTACATGACGACCCTATAACTCAGTTGCCATATGAATTATTATTGATATTAGTTGTTAGTATCTTTTAAGGCAAAGGTACAATAAGTTATCTTTTGTGGCGCCAAAAAAGTCTTCAAGTTAATGTATTATTTTAATGTGACCTAATTTATTCCTGCTTCCAAAGAACTGATCACACCTCACTCTTGTTTAATTTTTTTTTTTTTTAATTTGAAAACCGAAGTTAACAAAATATAAAACACATATTCGCAGTCAGAGCACATTTTAACGCGAGAAAAGTCTACTTCACTTTTTTTCACTTTTATTATTTAATTAGCACAATATTCAATTATTCAAGTCTTTTTTTTCGTAATGACCGGGTCGTATTTTTTTTTTTAATCTGCTCTGCTACACAGCAAAGTTAATTTTACATAATTCTTAACATCCGAACTATTCTAATTGAAGCTGTCTGCGTTAGGTGGTCAATTTCTCTAAATAATTTGGGGTGCAGTGTTGCAAATTTATCAAAGTACCACGCTAGTTAGGTAATTATGAGCGCTGCTTTCCGTTTTATTGTTGCGCTCGAACCATTTGGTGCTCTTAATGAAACTACTTGTGTTCGTTATGCTTTATTTGGGCAACTATTCAAGGTTTGGTGCCTGATGGGTTCCAAATATTTTGTGATAAAGCTGGGAATTGGCAAAAGTAGTGAAAACCGTTTCCGTGTTCTCTTCTTGCTTGTAGTTGCAACTATTACTGTTATAATTCAGGTATAATTTTAGCGCATGCTCTCCAAAAGGCCAGTGCCCCATGATATATCTGGACCTAGATAGCGGGTTCTTTGTTCTATTCCCGTCGCAGCTTGTTGTTGTGTTCCATTTGTTCTGTGCGGTTTGAACAAAATGCTTATCCAGCTTCTTTTTTATTGTTCCTAGTGGGCAAAGTACTGGCTCCGCTTCAGACTTTCCAACTCGTCCGTCTTTTCGTTGCCGAAAATGTTCCTGTGACCGGAAACCCAAATTATGGATATAGGGAGTGGACCTGCCAGTGAGCTTAAAGCCTTCCTACAGTTGTTTACTACATTTGAATTAATCTGTAGTGTCAACAAAATAAAAACCACCTGGCTCTCCGTATATTGAAAATTTCATCAATTATCGACAGCAGTGGGCAATATTACGATACTTTTGGTGCCGCGATTTGATGATACGGATGGATAGAGGATGTCCTCAGGATTAAAAAATGAACGCATATACCCTCCTCAGACTCATAGTTTTCGAAATATTTCGGTTTAAAGTTCAAAAATTTGTAAAAATAATGTTCGTTATTTCACTATGTTCAACCCACTTTACACATTTTTTTCAATTAATATACATTATAATGGTCGTAGTAGTATTGTAAAATATGCCGTATTTTCTCTTTATTTTACTCCATATTTGCGACGCTATAACTCACGTACGACTTAAAAGAAACGACAATCAATCAAACACGTGTTAGCGCGTGAAATGAGCTTTCTAAAAAGGTATAGCATGACCCGATGCGACGAATAAAACTAGAACTACGCGCTTTCAGCGCCAACTAGCGAAAATACCGCAAGACTTTTTTACAATTTTTTGTTTTACAATTTTTTGAAAACACAATATGTGGCAACACTAGTATTTGTCATGTCATGTAGATAAAAATAAAATGAGAGTGAATTGCATATAAAATTGTGGAACTTTAAAAACAAATATCTCGTAAACTATAAGTCTGAGAAGGGTATCGTTTTTTAATCCAGAGATCAACCCCTTTCAGATTATACCCTCAAATCGCGGCGCCAAAGGAATCGTAATCGTACCCAGCAGTGTTGTAAAATTGTCAAAGTATCTGTTCGGCGTAAATTTTTGGCTTGACTTGCAACAGCAATAGAAAAGCAGTAAATACTGACAACAGTGCGCAGTATGCATAGCTAATTTTATGCTTCTGAAATATATATTTTTCTTATTAATACTCTCACTGAACGAACACACCCTTTGTCCCGTTTTACACATAAGCTACGACAGTGATGCTTTTTCGAATATTTCAAGTTTTGGCAAAGATGCCTTTGAACTGGTTGTATCATGCATACTGCGCACTTACTTGCGCTGCATTACCGAAAACGCTTAGAATCACGTTATACTGCAAGAATGATAGAGAAAGAGATTACGCAATGCGCATGTTTGCTTTCAGTCAGCTGTTCTTGCTGATGTCACAGTTGACTTATTATTCGCCCGCGCTTTTGAAAGTGAATTCGAATTGTGTTTTCAAGTGTTGTATTAATTGTGAAATTTTATATATTTTAAAATGCGTTGCACAGTGTTCGGATGCAATAATAATAATGGTAAAAATTGTGCTACGAAATGGAGATTTTTTCATTTCCCTAAAGTGAGGGAAGGCTTGCACGCCTACGGTTTGGCTTTGAACAGCAAAATAATGTACTGGGAGCTGGTTTCATCAATGAGAGTCATTGGTAAACATAGTTTGCTTCCATTCCAAAAAGGTAATACTCAAGCTATATATTTAGATAAGTTGATTTTCTACAGTTTTTGATTTTGCTTATGATTTACAGGTATACTCCAAAGCAATAATGCTTTGAAATTGCTGCTGGATGACTTAAGACAGCAGTACAAAATTGATTACGTTTTGACCTAGCGATTAAACCAGGACGTTTTGGCACATTTTTTTGGCGTAATCAGGTCAAAAGGCGGTCTTCACGATCACCCTGACAGGCAGGAGTCGAAATGTAGGCTACGTTCTTATGTACTTGGTCACAACGAAGGAGCGATCACAGATGAAGGAAATGTTAAAGTCGACAACACACCAGATTTGGAAAGGAATTACTTATCTCTAACCGGTAATTATCAAAATATCAAACGTACATAGTATTATAAACCTAAAACTACAGAAAACATTCTTATATAAAAATGTATTGATGTTAACAAATGCAAATATGTACTTATATACAAACTAAGTTTTTGCATACTAACCACTGTTTCTTATCCTAATTATATTAATAATAATAACTAACAATTTAATCCATTTATTTATACGCATGTATGTATGTTTATTATATTTTTGCAGGCAATATTTTTCAACTTGTGTCAGTTGATCTAACTTCTACTGACCCAATTGAAAAAAATGATGACTTGGAGATCCTCAACAACGACGGACTTGAGAATTTGGCAGGGTACATCAGCCACAAACTCGGTAAAGACAACCCCGAAATTTGTGCCAATTCCGAAAATTGTTCGCCTTATTCTTGGGTAGATCACCTTTCTGAAGGAGGACTCCCAAAACCAACAGATATGTTGATGGACCATATGAGAGCCTTGCAAGCAGTATTTGAGGACATCAATGGTACTGATTTGCATATATGTACAAATTACGTCCAGAAGCACATAGAATTAAGTAATTTTGTAAATTGTAGCTCGAAAATAAAAGAATTATTTTTCAGAGCTAGAAGGTATTTTAGGATTCGTTCCTTAAATAAAAACTTAATTGAACATATTTATACTAAAAAAAGAAAATTAAATAAGACAATAAATTGATACTTGGTTACACAATATTCAATCTTTTTATTTACATAAATGTGTATGGTTGAAACAAACACAGCAAAGAAACAAAATTAAATAATACAATGAAAATTCAATTAAATGAATATGTAGGTAAATGTTCACTATAAAATATTCACTTATATTGTTGTTAAATTTTGATGATATTCATACAAAATTGATTCTTATTGCAAAGCAAAACAAGCAATTGAAAATCAGCTGATTGTACGTTGGTCAACCGTGACGTAGATGCGCAGAACGAACAAATTTTGTACTCGTCGTTGCGCAATCTTGTTTCTATCATTCTTAGTTCTACTGCAATTTTTTGCGGCAATTTATACACATTATTGGTAATACTAAATATGCAACAAACTTGTTGTACAGTTGTACTTATTACGTAGCTCGAACGCACCCAAGCTATACCGAATGTACACCTAAACAAAAACAAAATTGTATACTAGTTTTAATCATATTTTGTTTGTAATAACTATAAATAATTAGGATAAACATTTCTGTAAAGTTAAAATCCACTTACACAATTTAACTCTTATAAAATAAAATTAAACATTTTGAAATTGTAATTTTTTCATATCTCTGACTTTACCTAACGTCATAAATTAAATTAAAGTTCTCAAAAATTATGTTATAGAATTATAGTCGTTAGGACTGTAATCGTACAGCCTACTAATTCCCAATATTTACCAAAATAAAGGACAAGGTTTTCTTATGTAGTATTCAAGTGCATATATTTTATTGTTGAAAAACAAATTATATTTACATATTATAAGAAAATTATTAATTAACATTAGTTTAAGGAATGTTTCAGAACTAAATTGCATAGAACTTATCAAATATTAATATATAATCATGGGTAAGTAGAGGAGTAATGTTTCTACAAATATATGTTTATAAATTACAAGTTCATTTAACTATGTTATTCCATTCGAGACTAATAAAATGCAAAAATAACCAAGTACATACACAGTTTACATCTTCTATTAGCTTGTTTAAAACTATATGTAAGTATATCGTCATGGTTTTATGCATGCATACACTTCCATACTCATATATGTATAAATTTTCTAATATAAAAATTATTGGAATAATTTATTATTAGTGTGTGTAAAAGCAATTCATTAAGATTTGACTAAAGTTTTAATTACTAATAAGTTGCAAAGGAAAATAGTTTATCATTTCGTGCATGACCTATAAAATGTCAAAAATAAGCATAGTGGCATAGTTATAATAAAAGTGTTCATTATGGTTTTAATCTACTAATTCAGGAGACGCTTCAACGATGCCTCAATTGTTTGCAACGGTTCTTCATCTAGCAAAATGGTACGATGGTTACCTTCAACAATTAGAACATCAACTTTGCCATCGCATACTTCATTTAAGCCATAATCAATTTCCAACTTTGAATAATTTTCAGTTGGCTTAATCAATGTTACGTCACACTGTAAATTATGCGTTACAGAATATTTATCAGATGCAGCCAGTTTGTAGTAAAACGAAGCGGCAGCAGCTTTTACCTGAAATTCAAAAATATCGTATAATTAATAAAAAAAAATAAGGGGATTCATATATCTGGAAGAACAATTATGTACCAATTCAATTGGTTTATCAATTTCATCTGCCACAATTTCCGCACACTTCTCCACTTTGCCTTCAAACGTCGGAATATCCACGAGTAGTTTTGCCATCTATTAGGTAAAATGTTTGTAAAAATCAAAATTTATATGTAGTGGAGTTTGTCTTAAGTCCAAATACTTACATTATAACCAGTATTAGCCGCAACTACGCCAAAATACGCCAAAGCAAACGCTTGATTCTGATCCTCATCATCAGATGTATTATAACGCTTCTTGAAGGCTTTTGTGTACCAGTTTACATACTTAGGTGCACCATCTATTAACACTAACTTAATTTCTTCTTTGTTTTGCTCCAGCTCAACAGCCATAGCAAAAGCAACAGTTGCACCAAATGAATACCCAGCAATTGAATAAGGTCCTTTAGGCTGGACTTTACGTATATGTTTTATATAGAATTTCGCCAAGGATTCAATAGAATCCTGTTCCGCATCAGCTGTGCATTGCAGTCCATAGACGGGGCAATCCATACGTTCTGCCACTTCTTTCAAGGCGTCCACAAAACCTTCTATAGGAGAAACTAAGAAAATTGGCCTTTTCGTTGAGTTGGATGGCGCGGCTGATTTTAGGCGGACAATAGCCTCAGAAGGCATTAGTTCTGTGACAAAAACTACTTGCGTTCCATCACCAATAGGTGTTGGTGTGCGAGCTTCTGCTGAGCTAGCTGCTGAAGCGGATCTTTCGCCAACGCCACCATCCAGTTGCTTTAGTTCACCGAACGTTAAAGCACGAATTTCTTGTGGTGATAGTACAATATCGAAGCAACGTTCTAAGGTCTGTTTAATTTCAGAACTCATCAATGAATCCATTCCCAGATCAGCGAGCGACGCAGAATCTTGGATATTTTTTATATCTCGCAATCCCAAAATGTTGGCGATGGCGGCTACTATACTTACACCACCAGATGGATCATTACTCCGCTTCTCCGCTACAACCATTGAGGCCAAGACAGGATGGGGTTGCTGCAAAAATAGATCGATTGTCTGAAGACACGAATTCATACGCTGTGGCAGTGTGCCTCCAATAATCGTATCATTATCTCCTAATCCCTCTAGTACGAGTCCTGTGTCACCGATTGCTCCCCATTGTATGGCTAAACCAGGAAGTCCATTAGCTCGACGTTTTTCGCAGATACGTTCCATAGCGGAGTTCGCCAAGCCGTAATTGGATTGACCAACATTACCACGGCCGCATGAAACACTAGAGAAACACACAAAATAATCCAATTCCGGGCAAAGTGTACGTGAGTGCAAATCTAAGAATTTCGTACCATCAATTTTAGGTTTACAAACAGTTTGGTAATCTTCAGAAGTTAAATCTTCAATTAGAGCATCTCGTAGTACAGCAGCCAAATTAAATATTCCGCCAACCAGTGCTAGCTTATTTGCATTTTCCAATAATTTCTTGCAGCCTTCCGAAGTTGTAACGTCATTAGTATCCACAACTACTTTAACTCCATGCTCCTCCCATCGGCGCACCATTAACGTCTGGTATCCGGTTTTGATACCCGATCTTGATGTTAAAACAATATATCTAGCTCCGCGTAAGACCATCCAATGAGTGAGCTCCAAACCAAAGCCTCCTAATCCTCCTACCAGTATATAACTCTTTTCTGGATGCATGTAGGTGCGTGGAATTGCATTAACCAGTCGTGAACTTGGTTTTAATGTCTGTTTGCCAGGTTCTTCATCACGAACCTTTATAACGACTTTGCCGATATGCCTTCCGGAAGCCATGAAACGGAAAGCTTGCTCTACCTGCAATTCATTAAAGACTGATGTGGGCAGTGGACGCACAGCTCCATTTTTAATGCCTTCAGCAACTAAGGAGACAACACGGTTCTGCATTTCCTCTTCTCCCTCCATTACACTGTCTAACAAAATGCCATGGAATGATGTATTCTTCAGAAATACCGACATTCCAAGAGGACTATTATTGCTCAAATCGAACTTTCCAATTTCTAAAAAGCGTCCATTAATACCCAAACAACGGACGGAAGCTTGCAATTTTTCTTCGGAAAGTGAATTAAGCACTAAATCAACACCCTTGCCTTGTGTTTCCCTCATAACCAATTGTTCAAAAGTTGTATCACGTGAGTTACCAATAAAACGATCTTCAAGCTTTGGGAATCGCTGTTTCAAGAATTCCCGTTTTTCTTGACTACCAACAGTAGTAAAAACAGTCAAACCGTGATGCAGCGCAACGGAAATAGCAGCTTGGCCTACTCCACCCGAACCAGCATGTATTAATATCTTTTCACCCTTTTTCATTTCTCCTCGTACAATTAGCGCATAATAAACTGTGGAATATACGCATGGCACAGTAGATGCTTCTTCCATGGTCCAGTTTGAGGGGACTTCCCACATCATATTCTTACTAGCCAAACATGTAGTTGCCAAAGATTTCGCAGGTACCATTGCCATAATTCGTCTACCGGAGGAGTCCCTTCCGGAAAATTCAAGACCGAGCACACAATCCTGTTGTGCTAAATCACCAGGGAGAGCATCAGCGGATAATTTTCCTGAACTTAACATAACATCCCGGAAATTTAATGGGGCATAATAAACAGAACACAGCTCCAAGCTTTCATTCTTCACATTCTGAGAAGGCGATGCCTCGATCCATTTTAGTGATGCGAGATCACCTAAATAATGCTATATTAAAATTGATATAAATTATAAATAGTTTTACTAACCTTTTACAAGCGCATTTATATAAGCGTGTTCCACCTGCAATGTTCCAAGTTCTTTCTCCAATTTCAAGTGTCGGAATGTACCCCAATTACCATGTTTAAGTACATTTGAAGTTAAATCTTTACGTAGTTGTTCGCAATAAAATTTAGAAGTTAAGGAGAACTTTTCGGCGTTTGCATCTTGAATGAAGACGGTTCTAACATATTTACCACCGTTTTCGTAATAGTCTAAGAGCCAGTGAATGGCAGAGTTCATGTATTTTACCAAATATGATATTTTGTTCGGTGACTCTTCTATACATACCTTACATGAAATGGGGAACAGCTAAGCCCAGCGAAGGTAGCTATGACGTCACCCAGGTAAGACAGGTACGTAAATCAAACCAAGTTTGTAAGTATTTTACCAAAACTGGCGTTTGGTCACAGCAAATAATATGGTAAATATAGCCTGAAAAATAAATGGCAGACGATTTTTTCGGTTGTAACCTCGAGGCAGACGTTTTTGAAAATTTGAAAAAAAAAATTTCGAAAGTATTTTAACAAATCTGATTTTTATATATGTTATTTGTAATAGTATGATTAGTTTATTCTTCAAACGGCAGACGTTTTCTCCGGTTATAATACTCCGGCAGACGACAATATATTGACAGTGTGATTATATGTACCTACTGTGAATACTTCTATTTCGATAATTTCTGCATGGAAATATACATATATAGTATATTATGAAAAATATAAAAAAAAATTATATTTCTTACTTTATAATAATGAATGGGGAAGATGGGTTGTTTGTAAATCAATAATAATAACTATTATAACAACATTTACTTTATTGATATTAATGAAAATATGTTTCGTGTTTTTATTGATATATTTTATACATAAATTTTCCATCGTATTATGATTCGTCAATTTCGTCGTCGGAAGCATTACTATTGTCATAATGCTTACCATTTTGGTCATCTTTTTCATCATCTTCATTGTCGTCGGGAAAATTATGTATAAATGTTTCAACTGAACAATTTGATTATAAAATAGCACATAGTATAATAAAATTACCTGGTATATCTTGAATAAAATCACTAACTAAACATGGTAGCTGGTCTCCCTCAAACCACTTGAGCACGTGATGCTTTAGGTGCAAAGACTTTTTTATTATTTGATTGCAAGATATGAATTTGATCTTTAAATTTATCACGAATTTTGTCTTTTAAATAATGGGATCTGAATCGAACACTGGATGTTTCTTCGTTATTTACCTCTCTGAATGAGTCATTATGTTGTTTATATAAATACGAAACGAAATAACATCGCCCACGTTTAATTACGTTATCTTCTATTATAGAACAGAGTTCTTCAAAAACAATTTGATGATTTTCTCGGGAAGCATGCCATGATGAATGCGCGGGTTTTTTTATTGATGAGGTTTTTTTGTTTCGAAATTCACTCCGACAAGCATTGTGATAAAAAATTTCTTGGGTTGTAATATTTGTCAGCGTTTTTAGTGTTTCGTCATATAAATCCGTATCAATCTTGAGATCTTTCAGAAGCCTCGTTTGAAATGTTTCTTTATTTGAAGTGTGCAGAGCTTCGATTTTCAAACGAAATTTTTTATTTCTTTTGTTGCAAAAGAAGCATACCATACCCAAATTTATTGAGCTGAAAGTTTCGGAAGGTCTACTATCATGACTATCAATTGCTGATTCTGGGGGAACATCGACCTCTTCTTCCTACGCAGCAGTTGGTCCAAGATTTTTATCTTCTAGAATTTCACTTATATTACTATTTCTCTTACCGGTTGAATCTTGTATTGAAGTGTCAGCAATTGTCGAGTTGCTCGTAGATATTGATGGCTGCTCATTTAATAAATACTCCGATGAAATACTAGATTGAGTTACTGATGCAACTACATTGTCACTAACGTTAGATAGGTTATCTGCAGTCGAATCTTGCACCAAAGTGTCTGCAATTTCAGAGTTACTCGCAGATGTTGATGGTTGCTCGTTTGATGAATATTCTGATCTAACATGTGTTTTAGTTGCTGACAAAACTTCTTTTTACTTCTTTCAAGAAATTTTCTCTTCAATGCTGTAAATGAACTATAACATGCGCTGTGATAACCTGATTCAAAAATATCACTAGGTAAAACAGTATTTTGATATTTAAGTTTATTAAGTTTTCGCAAAATCAATCGACATATTCCTATAGTTTCCTCAGAAAACAAATGTACTTTATCATTTTTTCCTTTGGCACAGAAAACACACTTCAATTCCGACGACATACTTGTGATTCACGAAAACAATAATTACAACCATAAAAATTAAAATAAACTTTATAAAATTAAATATTGTATTACGGTCAATGAAATGCTTCTCGACTAACGGTCCAAAATAAAGCAAAAACATGTCACAACATAACCGTTACGCCGGGTGTGCTATTTAATTATCTGGGGTTATACTGCGTTTAGGCAGAGATATTCACGAGAGTGAATGCGATATCAGTAGCATAACATAGGAAATAAAGAGAGAATAGAAATATACTTCATATATTATATACCTTATACACAAACTAATGCTCGAGGCTCGAGTGTGTCGCGCACTGTCAATATACATATATTGTCGTCTGCCGGAGTATTATAACCGGAGAAAACGTCTGCCGTTTGAAGAATAAACTAATAATACTATTACAAATAACATATATAAAAATCAGATTTGTTAAAATTTTTTCGAATTTTTTTTTTTCAAATTTTCAAAAACGTCTGCCTCGAGGTTACAACCGAAAAAATCGTCTGCCATTTATTTTTCAGGCTATATTTACCATATTATTTGCTGTGACCAAACGCCAGTTTTGGTAAAATACTTACAAACTTGGTTTGATTTACGTACCTGTCTTACCTGGGTGACGTCATAGCTACCTTCGCTGGGCTTAGCTGTTCCCCATTTCATGTAAGGTATGTATAGAAGAGTCACCGAACAAAATATCATATTTGGTAAAATACATGAACTCTGCCATTCACTGGCTCTTAGACTATTAGTAGTTGACTCCTATTCACCACTACCAACAGCAAATAACCCGGTATCATCTTCAACTGTGGAAGGTCATACGTGAATAGAATATAAATAAGAAAGCCCACCATACTACCCTGTGGAACTGATGCTTTTATTTCCCCAAGGATAGACTACTTGCCTCCTTATTTAACGAGGATGTAGGAACCTGATAACTATGATATTATGATATCATAATGCTGTTTCAGTAAAATTAATTTCAATTTAGAAAGCAGCCCGTATGACTAACTTTATCAAACGTTTTCGCAACATTCAAAAACACGGTAGAAGGTTTTTTCAATAATATGTGTAATTCTGTGGATTTGATCAATCGTAGAATCCTTTGCTCGAAACCCAAACTGATGCGTTGGAATTATGGTTTTTCATTGTTTGATTTGTTTTATGAGAATTTTAGGTTTCATAGCTTTTAATTTTAAAATACTAAGGTTTGTGACGTAAAATGTTTCTCATACACACGTCAACATTTTCCGAGTTCAATACAATTTCGATTTCGTTCTCATGTTCAACTAACCCATTTGATTTCCATTCAAACTTTTTTATTGGTTTAGACATCTTTGATATTAAAAAGATATTTTTCAAGCTTGCATACGTGATTTTGTAAGGAGGTGTTGAATTCGTCTTGCTGGTTGAATTTCTCTAAGATCTGTAATAAACCACTATTATTTGCTTTTAAAACATGATCAAAAACCGATTTTTTTGATGTCTTAGCTATAACTTCCTGTTTCATTGCTTTTTGTTTTTTTTTTTTTACCAACAAGGCACTTTCGATAGTTGCTGGATGCGCTTTGCCCCAGTTACAGCATTTAAGCTGCTGTTTCACTGGTTATGAACATTCAGATATCATATGCCGCCTGTAGGCAATTAAAGTCGATTGACAGCACTTGCTTTATTAAGTCATTAATAATATATTTCCAATCATAAGAATTGTGCAAATAATATTTTTTGCAAAATTGTTTTAATAACGTTTTTTATAAATGCTCTATTTGACGGTATTTACTTGTGATCAAAGCTATATCAAGATATATTCTTGCCCGAAAGTGCTATTGATAGGCATCTGTATCTACGGAGAAAGTGTTGACCTTGTATTTTCAATTACACTGTGGAACATTTTTGGGATTGTTGTCTAGGGGGTGAGAAATTCCAAGTCAGGGTGATGGTACTAGGTCAGTATAGTAAAACCCTCAAAGGGTTTGGCGTTCGTATGCGTCAGTTTTTTTTATGACCTTTTAAATTTTTTCCTTATCTTGATGTTTTTTCGCTTAGTTGTAACATTTTGGCAAAAACGTAGTTTAACATAACTCGCGAACCACTTGTCCGATTTTGATGAAACAAATTTTGAATAATTAAGAGTTACAGTTTCTATTTGTTTTTATTCAAAAAAGTGTCATTTATCGTCTTTTTTATAAATTTTCCCCAACAACTCCAGACTTCTGGTCATAAACTACTAAAAAAATAAAGTAAACATTTTTATAATTTTTTATTTTTATTTTATTTATTTATTTTTATTTACTTTAATAAATATTGCCTAGACTTTTTCGATGGTGGTTGTTCGGGACTAGTGGCATCGCATTCATCGCGTTTCTGAACCACACATAATGTCAATGCGTGACTCCACTGTTGGCCCTTCTGCATCTCCTGAAAATTCTTTATCATCAAGATCATCCCTGCCTTGCCACACAAGCTTACTCCACCAGCATATTTCCGCAATTATTGCACTCAGCGACTTTTTACCTCTATATCTGTAAGTTTTTGTTTTATTAAAATGAGTTTGAAAAAATAAAAAATCAGTGTTACCTCATTTCAAATGGCATAGCAACTTGATGATAGCGTTCACCTTGTTCATCAGATTCGGTAGCCAATTGTTTGCTGAAGTAGTCCAGATGATGATGTAAATAATGGATTTTCAAGGACATGTGGACACCAATTTCCGAGAATGCTCTTAACATCCTTGCGACAGAAACATCGTAGTTGTTAGAACGATGCTTTCCCAACAAGCCTTCTATTACTTCTTTGATTGCCTGCCATGCATTCAATTCAGCGTCAATCAAAATATTGTTGAATGCGTCACTTTTAATCAGCTTTCGTATATCTGGACCATTTAGTACGCCTGATTGGAAAAAATTAATTTGTTAAGATGGAAAACCATGGGAAATGAATGTGATATTATAACTTACCTTCTTTAATTTTACTTTCGCTGAGTCTCGGGTAAATTAGTTTCAAAAACAAGAAAACTTCATCTCTTTTGGCGACAGTTTTGATAAAATTCTTAACAATTCCAAGTTTAATATGCAGTGGAGGCAGCAATATCTTCTCCTTCGGCACTAGAGGCTCACGAATAATATTGGCCGTTTGTAACCTGCTGTGCTCTCTGAGTTTCCATCCGTGGCATGCATATTGGTCACCGGAAATCGCACAAAAAGCACATTTATTTTATATAGTCGCTTTGAAGACCGCAAAGCATTGCTACAACTTTTAAATCGCAGCATATGCGCCACATATGTTTGGCGTAGTTAACCATTTTTAAAATATTTTCCAGTGCATAATATGTTTCTTTCGTTTCTGTACTATAGGCGATTGGAACTGAAGGTTTTTTATTGGTCTTATGCAGTAAAACCGCCTTCAAGCTGAGTTTTGAACTGTCAATAAATAATCTCCAGTCATCTGCTTCATATTTTATGTCCATTGCGTTCTTTAATGTTCCTACATCCGGGCAATATGCAGAGGTTTTTCCATCAATCACAAGGAATAAACTTTGAAGTGTTGCCTGACGACGTCGATAAGCTGTGACTTTCACACCGGGTGCCAACAAATTGTTTCATTTGAAAATGGAAGCCAGCTCTTCCGATTTATGCTGTGTTAATTCCAACTTGGCAACAATTGAATCAAGCTTATTTTGATTTATTAAAATTGACTCATTGGATACTGATGGCTCATATGGGGGATCATCACGTGCATGATATGTCAGAGCAGTCGTAAAAGAGAAAATATCTGGGCTAGAAGCTTTTGGCACAGGAATGTTGTCCGAATGAGGCAATGGTGTTGCGGCACTTGCAACACCAACGTAATTATACGATTTTCTTATCCTTTATGCAGCTCCTTTATTCGCACATGCATAGCAATTCAATGGATTGTGACCTTCGCCAGGATTAGTCCAAGTCATTAGGATACCGAATGGCATACTTTCACGTCTTCTATTTTTCCAATCCATTAGACGGTTGTAGCAGCTTTTACACACTATATTTGGTACCCAATTTTCGTTCACTAAAACATTTTGGTTGAAGTACATCTCGTATGTTTGAACAAAATCAGTACTGAAATTTCCCCTTTTTTTATGTGTTGAGACATATTGACCACAGCAGTAGCAAAATCTATTTATACCTGGCTTGCACAGTTTCATATTTTGTTCACTTTTAAAAAATTTGAGAAAAATTACTTTTACTGTTCGCGTTCGTCGGCACTTGTTGAATGACAAAAATCACAGAACCAGTGTGAGAAAGAGAAGAAGTATAATGACAATGCATGTTTTATGTGAACATTACAGAACCAGTGTTGCTGGATTTTTTATGAATTTAAAAAAAAAAAAGAAATATTTAAATTTTTAGGAAAAAAATACTTTTTTCCTTTTATACATTCATGTGTTGCGCATATAGGAAAACGGTATAGAAACAGATTAGAGAAACTGTAATTCTTAATTTTTCTAAATTTGTTTCATCAAATCGGACAAGTGGTTCGCGAGTTATGTTAAACTACGTTTTGCCAAAATGTTACAACTAAGCGAAAAAACATAAAGATAAGGAAAAAATTTAAAGGGTCATAAAAAAAACTGACACATACGAACGCCAAACCCTTTGAGGGTTTTACTACACTGACATAGTACCATCACCCTGACTTGGAATTTCTCACCCCCCAGATTAGCTGTGTACTGTGTTATTTAAAAGTTGCTTCATCAACAGTACAACTTTATTTTTCGAATCAGGAATTTCATTTACATCGATCGAAGCTTCAGATTTTAGAGTATTTACATCTAATGAAAGTTTTGTACATATTTGTTCCATTTTCTCAAACTTTCTGGTTAATTCTTTAATAGTAACAACTTTTTTTGGGTATTTGATTTCATATATTCCCTCCACCTCCAGGAGGAGTCATGGAGGTAGTGTCTGGAGGATGGAGTCATGTGTAGAAGTTCACACAAGTGAGGAAAGTTCTCTGATCGCAATTCGCTTGGGAGTGGCCAGAAACGATTATTTTACATATGGCTCAAGCAGCTCACGACTTCCGGTCTTTGACCAAGTATCCTCTGGGTAGCCTAACAACATCCGTTTGAACGCGAGCTAAAGTGAGAAGGCGAAACATTACCTGAATAGGGTTGTGCGCTGGGTTTGGGTCCCGCTACGTAAAAAAACACCCTTAATGAAAAATTTCCAACAGCCTCGGAAGAGAAACCCCCCTTTTCATGACGACCATGGCAAATGATATAAGGACTACCTGAAATGTCCGGTCCCTTAATTGGGAAGGTGCCGCTGCCCAGCTGGTTGATGTCCTCACGAAAATAAAGGCTGGCATCACCGCCATCCAAGAAATTCGATGGACTGGACAAGGACAGAGCCGAGTAGGTCCTTGTGGCACTTACTACAGTGGCCATATAAAGGAGCGCAAGTTTGGCGTGGGATTCGTGGTGGGAGAGAGACTCCGTCGCCGAGTACTATCATTCACTCCGGTGAATGAACGACTAGCCACAATCCGCATCAAAGCAAGGTTCTTCAACATATCGGTGATTTGCGCCCACGCCCCGACGGAAGAGAAGGACGATGTGACCAAAGATGCCTTCTATGAGCGTTTGGAGCGCGCCTATGAGAGCTACCCCCGCTACGATGTCAAAATCGTTCTTGGCAACTTCAACGCCAGGGTGGGCAAAGAAGGTATCTTTGGCACTACGGTCGGTAAATTCAGCATCCACGAGGAAACATCCCCAAATGAGTTGAGGCTGATCGACTTCGCCGGGGCCCGAAATATGGTTATCTGTGGTACTAGATTCCAGCACAAGAAAATACATCAAGCTACCTGGCTGTCTCCGGATCGAAAAACCACCAACCAGATCGATCATGTTGTGATAGACGGAAGACACGTCTCCAGTGTTCCAGACGTCCGTATGCTCAGAGGTCCCAACATCGACTCGGAACACTATCTTGTTGCAGGCAAGATTCGCACCCGCAACAAAAAGCGCACGTCAACAAACACAAGGAAGGTTCGACGTCGAGAAGCTGCAATTACAACAGACAGCCGAACGATTTTCTACTCGGCTTGCACTCCTGCTCTCCCACAGCACTCGTCAAAAACTCGGTATAAGGGAACTGAGCAGCAAAATACGAAAGTGCAAAAGAACATCTGGTACGACGAGGAGTGCCGCGTCCCAGCGGAGAGAAAACAGATTGCCTACCTCGCAACGTTACGATCGACCACAACACGTGCGGGATGGGATAGATACCGCGAGTTTCAGAGGAAAGCGAGAAGCTTTTGCAGAAAGAAAAAGAAAAAAGCCGAAATGCGTAATCGATGACGATGGAGCAGACGTTCCATTGCCCGACCATGAAGAAGTTCGAATAGCAATTACCCGCCTGAAGAACAACAAAGCGGCGGGGGACGATGGACTGCCGGCCGAGCTATTCAAGCACGGAAGCAAAGAACTGATGAGGCGCATGCATCAGCTTCTTTGTAAAATATGATCGGACGAAAGCATGCCCAACGATTCGAATTTAAGTGTGCTATGGCCAATGCATAAAAAGGGAGACCCCACAATCTGCGTCAACTACCGAGAGATAAGCCTCCTCAAAGTCCCATATAAGGTTCTATCGCGAAAGATTAAAGCCCACCGGCAACAAACTGATTGTACCTTATCAGTGTGGCTTTAGACCTGGCAAATCAACAACTGACCAGATATTCACCATGCGCCCAATCTTGGAAAAACCCGTGAAAGGAGAATCGACACACATCACCTCTTCGTCGATTTCAAAGCTGATTTCGACAACACGAAAAGAAGCTGCCTTTTCCCCGCAATGTCTGAATTTGGTATCCCCGCAAAACTAATACGGCTATGTGAACTGACGTTGAGCAACACCAAAAACTCTCTCAGGATCGGGAAGGACCACCCCGAGCCTATCGTGCGACTTCTTCAATCTGCTGCTGGGGAAAATAATTCGAGCTGCAGAATTTAATCGAGCAAGTACAATCTTTTATAAGTGTGTGCAGCTGCTGGCGTATGTCGATGATATTGATATCATCGGCCTCAACACCCGCGCCGTTAGTTCTGCTTTCTCCAGACTGGAGAAGGAAGCAAGGCAAACGGGTCTGGCAGTGGACGAGTGCAAGACAAAATATCTCCTGTCATCAAACAAGCAGTTGTCGCACTCGCGACTTGGCTCTCACTTCACTGTTGACAGTCATAACTCTGAAGGCGTAGATAACTTCGTATATCATGGAACCAGCGTAAACGGCACCAACAATGTCAACCTGGAAATCCAACGCAGGATAACTCTTACCAACAGGTGATACTTCGGACTGAGTGGGCAATTCAGAAGCAAAGTCCTCTCCCGACGACCAAAAACCACACTATATAAGTCACTCATAATTCCCGTCCTGCTATATGATGCAGAGACTTGGACGATGACAACAACCGATGAGTCAACGTTGCAAGTTTTCGAGAGAAAAGTTCTGCGAAAAATGTATGGTCCTTTGCGCGTTGGCCACGGCGAATATCGCATTCGATGGAACGATTAGCTGTATGAGATATATGACGACATTGACATAGTTCAGCGAATTAAAAGACAGGGGCTACGCTGGCTGTTTGTTGTCCGAATAAACAAAAACACTCCAACTTTGAAAGTATTCGACGCAGTACCCGCCGGGGGAAGCAGAGGAAGAGGAAGACCTCCACGCCGTTGGAAGGACCAAGTGGAGAAGGACCTGGCTTCGCTTGGAATTGTTAACTCTTCTAGAATCGCGTAAGCGGTGTCTACGCCAATAAAAAAAAAGAAGGAGGTGGTGTATTAATAATTGGTATTACTTAAAATTGCTTATAATTATATAGACAATTGCATATGAACAATAAAGAAATACAAAATTGCTTACATGACGACCCTATAACTCAGTTGCCATATGAATTATTATTGATATTAGTTGTTAGTATCTTTTAAGGCAAAGGTACAATAAGTTATCTTTTGTGGCGCCAAAAAAGTCTTCAAGTTAATGTATTATTTTAATGTGACCTAATTTATTCCTGCTTCCAAAGAACTGATCACACCTCACTCTTGTTTAATTTTTTTTTTTTTTTAATTTGAAAACCGAAGTTAACAAAATATAAAACACATATTCGCAGTCAGAGCACATTTTAACGCGAGAAAAGTCTACTTCACTTTTTTTCACTTTTATTATTTAATTAGCACAATATTCAATTATTCAAGTCTTTTTTTTCGTAATGACCGGGTCGTATTTTTTTTTTTAATCTGCTCTGCTACACAGCAAAGTTAATTTTACATAATTCTTAACATCCGAACTATTCTAATTGAAGCTGTCTGCGTTAGGTGGTCAATTTCTCTAAATAATTTGGGGTGCAGTGTTGCAAATTTATCAAAGTACCACGCTAGTTAGGTAATTATGAGCGCTGCTTTCCGTTTTATTGTTGCGCTCGAACCATTTGGTGCTCTTAATGAAACTACTTGTGTTCGTTATGCTTTATTTGGGCAACTATTCAAGGTTTGGTGCCTGATGGGTTCCAAATATTTTGTGATAAAGCTGGGAATTGGCAAAAGTAGTGAAAACCGTTTCCGTGTTCTCTTCTTGCTTGTAGTTGCAACTATTACTGTTATAATTCAGGTATAATTTTAGCGCATGCTCTCCAAAAGGCCAGTGCCCCATGATATATCTGGACCTAGATAGCGGGTTCTTTGTTCTATTCCCGTCGCAGCTTGTTGTTGTGTTCCATTTGTTCTGTGCGGTTTGAACAAAATGCTTATCCAGCTTCTTTTTTATTGTTCCTAGTGGGCAAAGTACTGGCTCCGCTTCAGACTTTCCAACTCGTCCGTCTTTTCGTTGCCGAAAATGTTCCTGTGACCGGAAACCCAAATTATGGATATAGGGAGTGGACCTGCCAGTGAGCTTAAAGCCTTCCTACAGTTGTTTACTACATTTGAATTAATCTGTAGTGTCAACAAAATAAAAACCACCTGGCTCTCCGTATATTGAAAATTTCATCAATTATCGACAGCAGTGGGCAATATTACGATACTTTTGGTGCCGCGATTTGATGATACGGATGGATAGAGGATGTCCTCAGGATTAAAAAATGAACGCATATACCCTCCTCAGACTCATAGTTTTCGAAATATTTCGGTTTAAAGTTCAAAAATTTGTAAAAATAATGTTCGTTATTTCACTATGTTCAACCCACTTTACACATTTTTTTCAATTAATATACATTATAATGGTCGTAGTAGTATTGTAAAATATGCCGTATTTTCTCTTTATTTTACTCCATATTTGCGACGCTATAACTCACGTACGACTTAAAAGAAACGACAATCAATCAAACACGTGTTAGCGCGTGAAATGAGCTTTCTAAAAAGGTATAGCATGACCCGATGCGACGAATAAAACTAGAACTACGCGCTTTCAGCGCCAACTAGCGAAAATACCGCAAGACTTTTTTACAATTTTTTGTTTTACAATTTTTTGAAAACACAATATGTGGCAACACTAGTATTTGTCATGTCATGTAGATAAAAATAAAATGAGAGTGAATTGCATATAAAATTGTGGAACTTTAAAAACAAATATCTCGTAAACTATAAGTCTGAGAAGGGTATCATTTTTTAATCCAGAGATCAACCCCTTTCAGATTATACCCTCAAATCGCGGCGCCAAAGGAATCGTAATCGTACCCAGCAGTGTTGTAAAATTGTCAAAGTATCTGTTCGGCGTAAATTTTTGGCTTGACTTGCAACAGCAATAGAAAAGCAGTAAATACTGACAACAGTGCGCAGTATGCATAGCTAATTTTATGCTTCTGAAATATATATTTTTCTTATTAATACTCTCACTGAACGAACACACCCTTTGTCCCGTTTTACACATAAGCTACGACAGTGATGCTTTTTCGAATATTTCAAGTTTTGGCAAAGATGCCTTTGAACTGGTTGTATCATGCATACTGCGCACTTACTTGCGCTGCATTACCGAAAACGCTTAGAATCACGTTCTACTGCAAGAATGATAGAGAAAGAGATTACGCAATGCGCATGTTTGCTTTCAGTCAGCTGTTCTTGCTGATGTCACAGTTGACTTATTATTCGCCCGCGCTTTTGAAAGTGAATTCGAATTGTGTTTTCAAGTGTTGTATTAATTGTGAAATTTTATATATTTTAAAATGCGTTGCACAGTGTTCGGATGCAATAATAATAATGGTAAAAATTGTGCTACGAAATGGAGATTTTTTCATTTCCCTAAAGTGAGGGAAGGCTTGCACGCCTACGGTTTGGCTTTGAACAGCAAAATAATGTACTGGGAGCTGGTTTCATCAATGAGAGTCATTGGTAAACATAGTTTGCTTCCATTCCAAAAAGGTAATACTCAAGCTATATATTTAGATAAGTTGATTTTCTACAGTTTTTGATTTTGCTTATGATTTACAGGTATACTCCAAAGCAATAATGCTTTGAAATTGCTGCTGGATGACTTAAGACAGCAGTACAAAATTGATTACGTTTTGACCTAGCGATTAAACCAGGACGTTTTGGCACATTTTTTTGGCGTAATCAGGTCAAAAGGCGGTCTTCACGATCACCCTGACAGGCAGGAGTCGAAATGTAGGCTACGTTCTTATGTACTTGGTCACAACGAAGGAGCGATCACAGATGAAGGAAATGTTAAAGTCGACAACACACCAGATTTGGAAAGGAATTACTTATCTCTAACCGGTAATTATCAAAATATCAAACGTACATAGTATTATAAACCTAAAACTACAGAAAACATTCTTATATAAAAATGTATTGATGTTAACAAATGCAAATATGTACTTACATACAAACTAAGTTTTTGCATACTAACCACTGTTTCTTATCCTAATTATATTAATAATAATAACTAACAATTTAATCCATTTATTTATACGCATGTATGTATGTTTATTATATTTTTGCAGGCAATATTTTTCAACTTGTGTCAGTTGATCTAACTTCTACTGACCCAATTGAAAAAAATGATGACTTGGAGATCCTCAACAACGACGGACTTGAGAATTTGGCAGGGTACATCAGCCACAAACTCGGTAAAGACAACCCCGAAATTTGTGCCAATTCCGAAAATTGTTCGCCTTATTCTTGGGTAGATCACCTTTCTGAAGGAGGACTCCCAAAACCAACAGATATGTTGATGGACCATATGAGAGCCTTGCAAGCAGTATTTGAGGACATCAATGGTACTGATTTGCATATATGTACAAATTACGTCCAGAAGCACATAGAATTAAGTAATTTTGTAAATTGTAGCTCGAAAATAAAAGAATTATTTTTCAGAGCTAGAAAGTATTTTAGGATTCGTTCCTTAAATAAAAACTTAATTGAACATATTTATACTAAAAAAAGAAAATTAAATAAGACAATAAATTGATACTTGGTTACACAATATTCAATCTTTTTATTTACATAAATGTGTATGGTTGAAACAAACACAGCAAAGAAACAAAATTAAATAATACAATGAAAATTCAATTAAATGAATATGTAGGTAAATGTTCACTATAAAATATTCACTTATATTGTTGTTAAATTTTGATGATATTCATACAAAATTGATTCTTATTGCAAAGCAAAACAAGCAATTGAAAATCAGCTGATTGTACGTTGGTCAACCGTGACGTAGATGCGCAGAACGAACAAATTTTGTACTCGTCGTTGCGCAATCTTGTTTCTATCATTCTTAGTTCTACTGCAATTTTTTGCGGCAATTTATACACATTATTGGTAATACTAAATATGCAACAAACTTGTTGTACAGTTGTACTTATTACGTAGCTCGAACGCACCCAAGCTATACCGAATGTACACCTAAACAAAAACAAAATTGTATACTAGTTTTAATCATATTTTGTTTGTAATAACTATAAATAATTAGGATAAACATTTCTGTAAAGTTAAAATCCACTTACACAATTTAACTCTTATAAAATAAAATTAAACATTTTGAAATTGTAATTTTTTCATATCTCTGACTTTACCTAACGCCATAAATTAAATTAAAGTTCTCAAAAATTATGTTATAGAATTATAGTCGTTAGGACTGTAATCGTACAGCCTACTAATTCCCAATATTTACCAAAATAAAGGACAAGGTTTTCTTATGTAGTATTCAAGTGCATATATTTTATTGTTGAAAAACAAATTATATTTACATATTATAAGAAAATTATTAATTAACATTAGTTTAAGGAATGTTTCAGAACTAAATTGCATAGAACTTATCAAATATTAATATATAATCATGGGTAAGTAGAGGAGTAATGTTTCTACAAATATATGTTTATAAATTACAAGTTCATTTAACTATGTTATTCCATTCGAGACTAATAAAATGCAAAAATAACCAAGTACATACACAGTTTACATCTTCTATTAGCTTGTTTAAAACTATATGTAAGTATATCGTCATGGTTTTATGCATGCATACACTTCCATACTCATATATGTATAAATTTTCTAATATAAAAATTATTGGAATAATTTATTATTAGTGTGTGTAAAAGCAATTCATTAAGATTTGACTAAAGTTTTAATTACTAATAAGTTGCAAAGGAAAATAGTTTATCATTTCGTGCATGACCTATAAAATGTCAAAAATAAGCATAGTGGCATAGTTATAATAAAAGTGTTCATTATGGTTTTAATCTACTAATTCAGGAGACGCTTCAACGATGCCTCAATTGTTTGCAACGGTTCTTCATCTAGCAAAATGGTACGATGGTTACCTTCAACAATTAGAACATCAACTTTGCCATCGCATACTTCATTTAAGCCATAATCAATTTCCAACTTTGAATAATTTTCAGTTGGCTTAATCAATGTTACGTCACACTGTAAATTATGCGTTACAGAATATTTATCAGATGCAGCCAGTTTGTAGTAAAACGAAGCGGCAGCAGCTTTTACCTGAAATTCAAAAATATCGTATAATTAATAAAAAAAATAAGGGGATTCATATATCTGGAAGAACAATTATGTACCAATTCAATTGGTTTATCAATTTCATCTGCCACAATTTCCGCACACTTCTCCACTTTGCCTTCAAACGTCGGAATATCCACGAGTAGTTTTGCCATCTATTAGGTAAAATGTTTGTAAAAATCAAAATTTATATGTAGTGGAGTTTGTCTTAAGTCCAAATACTTACATTATAACCAGTATTAGCCGCAACTACGCCAAAATACGCCAAAGCAAACGCTTGATTCTGATCCTCATCATCAGATGTATTATAACGCTTCTTGAAGGCTTTTGTGTACCAGTTTACATACTTAGGTGCACCATCTATTAACACTAACTTAATTTCTTCTTTGTTTTGCTCCAGCTCAACAGCCATAGCAAAAGCAACAGTTGCACCAAATGAATACCCAGCAATTGAATAAGGTCCTTTAGGCTGGACTTTACGTATATGTTTTATATAGAATTTCGCCAAGGATTCAATAGAATCCTGTTCCGCATCAGCTGTGCATTGCAGTCCATAGACGGGGCAATCCATACGTTCTGCCACTTCTTTCAAGGCGTCCACAAAACCTTCTATAGGAGAAACTAAGAAAATTGGCCTTTTCGTTGAGTTGGATGGCGCGGCTGATTTTAGGCGGACAATAGCCTCAGAAGGCATTAGTTCTGTGACAAAAACTACTTGCGTTCCATCACCAATAGGTGTTGGTGTGCGAGCTTCTGCTGAGCTAGCTGCTGAAGCGGATCTTTCGCCAACGCCACCATCCAGTTGCTTTAGTTCACCGAACGTTAAAGCACGAATTTCTTGTGGTGATAGTACAATATCGAAGCAACGTTCTAAGGTCTGTTTAATTTCAGAACTCATCAATGAATCCATTCCCAGATCAGCGAGCGACGCAGAATCTTGGATATTTTTTATATCTCGCAATCCCAAAATGTTGGCGATGGCGGCTACTATACTTACACCACCAGATGGATCATTACTCCGCTTCTCCGCTACAACCATTGAGGCCAAGACAGGATGGGGTTGCTGCAAAAATAGATCGATTGTCTGAAGACACGAATTCATACGCTGTGGCAGTGTGCCTCCAATAATCGTATCATTATCTCCTAATCCCTCTAGTACGAGTCCTGTGTCACCGATTGCTCCCCATTGTATGGCTAAACCAGGAAGTCCATTAGCTCGACGTTTTTCGCAGATACGTTCCATAGCGGAGTTCGCCAAGCCGTAATTGGATTGACCAACATTACCACGGCCGCATGAAACACTAGAGAAACACACAAAATAATCCAATTCCGGGCAAAGTGTACGTGAGTGCAAATCTAAGAATTTCGTACCATCAATTTTAGGTTTACAAACAGTTTGGTAATCTTCAGAAGTTAAATCTTCAATTAGAGCATCTCGTAGTACAGCAGCCAAATTAAATATTCCGCCAACCAGTGCTAGCTTATTTGCATTTTCCAATAATTTCTTGCAGCCTTCCGAAGTTGTAACGTCATTAGTATCCACAACTACTTTAACTCCATGCTCCTCCCATCGGCGCACCATTAACGTCTGGTATCCGGTTTTGATACCCGATCTTGATGTTAAAACAATATATCTAGCTCCGCGTAAGACCATCCAATGAGTGAGCTCCAAACCAAAGCCTCCTAATCCTCCTACCAGTATATAACTCTTTTCTGGATGCATGTAGGTGCGTGGAATTGCATTAACCAGTCGTGAACTTGGTTTTAATGTCTGTTTGCCAGGTTCTTCATCACGAACCTTTATAACGACTTTGCCGATATGCCTTCCGGAAGCCATGAAACGGAAAGCTTGCTCTACCTGCAATTCATTAAAGACTGATGTGGGCAGTGGACGCACAGCTCCATTTTTAATGCCTTCAGCAACTAAGGAGACAACACGGTTCTGCATTTCCTCTTCTCCCTCCATTACACTGTCTAACAAAATGCCATGGAATGATGTATTCTTCAGAAATACCGACATTCCAAGAGGACTATTATTGCTCAAATCGAACTTTCCAATTTCTAAAAAGCGTCCATTAATACCCAAACAACGGACGGAAGCTTGCAATTTTTCTTCGGAAAGTGAATTAAGCACTAAATCAACACCCTTGCCTTGTGTTTCCCTCATAACCAATTGTTCAAAAGTTGTATCACGTGAGTTACCAATAAAACGATCTTCAAGCTTTGGGAATCGCTGTTTCAAGAATTCCCGTTTTTCTTGACTACCAACAGTAGTAAAAACAGTCAAACCGTGATGCAGCGCAACCGAAATAGCAGCTTGGCCTACTCCACCCGAACCAGCATGTATTAATATCTTTTCACCCTTTTTCATTTCTCCTCGTACAATTAGCGCATAATAAACTGTGGAATATACGCATGGCACAGTAGATGCTTCTTCCATGGTCCAGTTTGAGGGGACTTCCCACATCATATTCTTACTAGCCAAACATGTAGTTGCCAAAGATTTCGCAGGTACCATTGCCATAATTCGTCTACCGGAGGAGTCCCTTCCGGAAAATTCAAGACCGAGCACACAATCCTGTTGTGCTAAATCACCAGGGAGAGCATCAGCGGATAATTTTCCTGAACTTAACATAACATCCCGGAAATTTAATGGGGCATAATAAACAGAACACAGCTCCAAGCTTTCATTCTTCACATTCTGAGAAGGCGATGCCTCGATCCATTTTAGTGATGCGAGATCACCTAAATAATGCTATATTAAAATTGATATAAATTATAAATAGTTTTACTAACCTTTTACAAGCGCATTTATATAAGCGTGTTCCACCTGCAATGTTCCAAGTTCTTTCTCCAATTTCAAGTGTCGGAATGTACCCCAATTACCATGTTTAAGTACATTTGAAGTTAAATCTTTACGTAGTTGTTCGCAATAAAATTTAGAAGTTAAGGAGAACTTTTCGGCGTTTGCATCTTGAATGAAGACGGTTCTAACATATTTACCACCGTTTTCGTAAGTGACACATGTG
>JBAWJQ010000524.1:0-241806 GCA_037783105.1 Bactrocera zonata
TAGAAAATCCACAGTCATCCACAAGCGTTGTTCATTTTGTTTACTTGAGCGAGTGTGTATATGTGTGTGGATTTGTTTCTAGATTTTCTTCCGCCGCTGTGAGCGCCTAACGTGACGTATGAGTAATAATATTTTCCTTTCATGATATTTGCAACTTTTAACTCGTCAGCCACAAGGCGGTTTACACATGTTGGTTTGGTTGTTCAAGTGGGGAAGGCAGTTAAGCTGTTAATGCGAAAGTTAGAAGCAAATTTTTCATATTTGTGTTTGCTTTGGAGATTGAGTTTTCTATTCAGCATACAATTTTTGTATAATAGGGTACAGTGAACTCCACTTAAAAGTGTCTTACAATTTTAAAAATAAATTTGTTGTTTTAAATAAATTTGTTGTTTTAAAAGTCATTAAAATTGTAATAAATATGTCAAAAATTCGTGCAATTAGTTAGGCACATTGAGTTTAGGGCCACTTTTAAGCATAATGCTAACATTATATTAGGTTGTCAAAAAAGTCTTGTGGTATTTTCGCTAGTTGGTGCCTTTTGGAAAGCTCAGTTCACGCGCTAACACGTGTTTGATTGATTGTCGTTTCTTTTAAGTCGTTCGTGAGTTATAGCGTCGCAAACATGGAGCAAAATAAAGAGAAAATACGGCATATTTTGCATTACTACTACGATAAAGGCAAAAATGCATCTCAAGCCGCCAATAAAATTTGTGCAGTTTATGGACCCGATACAGTTTCCATTTCCACCGCACAACGATGGTTTCAACATTTTCGTTCTGGTGTAGAGGTGGTCGAAAATGCGCCACGCTCCGGAAGGCCTGTCGTCGAAAATTGCGATAAAATCGCTGAATTGGTCGAAAGAGACCGGCATAGTAGTCATCAAACCGGTATAAGCCATTTGAAGAAGCTTGGAGTAACTAAGAAGCTCGATGTATGCGTGCCACACGAATTGATTCAATAAAAATATATAGTAAGATGTTTATTCAATTTCATGACCCTATCTTACATTTTGGCAACTGTAGAGGCTGTTATGGCGACGACATTAGAGAGCCGTGCGAAATTGCCCAGACTTGAAAGTAAAAAAGACTTCAAACAATAATTTTTTTTTTACTTTCTTTTCTATAACTCACTTAAATTAATTTTTTTCATTTACATACATATGTTCTGACTAAATAAATTTCTTAAGAGAAAAAATAGATATTATTATAAATAAATAAATAAAAGTAAAGAAAAAACATAGCAATTTAGCTGATTTTTTCATGTAAATCACCAAAAATGGTGATTTTTTGAAATGATTGTATGGGGAACCCCCGAGGGGAGTTCCAGGGGGTGTGCCACTAGCATGGGTGGATCGGCCGTCCAAAGTTAGTGGGGGTCGGTCATACATTTGGACTCGATTGGAGCACTCTAAATGCGTCAAAGTGGGATTTTTCAAAATTTGCCCCTACCCAAAAGTTCGACCCAATTTGGGGGACATCAGAATTCGTTTCAGAGGTATGGTTCCTTCGGCAAATTGTCTTATTTTGATCCCTAGAATATGATTTTCTTAGAGCAATGGGCGATTTTTTTGCCTCCCCACAAATCGACCCGGCCTAATATTTATATTTTACTTAAGTAGCTACTATTATATAGTATAATATCCTAGAAAGTTGGCAATCCTTTTGTACCCATTTTTTGCCATTTCACTGTAAGCAAATTTTTTGTTAGGATGCTCAACTTTGTTTTGACATGCATTGAAATTTAATTATTTATTTTTCTTTGCTTTATTTAACTTTGCTAAAGTTGCCAGATTATTTTTAAAAAAAGTTTTAATTCGCAGAAAATTTTAATTAAATTTTTGTTAAAGTTATATGTTCGAAATAATCCGTTTAAATTTCTCTTACGTCAGGATTAACTGTCTCCAGGGTAGCAACAATTTTGCAAAAATATTATTCTTTTTTTTTCCTGTTAATTGGCCACCCTTTTAACCCTTTCATGCCCGATGTTGACTATAGCCAACATTGTACATATATGTTTCTTAATCCCGTTATTTCAATTGACGCGTGGTTTTTTGCATTATGTAGTCTGGTGTATTTTGTAAGATTACAGTGGATTGTTCTATAGTAAGCTATGCAAGTGTTCATTCAGTAGGCGTTTTTCGTAGAGTGAAATTATTAAGATCGCGAATTGTCAAGATCGCGAAAAAGACGTTTACGCAAAAAAAGTTTAAAAAGATTAAAATAGCTGTATTATTGTAAAACCATAGGAACAAAATATATAAATAAAGGTAAGATAGTTACTAAAAATAAAAATAAGTCATTGTAATTTTGTAAAAGTGTTGTTGCTTATAAGCAACATCGTGTAACTAACGAACCAGGGCTTTGAAATTTTTATCACTTTCAACTTATACTATTATGTATTTTGAGAAAGTTGGCAACATACAAGGTGCGTTCCAAAGTAAACAGGACTTCTTGAATCTAGCGTCCCCCGGCGACGCCGTTCTATATGTCGACTGGTACCTTTATCGATTGTCCAGCGAGATTTTATTTCAAGACATTTCATCGATTGGAAGTGAAGTTATTGCATTTTAAGTGTAAGTAAAGTGTAAATAAATTGGTAAAACTTTTACCGAAACATTTTAATTGATAAGACAAGTTTATGACGAAGAATGCCTTTTTCGTAGCAGAGTGTACGAGTGCTTTCAACGTTTTCAAAGTGGTGAAGAGGACATAAATAACGATCAACATGTGGGCCAATCCAAATCCGTGATCACCGGAATATTCCATTGAAATTGTACGTGAATTCATCAAAAAACATTATTGAAATTCAAGGAAATGGAACTGAACATCTCTAAAACATCGATTTATCGCATTTTGACTCAAGATTTGGGCTTACGAAGGGAGGGTTTGTTTCGCACAAAAATTGACTGACGACCTAAAATTGCTCAAAATCCAACATTCGATTCGACGCTTTTGATCGATTATTTGACAAAAAATCACATTTTAACCATCAACTACTCCCCGTATTCACCTGATGTGGCACCGTGCGACTTCTTTCTTTTCATAAAAATGCATTTGCCCATGAAAGGAAAGCGTTATGCAGACGTAGAGGCCATTCAAAAGGCTTGCACTGGCGTTCTGGCGGCCATACCAGCCAACGAGTTAAAACACTCGTTCGACAAAAAAAAAATTTGCTTCGTTTTTTTAAGGTCCTTGTAACTGTGTCCAAAAAACATTTTGAATTTAATTATTAATATAATTTAAACTGCGCGCGTCGAAAGATTTGGAGAATTATTTTTTTTAGGTTGGTAGTACTGTCAGTCACATTTATGTCAAATTTCATGTCAAAATATTCATTAGTGTTTGAGATACGTGTCGTTTTGTGAGCTGCTAAAAGTGAGTTTTTCGTTTTTTGCGATGTCGAAATTTGTTGAACAAAGAATTTGCATTAAAATTAAAATCAATTTTCTGCTGCGGATATGTTGAGGATGGTGCAAAAAGCCTTTGGTAATGAGGCTATGTATAAAAAAAAATGTTTACAAGTGGTATAGTGAGTTCCAAGCTGGCCGTGAACGTGTCGAAGACGAAGAGCGTGCAGCGCAACCATCGACCTCAACCGACGAAGCTCACGTTCAACAAATCAAAGATTTGGTGTTGAGAAACCGTCGATTAACAATTAGAGACCTTGCTGATGATGTTGGCATATCGAAAGGCTCAGCCAATACCAGTTTGAAGAATGTTTTGGGCCTCAAGCGCGTCAAATCTCGACTGGTACCGAAAACATTGAATTTTTTGGAAAAAATGCGTCGCGTTGAAGTGTGTGAAACAATGCTTTCCGACTACCAGGGTGTCATGAAATGCATTATAACTGGCGATGAGACTTGGTTCTATGCTTACGACTCCGAAACAATCGATCAATCGAGCGAATATCGTGTCAAAAGAGAGCCGAAACCAAAAAAATCGCGCCAAAGTCGCTCAAAAATCAAGGTAATGTTGACTGTTTTCTTCGATTATCGTGGTGTTGTGCATTATGGATTCCTTCCAACCGGTCAAACAGTCAACAAGGAATATTATTTGAAGGTTACGTGTCGTTTGCGTAACGCTATCCGCCTAAAAAGGCCGGAATTGTGGAAAGACAATTCTTGGTTTTTACACCACGATAATGCACCATCCCATACTGCCCTCGTAATTCGTGATCATTTCGCCAAAAACTCAACCCACTTCGTACCGCAACCACCGTATTCACCTGATCTGGCACCGTGCGACTTTTGGCTGTTCACCAAGCTCAAAAGACCGCTTCGGGGACACCGTTTTTATACGTTAGAGGAGATTTAAGCCGAAGCGAAGACGGAACTGAACGCCATCCCGGAAAGTGACTACAACCAGAGTTTCGAAGATTGGAAAATCCTTTGGCATAAGTGCATTTCATCGGGAGCGGATTACTTTGAAGGAGATGATATTGATTTGGAAGAATAAATAAAGAATTTTCAAAATAATACAATGTCATTTTTTGGGCACAGTATGCCTCATTTTTTTTAATTTTGGTTTTTTTATACTTTTTTATTTTCATAGAATAAAACGTGTAATATCTATTTTATTTAAATTTTTTCTACTTTTTAGATTTTCTTTTTAGTAAAAAACAAACTTCTTAGTCTTAATTTTTAAAACATTTGTTTAGACTTGGTAGCCCTTATTTTTAGTCATAACATTGTTTGTACGAGCGCCGTACGAAGATTGCGCTTGATGACTTCATCAATATTTCGCTTTGACGACAATTTAATGTCTTCAAATGTCAGACATTTAGCCTTTCCCCTTTACCTTCTTTTCTCTCTCTCTTACATTCGAGTTGTTTTACTTTATTAATGACTTGCTTTGTTTTTGTTTTTGTTTATGTTTTCTTTTTCTTGCGCTGTGCACTACTGTTTACTTTGCTTCACTGACACTGCTGTCGACTTTCACTTTTGTTTTGCAAATGTATTTTAAATATATTTAGGGCTAATGTTTAATGAAATCATAATGTATTAGCTACAATTTTGCTGTTAACTTGTTTGCTTACGCATTTATTTGATGGTGAAACCGTTTGAGTTGGTAGGTGTGTTTGATGACTGTTTTTCCCAGAGTGCGCCCGTGGGTATGCTTTCCTCATTTGCTTGAAGAAGTTTGAAGGCTGCATGTAAATAAAATAATCACAAGGAAGTCATCAGAGAGCGCTACAGTGTTTGTTGTTGGTGTAATGGAACAGTGGAAATTTTGTCGAGATAATCGTACTTAATATATATTAAGGTTCCAATTATATGTAGCCGAGTATTGTGGGAACGAAAAGCTTTCTAGTTTAGAGGTCTGATGCGAATATTTCACTCAGTTGCTTAAAGGAAATAGGAATCCTTTGGAACATACTTAATAGTACTTGAATACAGATTTGAAATTATGAACATGTACACTAGAAAAACTATTTTGTCGAAACTTTATGCAGATTAGTTCAAGGGTTCTAGACCGATGGTGAAAGCTGCCAATTTGACAATATAAAAATGATTAAATTGATCTGTTTGTTCTTAACTTCTAAAAACTAATTTATTACTTGATTGTCAGGCTCTTCGAGAAACTTATAGAATATGCGTAGGCATATATAGAAATTCTTTTGTTTAGATAGCAGGAATAGAAGGAACAAGGGATAGCAATAAATATGGGGGTTCTATATATAAAATTAAATGAAATTAATTCAAAGTTCCTTACGTACAGCTGCAAACAAAACAATCTATTTTCGGAAAGATCGAATAAAATGCTGGTAGGATGAGGGCTGTAGTGTCGCAGTGGAGAAATTACGGGCAAACTATCGGAAGGGTTTAAGATCGTAGCATACTCTTGTATGACCCAAAGAGGCGATCTAGTGGCTGATAATCAAGATGAACTGAAATTATCCGGCAGTGAAAGTGTTACATCTAGAGATTGCGAACCCGATTTTCTAATCTTTGACTATCAAATATATTTTTCATTGCCAGACTATACTGTGGTTCGAAGAGCAATTACCGGTTTGAAAAATCACAAAATGGCAGGGGCCGATAGATAAGCGGCCGAGTTATTCAAATATGGCGGTGAAGAACTGGGCAGGTGCATGCATCAGCTTCTTTGGAAGATATGGTCGATTGAAACCTAAGAGTGATCTACCAAATCCACAAAAACGGGGACCCTAAAATCTGCGGCAATTACCGTGGGATAAGCCTCCTTTATATTGCATATAAGGTTTTATGGAGCGTAGAGTGTGAAAGAGTAAAGCTTACTGCCAACAAACTGATTGGAGTTTATAAGTGTGGCTTTACACCTGGAAAATCTACTATCGACCCGACTTTGCGCCATGCGCCCAATCTTGGCAAAGACTCATGAAAAAAAGATCGACACACTGCAGGAAGAGGAACTGCCTCTACGTCGCTAATTTAGAACTTGGCATCCCCGCAAAGCTAATACGGATGAGTAAGTTGACGTTGAGCAATATGAAAAGTTCGATACAAGGCAAGGGGACGTCCTATAGTGTGACTTCTTTAATATATTGCTGGATAAAATAATACGAGCTACAGAGCTAAGTAGAGAAGGCACAATCTTCTATCAGAGTGTACAGCTGTTGGCGTACGACGATGATATTGACAACACTTGCCTCATTAGTTCTGGCATCGCGTTCGCGACTTGGCGCGCACGTCACTGTTGACAGTCGTAACTTCAAAGTCGTAGATAATTTCGTCTATCTTGGAACCAGAATTAACGCCAACAACAATATCAGTCATGAAACCCAACGCAGAATAACTTTTGTCAACAGGTGCGACTTTGGACTGAGTAGGCAATTGAGAAGTAAACTCTTCTCTCGAAGAAACACGATCAAAGACCAAACGCTATACATACGAGTAAGTAGTTTTTTGTTACCGTCTGATGAGTCGGCCTTAAGGGTGTTCGAGAGAAAGGTTTTGCGTTAGATTTATGATTTTTTAGCAAGTTCGAAAATGGCAGTCGACGAAACGATGACCTATACGAAATATGCGGTGACATTGACATAGTTCAGCGAATAAAGAAACAGCGCTGGTTAGATCATGTTGTGCGGATAGAAGAGAATAGTTCAGTTGTGAGGGTATTCGATTCAATATCGGCCTATGGAAGTAGAGAATGAGAAAGACCTTCCCACCGTTGGTGAGATTCACTGGGATCCGGAATTGGTGGCAAAGAGCGAAAAGAAGAAACGACTGGAGCGCTGTTGTTAACTCGGTTATAACCGCAGGTGCGATGTCAGTAAAGAATAATAAATTTACCTCTCATTTCAACAACCTTTTGAAAAAACTTCGCGCCTTAAGGTATGCTACTTATTCAAATATTTTTTCGCAAAATACTTATATTTTTCAAACTCGCACCAACATTGCATGCAGCTAAGTACCAAAAGCTTTAAACACTTTAAATCAATTAGCAACACCACTGGACCCTAGCACAGCAAATTGCAAGTAACTGACCCAAAGCGGCAAATTACTGGCAGCCAACACATGAGCGCAGTCGATGCAGTGGAGGCAAGAGTAGCAGCAATTTATTGCTTATACACACACAGAGTGTCAAGACGGCCGGAGGAGCAACCTCACAGCGTTGCACAGAAAAGTGAACAAAAATAATTCCAGCAACAAACGCCAGTAACTGTGTCTAAGCCACCGCACTCATTTGTAGTTAAAACGCTGCATGGATGGGTAGAGGAGGAAAGAATGGGCGTTAAAGTTAGCAACGGTCCTCACACCTGTATGTTACAAGCACTATTGTTGGCGCGACTCCGAAGCGCTGAAAGACAAAAATGTACCAAAAAGTTGGCAAAAGAATTGAGGCAATTCATTATCTTGTGCAGATTAGTGCAGTAGACGCAGCAGCAGCAACACTAATAACGGGAGGGTATATGGGAAACAGTTGTGCAACAGTTGCAGTTGGCAGCCAGAAGTCGACCTCGGTGCTGAAATCCATGTGAACGGTTGGTCAATTTAGATGGAAAATTTTGCTTAAACTCTCCTTGTCTAAGAAGCTGGAACTGGAACTCAAAATTACCGGCAACGCTGGTTTGAGGACTGACATAATCTAACTAACCGGCGGAGGCAGGAAGAGATTGGAGAGGTTTTAGTATCTCGATTCGAAAGCCCGCCACCGTTTAGTTTTGTTTTAGTTGACGAGCGAGAAATCTATCTTGGCTGGCTCCGTACTTCACACTTCCGAATCATTGTTGATTCTGCAATTAAATATGATTTCTTTCAGTAAGATGCCTGATACTTCGAATTAAAAACTCATCTAAATTCCACTAGAGAAAAAACGAATTTAGACTTTTGAGGTAGAAGTTCCAAAAATTTCTTCCTGTTCTGCAAGTTGGTTTTTTATACATATAGTAAATTTCTTTTAGATTACGACGATTTTGTATCTTGTACCAAAAACTCTTCTAGACTTCACCGGAATATATTTTTGATATAAAATCTTCTGAAAGTAGGATTTAGCTACTCGAACTAAAACTGTTTCTAAATAGAACAGAAACTAATATTATGACTTTTGTGGAAACAGTTTGAAATAAGTGCTCTATTGACCTCCAGCTCTATTGACCTCCAGCTATTTTAACCGCCAGCATTCAACTTCAATAACATCAATTGAAGCACCTTGTATCTGATGTGGGTCTGCCATTTAGTTTGAACGAGCATCCACTCAGTCTCTTCCGATTGCTTAGACACATGTTTGCTTGTGAATATTATTTTGGCGTGCTTGAATGTCCTCCCTACAACTTCTGCTTTGGCTAGCCAATCATGCTTTAGCATTGTTTGAAGGAATAATTAAATGATTTCTTAGTTTATTGTCTCATTTGTCTACCTATCTGCAGGCCTATTTATCTAAAAGCTCGCATTAAACCACCGAGTGTATGAAGGTGCGTCTCCCTGAGTGCATCTTTGTTCGCCTTAGCATTGTTGAAATGCTAATTGCGTTCACCGCTTTCCAACGAGATTTAATTGTCTCCACTATGAAAGATAGATCGTCAGGTAAAAGCATGTGATGGTGTTGAGGAGTCGACATGTAGCTCTAATTATAGGCAAACCCACAAACTTAAGCCCATTTAAACGTTGAAATGTAAATGAACTTGGGAAAGTATACTTTTCGTAACCCCTAACCTCATCAATAATTACTGGTATTTTTGTGAATGTACATATGTAGAAGTGGATTGGCGGCGTTGTCATAGTCCTGACTGGTTTGATTGTAGCTTATAAGGTATTAACAGTTCCTATTAATTGATGCCACAGTATATCGATAAAGCCTAGACGAATATTAACTGCTTCTTCAGAGTTTAAGAAAGCTATAAACACTATTGGGTTAATGAAAACAGGCGCCTGGTTGATGAACATCTCACAAGAGGCTTCGCAGTTAACTTCTAACCACTATACATCTTCTCGTTCTACAAGAAGTTAATTCCGAAACAAGTTTTATCGATCTTCCTGTGGAAGTTAGTTGTAAGACTATTCATATCGAACTTCTAATGGATTTTTACATAATATCCAGACATTAGTTATAGAAATGTTCAGAGATTTCTTGAAGGAATACTTTTTGAATATCTGCTATACTTGCATCCGACAAACTTAAATAATTACTGAGAGTTCCTTCCACATGGTGATGTTTTTTTAGAGTTATTATTTCTTGCTCAGGAACACTGAAATAAGTGAAGTAATAAAAGTATTAATATTCAACCCTATTCTGCATTTCGATTACGTTCCCGCTCTACGCTCCGTCTGAATCGAAAGTAGGTATTCTGAGTTACGATTGGATTGAAAGAAGAAGAGGAAGAGCTGTAGCTGTTTCGAAGTCAGCTGTTTGCCTTGAAACGTGTGAAAACGAAACATAACAAAGCAAAAATACACAAATTATTGTTGGTTTATTAAAATAAAGAAATTATATCGCGTTTTTTTTTAAACACTAACATGGAATCAATAGCGGCAGCGATATTACTTGAGGAGGAGAACAATGCATCCGATAATGCCGTGGTCAGAATTGAAAGGAGAAGATTGCGAGATATGTGCAATCCTTTTGAGATGAGTGCCGAATTGTAAGAAATTGAGTTGAAAGTGATAAATTGTATTTTTTTTTTAAATAATTTATTTACTTATTTAGGTTCAAAAAAAAACTTTAGACTCAACAAGGACGCTTTCAAGTATGTCCTAGACAGTTTTGCGGAAGAAACTCGAGCAAGTACTTTGACGTCTTTATCTCCGCTTAATCGAGATTTGAGATTTTTTGCGGAAGGCAGTTACCAACAAGGAGTTGGTACTGATTACAACGTAGCAATGGGTCAGTCAACAGTCTCAAAGTCACTATCGAATTTTCTCGATGTAATGGAAAGAAAGCTTTGCCGTGAGTGGATAAAATTTGAGCAGACCGACGAGGAAAAAAAACAAGCAAAACAGGAATTTTATGCGAAGGTAGGCTTCCCAGGAGTCATAATGTGCGTTGATGGTACGCATATAAAAATAATCAAACCGTCTGAAGCGGGTTTTCTATACTACAATAGAAGAGGATTTCACAGCATCAGTGCTATGGTGGGGAGTATTATATAAAATATCTCTTTTCGTGGCCATCATATCACACACTTTTTCGTATTGCTCTGCCGTTGTTACTTTTGACCTGCAAACATATCAAAAAATATCACTTAAGTACAAACAACCAAGGACACCACCATTATGTCTTTTACAACTATAATCATAAAGTTTTACTTACATATTTGAGGAAATTATTTTATCCAAGTGCACGAAAATGAATATATAACGGCTTTCCGCCAACAAAATTTCAACGTACAAAAACGTAATTACGATCGCAATGCAGAATACATAGAATTGGAATTTTCGAAGTTGAATCGAAACGCAGAATACCAAAGTTGCCAATCGTAGAAAATTTCGATTCGAGTAGAAATGCAGAATAGGGGTGATTAATTGAGTTCGAAACCAGATATCAACTTACCAAATGGATACTTAAGGTCATCCTATAGAATAAACTAGAACCTGATGCTTTCTGACAGTTGTTGAATCTTCTTCTTGAACGTAGTTTCAGTTTTCTAAAAATGTAATACAATAAAAACTCAGGATGTTATTCTCGACATCTGGCCAACGCATATTCAAGTGAAGTATGATGCAGCGCTTACGGCCATCCGGGTTATGATTTTAGGCTAGGATTTAGGTTGAACTCGGTCTATACCGGCAATGGGACCGAGAAAATGACAGCTACGTGGAATTAAATACATCGTTTTCATCCCAGTAGAAGAAAATATTAGACCAATTGTTCTGTGATCAACATTTCCAACGGCAATATCTACATATACACCGACGGATCAAAAGGAAAAGTAAGAATAGAAGCTGGCTTCTTCTGTAGTAATCCACACACGGAAAGTAGTTACAAACAAAATGACGAAAATTCAGTCTTTCAGGCTTTCAAGTGTTCCTCTGCTCTAACCAGCAAGTCCAAGTCCCTTGGTAACTTGGTTAACTTCATCTGGTACCCGGTCATGTAGCAATAGAAGGAAATGAAAAGGACTTGGTCCAGTCGTGGACTATTCAGCTCCTTCAAGAGTTCTTTGACGCAATAGACTCTAGAGGAACATAGTAACACTGGGCATACCACAAAAAGCTCATACTTCTAGGCAAATTGGAGCTTAGTAACAGTATAGGATTAATCAGAAAATAAGAAAAGTGAATTCAACGTAATGCAGAACATACGTGGCTGGAGTGAAAAGTAATCAAATTTTTTGTCGAATCCATTGAGTTGCTGGATAAGGCTTCTTCTGGCTACTACCCGAGAGCACAAAGGCTAATGATGGCCTAAATGTGACCGATGCCAACGCGCCTTCAATTTCAACCCACCAAGAGCACAATATCTCTGTAATGAAAATATATACCTCGGTTTTTAATATTCGAGACCTTTTTCGAAGCGTCTGCGTCTGTCACTGCGACAATGCAATCTAAGAATATTACCGGTAATGCGAAAAACTTAACTTCAAGGGATATTAGAAACTTAGGTGTTTAAAACCAATATTAATTTACAATTAATACCCATTTTAGTCAGAGCACACGCCATTCTTTAGTTAAAAAGAAGAGGTAACAATTTCAGTTATAACAATAAATTGATATTTTACACAGTTACCAAATAGTCTATAAAGTTAATTAGCTAAATATCGACGAGACTCTAATGACGCATGTAGATGATCCGATGGTGTTGGCGATCGAGTTTTCGTGGATCAGGATATTAGCAAATGTTTTAGGTTTATGCGAAGGTTGATGTGCGAAAATAGGCAGCGCGCAGAATTGTTGTCGATCGATGTATAGATGCGAAAACTGATGTCGGCCCGACGCAATGTGCAATCGAAAGTTGGTAGCGAATTGGCGGTCGAATTGTTTTGCACGAATTGTCTGCTTCCCCGTTGTCCATTCCTTATGTTGGTTGAGTTGGTGCGAGTGTGGTGTGTTATATTGGTGTTGCATTGTAGTGGCATCCTGTGGTGAATTGCACAGGCGCATTAGTATGCGCCAGTTTTACCGGGTAGGGGGGTGGATGCTTAACTCATTTAAACATTAGGTGTCAGCAGCTTTTAATAATTTCACATATTATTAGATTGCTTTTATTCATGAAGTGCATCAAAATGCGATATATGTAATGAAAAGAGCTTCTTAAATTTCTATACATATTTGTTGTTTTCGTAAATGTGCCTAAAATACTTTTGTGGTAGGTGTAAATTGATGTTGTTGGTTTGCTTATATAACGATCGTATACAAGGTGCGTTCCAAAGAAAACAGGACTCAAAAAACAAAAAAAGCAAAATAGAAAAAATGGTTTTTTCGGCAAAATCAAATTATTTACTTTATTCAAAATAATCCCCTTCTGGTTTAATACAGCTCTTTGCACGGTCCTAAAACTTGTCAAACGAGTGTTTTAGCTCGTTGGCCGGTATGGCCACCAGATTGCCGGTGCAAGCCTTTTGAATGGCCTCTACGTCTGCATAACGCCTTCTTTTCATGGGCAAACGCATTTTTCCGAAAAGAAAGAAGTCGCACGGTGCCATATTAGGTGAATACGGGGAGAGGTTAATAGTTAAAATGTGATTTTTGGTCAAATAATTGGTCACAAGCGTCAATCAAATGTTGGATTCTGAGCAATTTTTGGTCGTCAGTCAATTTGTGTGGAACAAACCGTGCACACACCTTTCGTGAATCCAAATGTTCGGGCAAAATGCGATATGTCGATGTCTTAGAGATGCCCAATTCCATTTCCACGAATTTAAATGATGATTTCGTCTGATTTTTGATGAATTCACTCACAGTTTCGATGGAATTTCCGGTGACCACGGATTTTGATTGGCCCACATGTTGATCGTCTGTGCGCTCTGCTACGGGATAGGTAATCATCGTCATGAACTTGTTTCATCAACTGTAACGTCTCGGTAAAAGTCTTACCATTTTTAAAACAAAATTTAATGTTGGCTTTTTGTTCAAAACTCATTTTCGCACCGATGACAGAAACATACTGACATTTAACGCAATAACATCATTTCCAATCAATGAAATGTTATGAAATTCTCACTGGTTAATCGCTAATGATAGCAGATTCTAACGCACCAATCGACATATACCACCAGGGGCGCTAGATTCAAAAAGTCATGTTTACTTTGGAGCACACCTTGTAGTGTGAGCAACAAAAACATTTTTGTACTCTGAATAGGGCATGTTAAGTTTGCCAAGAAGTTTCCCAAAAGGAAACGTCAGAGGTATTATAAAGTAGTTATAACATATATTCATAAATAACTATCATGACGAGCTCAGCCGGTGACCTCCTCTCTATCCGTTTGTCTCTATATACGCGAAGTAATCATCCAGGTTTTGGACGATCTATCTGACATTTTGCTCACATCCTACACTACTGCTATACAGTTATCAAATATTGCAGACAATAAGTGGTATGCTGACATTTTGCACAGAATGTTGCAAACCCAATTCCGATCTGTCTGTTTTGCCTTAGTCTTATCTTCTTCCATTTTTTGTGCACCAAGCACTTAAGCGCTGTGTGACTGTTATTGTGGGTAGTTGTTGTTGTTGTTGTTGTTGTCGACGCTTGTTGCTGACTGCCTGCTGTGCGCTGGCTGTAAAAAATGTTAAATATTCGCCCAATTTAGGTTTTGAACCTTTTCCGAAAAAAATTATCAGCAGCATAAATTCATGTCGGGCATGTAGAAGCTGAAAAATAAATAAAATAATGTACTACCATGAAGGAAATTGTTAAAAACCGAATGGCGGCAATAAATGCAACAAGCATGTATAGCTGCTTGCAACAAATATGCATGTACTTGTCACTTGACGCTTGCTAGCTATATTCTCAACACGTTCCCGACGTTATACATACATACATACACACACACATGTACATATATTTAGACATGTGATGAGCAATTTATAGCATGTCTATGCATTGTTGCCAATGCTCCGCAAAATTTCCAGTAAGTGTTCGGTTTTTTTGTTGTTAGCGCTTAAGTTGCGGTGGTCGTGTTGTTTTTGTTCCTGTACATTTGTATGATGAAAGCATTTAATTACATGCTGTTTTTGCAGTTAAGTGGCTCCACTGCCCCGACGGCAGTTGCACACCAAAATTTACCGCTAACTTGCAGCCACGTATGCAGAGCCGTTCGGTCCCTCTTCTCACTCGGCGTTGGTGTGCGGTAGCGTTCCTTGTACGCTCATGTTCGCAGACATTGTTAAACAACACTGTGTTGTTGAAACTTCTTCCTCTTCATTTCGTTGCTTTCTATTCTCTGACTTTCCAAGCAGTTGTTTTTGTTTTATCTTGTTTGGGCTATAATAAATAAAGTGGAGACCGCTGTTCACCTACTTAATTTCCTTATTAAATTTTAAACACTCTCTGCTCTCCCATCTTTCTTCTCTCCTCTACCCTCTGTTTCCGTTCAATTACCAGTCACGGAGTAAGGCACACAGTTGGATGTTTGTTGTGGTGCAAAGTATTTAAAAAGTCATAATTACTCAAAATGCCAGGCGTTGGCATTTTTGGGTTGCTGTGGTATAACAGCATACTTTCAGGGGCTGCTTGAGTGCATACGTGCGCAAAGAAAATTTGCAAATGCTCATATGACATAGATATGAGTACATACATTCGTAAACTGTTTACAGAGAATACACGGTGTGTTCCAAAGTAAACAGGACTTTTTGAATCTAGCGCCCTCTGGAGACGCCATCTAATGGGTTGTCAAAAAAGTCTTGTGGTATTGATATTGAATCAATTAGTGTGGCACCCATACATCGAGCTTCTTAGTGACTCCAAGCTTGTTCAAATGGTTCATAACGGTTTGATGACTACTATGCCAATCCCTTTCGACCAATTCAGCGATTTTATCGCTTTCACCACGTTTACTGTGGTCCAAAGGATTCAGCCCTTGAGTGAGAACAGTTTTATACAACCTTTTTCTTAATCGCCATGTTATGACTTGAGGCAGTCTCAATTTTAGAGAACGTCTTGGAATCGACAAATTACGGTCTTCAGCACGACCTGCATGGACGGCAGCAATATTTTCATTACTTCTAACGGTTCTTTATTTTATCGGCACGTAAACATTTTGTAATGAAAAGTTTTCGAAGTTTTCATCACTTACGAGCATAAAATGGTAAAACTCACGAATGATTATTTTGATAAAAATTAATAATCTGTAAACGTTGTTTTTGCGTATATATTTCCATGATGATATTGTAAATTTTGCTGAATAAAACGAAAGAAATGACATTTAGAAATCATATCCTCGCTTTTGGAAAATCCCGTACTTTTCTTTACTTTTACTTTTTCTTTCTTTTTGAAATTTCAAAAAAAGTAATTTTTTTTTGTCAGCATAAAACATTGCCATCTCAGTTTAACTATTTCCACTTAGTACAAAACCATTTTTTCTTGAATAAAAAAGCGTAAAAAATATTTAAAACTTTTCGACGATCATTTGTAATTTTGTAACGGAAAAAGATCGGAACTCGGTTTTAACTTTATTCAACTTTGCGCCAACACTATTCAACAAAATTATATGTGTAGGCAAACATACGAAACTTTGTCATTCAAACATTCGTGCACCCCCACACACATACACATAAAAGTGCAGTTGGCTTGAAAGACAACTTTTCAAAGTCGTTTGCGCAAACGTTCACGATATTACTGTGCGTTTGCCCATTTGGATTGTGATGCAAGAGCGCAGTAAATTAGATAAAGCCAAAACATGTGATGCAACAAGAACTTCGTGTCGATTCTAAAATGAGCAAAAAGGTAAAAATTGGCGAATGTTAGTCAATATCTTTAGGCTCGTCAGCAATGCAAAGAGGTAGTGAGCCATGCAATATAAAGAGAGTGATGAGAGAAGATATCGGAGTTGGTGGGAGTGGCCCTGTGGTGGTGAGAAGCTGGCAGCCTGCTTGGCTTCCGTCCTGTCACAGAATTCGATTTTCCGATCACATGCGAGCTGTCAAAGTATACCATTCGCTATGTACAGTAATCGTTTAAAAAATCTGTGAAAATTTGGATGTTTTGTAGTTAGTTCAACTTCAAACAGTGAACTCAATCCGTTAGGAAATTGGTTGAGAAATTGAAAAGTGATTTAGAGCTTCGGTTTTGTCGATACCACATCGTAAACAAAGTTGTCAAAAAAGCTTGGTTCGTAAATGTATCACAGACAATAACGGAATCGGTAAGTTTCTTTTGCTAAAAGTAAAAGCTCAAAAACGCTGACTCTGGGAAGACCTTCTCCATATGTATATAAGGATATACTTCCAGTTGCCAAGTTAAGATTTTAGAAATTGACAGCGAGTGAATTTCGGATCTAAGTAGAAACTATTGGATTGCCGGCCGATCTATTCAAATACAGCGGGAACTGATAAGGAGCATGCATCAGCTAATTAGTAGAACATTGTCGGACGAAAGGCTCCCCGCAGATTGGGCGTTAAGTATGCTCTGCCCAATCCACAAAAAGGAATCTGCGCCAACTACTATTGGATAAGCTTCCTCAACATCGCACATAAGGTTCTATAGAGCAGTGTGGCTTTAGGCCTGGAAAATCAACAACCGACAAGATATTTACCATGCGCTAAATCTTGGAAGTGACTCGGGAAAAAGAAAAGACACACACAACCTCTTCGTCGATTTCAAAGCTGCTTTTGGCAGAATTAAAAAAAGCTGCCTTTATACCGCGATGTCTGAATTTGGTATCCCTGCAAAATTAATACGGCTGTATAAACTGATCTTGATCAATACCAAAAGTTCCGTCAGGATCGAGAAGGGCCCCTCTAAGCCGTTCGATACCAAGCGAGGTTTAAGACAAGGCGAATCCGTATTGCCACGCCATTAGTTCTGCTTTCTCCAGGTTGAACAAAGAAGCGAAGCTAATGGGTCTGGTAGGTAACGAGGGCAAGACGAACTATCTCCTGTCATCAAACAAGCAGTCGTCGCAATTCCGACTTGGCTCACACTGTTATAACTTCGAAGTCGGAGATAATTTTGTCTATCTTGAAACCAGCATGAACATCAACAGTAATGTCAGCCTCGAAATCAGAATAATCTTGCCAACAGGTCCTACTTCGGACAGAGTACTTAATTGAGAAGTAAAGTCGTCTTTCGACGAACATAGATCAAACTCTAGAAGCCACTCATCATCCTCGTCCTATTGTATGGTGCAGAGGCATAGACGATGATAACACCTGATGAGTCGGCGTTGTGAATTTTTGAGAGAAAGGTTCTGTGGAAGATTTATGGTTTTTTGCGCATTGATAACGGCGAATCCCTCAGTCCACGGAACAATGAGCTGTACGAGATATACGATAACATTAAGATACTATAGTTCAGCGAACTAAGAGATAGCGGCTAAGCTTGCTCGGTCAAATACCACAAGGACCTTTGCACTGAATCTGATGCCTAACATTAGTTCAGTAGTAAACCACGAGAAGCCAACAGCCGTTTATATTCTAAGGATTGGCTCCACGCACTTTTCTGTTAAAAAATGTAAAGAAGTTTGCGAATCATGAAGATATCACAGAAACTACATACATTTTTTTAAATTTCGATCACTTAAAAAATAAAAGACTTTGGTTCGGGTAAGTCTAAGGGCCCTTTCTTCCAGGAAAATTTTAAAGACGTCTCAAACAATCATTTTGGTTTATAATTTTTTATGCCCAGCTCCCTCCTCTTTCCCGCGTCTACCGGGCAGCCATTGGATTTTCAACATTGTATGCAACATGCACAGAACCCCGTACATCTAACCACCGGCACGAAGTCACCTAGAGCTGAGCTGCCTCTGAGTGTAAATCAGTTTGTCACCAGTCACAATTGACATTTACAGACCAGTCACAGTAGTGAGCAAAAACATAATACAAAAATATTAAATTTTTTTCCCATGCAACTTTTTTTCTTCTTTTTGCCACTGATTTGGCAATTCTCACTCGCGTTGGCTGCAACGTCGAGCGAAACTCGAAAAGCATAGGAAGCAAAAGAAAACTTGTTCAATGTTTCCTTCCGTTCATCATTTGCCGTTGCTCTGCAACAGCTCGCTACATTCCTCTCTTGCTCACATTCTATGTTATTATCACTTCTTTCTTTGCAAAATAAAATTATTTTGGTTGAAAAAAAGTTTTGCGTCTTCCTTATTTCTATGCCTTTTGACAGATAAAAATTCTGCTTACAATTTATAACTTTTTGCCTACGACAAAAACACGATTATGATCGCGCGAGCTGCTAATAGCGTAGTCTTCGGTACGTGTACTTATATAAAGTACGACCTCCACCTCTGTAAGGAAAACTGTGATAACGGCAATTATGAAATGTGAAAAAGTCACAAAGTTCTGACGTGATAAAGTTCGGCAATGATTTTGAGCGGTCCATGCTTCTTTTGGTTCCGCACTTTTGTCGCACGTCATTTTCCGTTCGTGCGATTCATAACTTCATCGATAATTGGGTCGATAAAATAATAATGAAAGACTAAATAGTTTTGAAGTCCATCCGAAATTCACAAGTATAACAGAGTTCCTGTTAACCTGATTATAGTACCTATGTTCCAAAGATATCTTGTTTGGTATTTCGCGAAAAACTAGGAGGATAAGTAAAAACAAAATCCTGTCTGAGTGATTCCCTATGGTAGGCAAGAGACGCCATATATATGAAGCTTCGCTGTTTTTATAAAATGAGGCCCTCGCACTTATTTTATATTACGAAGATCTGTGAGCTCGGGTACAATAGTTCATAGGTTCCTTTCAAATATGTATGTACGTGAAGGTTACCCTTCCTATTTCTTCTTACACACAGATCAACCTTCAAATTTCTGTCGTGAACGCATGATATGTACTAATGCACTGCAGCCATGGCTTTCACGTAATCCTGCTGGTAACTAGGCAGCATTTCCATCAACCAATGTATTGTCTCATCCACTACCAGTTGGAATGTAACGAAGACTTCGTTCAACATTCAATACCCGTTACTTAATCCACTTCACTGTGTTGCCACCGGGCTGTCAGCCGACTGTCTGGTACCTCTTACCTCCCACAAAAGCACTGAATATCACACTCATATCACTGACAATTTAATTTAGCGCATCTGCAGCTGTAGTTTTAGTTTAATAATAGGTTGTCAAAAAAGTCTTGCGGTATTTTTATTGAATGATTTATTGAATTTATTGAAGTGGTTTATAACGGTTTGATGACTCATGCCCAGCTCTTGACCGATGCTACGCCCGCTACTATGCCGGTCTCTTTCGACCAATTCAGCGATTTTATCGCAATTTTCGACGACAGGCCTTCTGGAGCGTGGCGGATCTTCGACCACCTCTACACCAAAACGAAAATGTTAAAACCATCGTTGTGCGGTGCAAATGGAAATTGTATTGGGTCCATAAACTGCACAAATTTTATTGGCGGCTTGAGATGCATTTTTGCCTTTATCGTAGTAGTACTGTAAAATATGCCGTATTTTCTCTTTATTTTGATCCATGTTTGCGACGCTATAACTCACGAACGACTTAAAAGAAACGACAATCAATCAAACACGTGTTAGCGCGTGAAATGAGCTTTCCAGAAAGGTATAGCATGACCCGATGCGACGAATATAACTAGAACTACGCGTTTTCAGCGCCAACTAGCGAAAATACCGCAAGCCTTTTTTGTTCTGAAGCATGGCAGACCCTACGCTTCTCTGGGAATCTGAATTTTAATACGACAGAGTGACTGGTTACCGTTGAGTGGTGAGCGTAGTGTTCTACATGTGTCATATAGAGGTGGTTACTAAGTGCAGAGCTCGGTTGAAAAGTTCTTGTGCGGAGTAGTATAATAAAAGTTCAATGATATGTGTGCGCTTTTTCAGCAACACATTCAGCTGCGTTGTTATTGTTGTTATTTCTTTATTACCTTGGAATTTGGTTTACTTTCCAAGTGTTTTTCTACTGTTTTGCCGAATGTGCTAGAAAACGACAACGGTGCATTGGAGAAGTGACGGGCGGCCGCCATTCGCTGCCAATTGCTAATGCTAATTCAAATGCGCACTAGGTGAGAGGGGAAAGGAGACAGAGAGAAGAAGTTCTAATGTGGGGTAGAGACACGAGCTCTGGTGTACGTAAGAGGGACGTTTTGGCTGAAGGTACTGTTAGTCCGAGCGGCAAAACAACGCTAATTCGTGTTCACCTATGCGCCACGCAAATATTCAATTATAATAGAAACTTTAGCAATTCTCTATGGGTAGTCAGTTGTCTCAACACACCTGTGCCCCGGTACTTTTAACTTTTTATGCTGGTAAAGTGGTAGTAACTGTAGGTCATGCCCTACCTCTACCGCTTTTGGTCCGCTTTGCACTCGGTTAACTGGCGTTGGCCATAAATTAAATAACAGAGCTTTTTGCCAGCAAACTGCGCGCATACAAGTCGTTGGCTAACGGTTTTCTGGAGTTCACTTAAGTGCGCTTGCTCGCGGCAGGTAAAATTTAGCCGACAGACCAAGAATTTTATGGTTTCGATAATGAAATTAGGGGAGTGGCAATAAATTTTACAAATATTTGCCACAAAACAGTGTTAGTGTGGAAATGTGGCGAGTAGGGAGTTCTCTGTTCAAGTTTTCTATTGGAAGCTCGGATTTGCACTAAAGAAAATATTTGACTTATTTTTTTTTGCACTCTAAATTTAGATATTTATGGGAGACATACTATGTATAGGTTGACCCATTTCGAGGTTTCTTACATTTTTAAAGAAAAGACAAAGAAACTTGAAATTTAACAGGGAACTTTATTATCACTCGAAAGAACACTCTTTGGCATTTATTTTTTGAAGATTACCTCTTTAATATGTTGGTCGCAGTTTCGTCTCAGATGGTCCATCTCTTGAGTTCTAAAACGTTCTTTTTCGGATGAGATAGAAGCTCATGAACCTCTTCAAGTTGGTCTTTATTCCAAATGTGGCAATTTTGTTTGTTTACAAATCGGTCAAATTTGGTTAGAAAACGTTGGATCTTCTTGGAACTTTTCAAGATCTCGACGTAAAAAGCGCCAAGTCGTTCCATACACCGGTCCGAGTTGAGGCGAACTGCACCGTATCGGCTCTCTACAGTCTTCGTTTGCACTCTCAACTACGGCTGCTTTATTTTCTTCACTGCGTGCTGCACGTGGTCTACTTGGTCGAATTGAGTTGGGTCTCAAGATCACGTGATCTGTCAAAAACGGCTATCACTTGGATAACGCGTTACATTGAAGTTAATTAAATGTTACGTCATATTAGGGTCCAATCTCTTTATTCCCACAAGACTCGGCTAAAAGTAATTGAATTCGAACACGATTATTACTCAGTGAGAACTGCAAATTTACTAGCATACTGGTACCGTGAGCAAAATATTTTAAGACTTTTTACTTAAATTTCGGGCGAAAACCCATTCGCCGAATTTAAAATTTTCTAGGTTGGTATAAGTCCTATCAAAATAATCATTAGTTTATAGTTTATGCTTGCCTTTAGCAAAATGCTGCAATTATGGGTCTTCAACTCTTGGTTTTGTACTATGATAATGTACCGTCACAAACTGTATTCATTCTTCGAGAGTTTTTCGAAAAAATTTTCAACCAATATCGTGTCGTAATCACCGTATTCACCTGACCGCTCCGGTTAATCGTTAATCGCTACGCGTATTTTGAAGAATAAATAAAGAATTTTAAAATTATGAACAAAGTCGTTTATTTTTGCTCTTAGTGGTACTCCGAGACAAAATCATACTATCTCATATATAAAAATGAATCGCAAAATGTGTCGGTAAGCGCATAACTCAACAACGCCTGGACCAATTTGACCAATTCTTTTTTCTAAATGTTCGTTGAGGTTCAAAGATGGTTTTTACAGCAAGAAAAATTCGAATAATTGCAAAACAGCCCTTTTCTTTTTTCCATACAAACGAATGAATGTTGGTTTATTAGTAACGCTATGGGAACTACTGAAGCAATCTTGATGAAATTTTCAGAGAATGTTCTGTGTGGGTCGGGGAAGGTTTAGAAATAAAAAAAACTCTATGCTTTTCGTGAGGAAAAGTCAGTGTAAAAAACACATTTCCGCACTCACCTTTTACACCACCACTAGTTTTCCGCACAAAATAAAGTTAATGTCTATGCACACGCGTAGGGTTGTACCAAATCGGCAATGTCCCAATGGGGTTTATTAAAAGGTATTTAAGAACAATATAAAAATCTATATGTTAATTTATACAAGATATGACGTAAAAACTCCGGTCGAGCATGGAGTGACTAACTCGCGGAAAAAAAGCAAAATGCACAGCGATCGAAGAAGCCGAAAAAAGGGTATCGCAGAGGCGTACAAGTCGCGGTGAAGGTCGCAAACGAAGTGAAGTTGCGATCTCCTTGTTTGTTCCTTTTCTCCCTGTGGTGTGTGTGATCAGATGGTATGATGTGGTTGGTTGGTTTACGTGTATGTGGGTGTCGATGTGTGGTGCTCTCGCGAGTAGTGTGAAATGTGGGTTGTAAGCGCTGATGGTGGGTATGATGAAGCTGCGTGTCAGTGTTGGGAGGTTGAGGTGGTGTGGTGTAATAGTGTGATGCATGTAAGGATGTTGGGGAGGATGCTCATTTATACATCCTGGCCCCCTAGGCGAGTGTTTAGCCTAGTAGCCTCTGTAGTTGTTGTAGAGTCGCTACAACGTTGCTGAGGCCCGTCTTACGGCGGGCTTGCGGCCTAGGATGGCGCCTCCGATACGAGGATGTATGACGTTGACGCCAGAAGCGGGACTCTTCCGAAGGGAAGGCTTGCCTTCGCGGTTGCGGTCGCGGGGGTCGTCGGCTGGCAGTACGGCCCCGGGGGGCATGATGACGTTCGACGTCGGGTCCGGTATTGCGGTGGAGCATAGTGTGATGGTGACCCATACAAACCTGGCACTGATACCCGGTGGCGCATTCGCGCGTTAGATGGGTAGGCGCCAGACAATTCAAGCAATGACCGTGGGCCTGGGCGACCTGCTGGCGTTGCTGAGGTGTCATCCCCTTGAAGATGCCACAATGTGGCAATCGATGTCGGCGGCGACATAGCGCGCACTGAAGTTGTGGCTGTTCTGGAGCCCGTGCTTGCGTGTCACTGCGCGGAGCTGATGGAGTTTCTCGGGCAGGTGCGGCAGCGATGGTTGTGCGCGGCGCTGGTACTGGGGTAGCTCTAGGGCGCGGAACCGTGACGGCGGAACGCACAGTGGGCGTAGGCACAATTGGCATCTCGGCATCCATATGGATCTGTTAAGAAAATAGTAATTTTAATTATCATATACATTTGTGTATATAGTCATATGGCCGGCGGTGCCACGTAAGGTGGGGTGAGTGAGTCGTCATATGGATCGACCTTGTTTTGGGTTTGTCTTTTGTTAGTGTTTATTACTAGTTGATAATTTTGCTATTATTTATTCTCTTTCTTTATTTATTAATTACGATTACGTTATTTTCGGTTTACTTTTCGGTTTTATCTGCGGTTGGCAAAAAGCATAGCTTAACGAGCGGCCTGGTTAGCGTTCCCGTTTGTGTACGGAGATCGACTACGCGAATATGACCGTCGGAGCCGTAGTAGAGCTTCTCTATGCGGCCAAGCCGCCATTCGGTAAGGGGGAGACAATCGTCATTGATTAAGACACAATCTCCAAGCTTAGGCGCGTTTTCTGTGATTTTCCATCGGTACCTTCTGTGGAGGTCCTTTAAATAATCATCTTTCCATCGCCGACTGAAGTCATGATGGAGAATTTTAATTCTTTCCCAACGGTTTAATAAGGAAAGCGACTCCACGCCTGGCTCAGGTGTGGCCAGAATAGGCGCTCCTTTAAGAAAATGCCTTGGCGTGAGGGCAGTAAAGTCTGAGGGATCTTGTGAGAGTGCAGCGAGAGGCCGTGAATTAAGAACGGCTTCAATTCTAATTAAGAGGGTCGTGAATTCTTCGTAATTAAATTTGTGGTTGCCAGCTATCTTTTTAAAATGAGATTTGAAGCTTTTTACGGCAGATTCCCATAAGCCACCCATATGTGGAGCGCTTGGGGGGACAAACTGCCAATTGATACCTTGGGGTGCGTACTTTTGTACGATGTCAGGTGATACTTGTTTAGAGAAATCGACAAACTGTTTCTCTGTGGCTCGTTGAGCTCCAATGAATGTTTTGCCATTATCGCTCATGATTTTGGATGGAAAGCAACGTCTTCCGACGAAGCGAGCAAACGCCGCCAGAAAAGCCTCCTTTGTCAGATTGGTACATAGCTCAAGATGTACTGCTTTTGTCGTTAAACAGACAAAGACAGCCATATAGCCTTTCATCAGGGTGGGAGACCTTAGCATGGACGCCTTTATTTGAAAAGGCCCCGCAAAGTCGACACCTGTTGTGGTGAAAGGCAGAGCGAAATTGCAGCGCTCCGGTGGAAGTGCTGCCATAATCTGCGTTCTCATTTTCTGCTTGTGCATAGTGCAGTCCTTGCACGTGAAAATGCACTTCTTGATTTAGGGCTTAAGGCGGGGAACATAGTACTCTTGGCGTACATAGTATGAGGATTTCTAACATGAGTATTGATATATTAGGGTGGCGTTCATTGTACGTTAGGCTTGAATTAGCAAGCCGACCATTCGCACGAAGTAAACCCTTCGAATCTAGAAATGGGTTTAAGACTAAGAGTGAGCTCTTTTTATCGATAGGCTTCGATTCTCTTAGTAATTCTATATCGCGGCTGAAGTAGCGCGTTTGGGTTGATGCGATAAGAGCGACCTTTGCTTTTTGTAAGTCTTGGTGCGTCAATTTATCGCAATGGAGATAAGTTGCTCCTTTAACTTTAAGTTTAAGCCGCTCTAAAAACTTTAGCATATAGGCAACTACCCGGAGGGCTCGGGGGAACGATGAAAATCGTTCAAGGATGTCAGTGTTATCCAGTGTTGCATGATAAGTGTCGATTTTACGACTTTCTGGGGCAAGTATGTTGCGCATGGGCGATTGTGGCCAAGGATCGGGAGATTCTGTTAACCATCGGGGGCCATTCCACCATAGGGTGGAGGTGGCAAGATGCAGAGGTTTGCATCCTCTTGTACCTAAATCAGCAGGATTGTCAGCACTGGCTACGTGACGCCAAGTGGCTGATCCTACTAGGTCAAGTATTTCAGATGTTCGGTTAGAAATATAAGTTTTCCACGCATGTGGTGGTTTTTCTAACCAGGCTAGAACTATCTCGGAATCGGACCATAAATATAATCTGTATTTCGCCATATTTAAGTGGGTCTGTACCATTGAAGGTAGCTTTGCGAGTAGCAGAGCGCCACAGAGTTCAGGTCGTGGTAGACTTATCGTTTTTAGAGGTGCGACTTTTGCTTTTGCCGCCAGTAAGTGGCTTGTGGTTGCAATATCGCTTTGTGTGCGCACATAAATAGTGGCACAGTATGCCTTTTCAGAGGCGTTGCAGAAACCGTGTAGTTCCACTTTGTATTCGGGGGAATAGTTTACCCACCGTGGAATTTGTATCTTCGAGATGTCGTTCAAATTATTAGCGAACTGGGACCATTTTTCTAAGCGGAGAGGTTTCACCTGTTCGTCCCAGTCAGTTCCGTCTAGCCATAATTCTTGGACAAGGATTTTCGCTTGTATCATAATTGGCAAAAGCCATCCTGCGGGGTCAAAAAGTTTTGCCACAGAGGAGAGAATTTGGCGTTTTGTAATAGCGAATAATGCGGATATGGACTCAGTCGTGTATGAAAACCGGTCCGATATCGCATTCCATTGGATGTCTAGTGTTTTTGTTGTACTTTCCTTTTCAAATATAAGGAAATTAGTATCCAACAAATGGTCTTTAGGAATATTTTTTAAAATATTTGTGTGATTAGCTGTAATCTTTTTTAAAGGAAACCCTGCAATATTGAGGGCACTTATTACCTATGATAAGGTCTCGTATGCTTGTGGAAGACTGTGGCTTCCAGACAGGATATCGTCTACATACGTTTGCGTTTTTAAGACTTGTGTTGCCAGTGGAAATTCTGGCTTTGTGTCTTCTGCCAGTTCGTGTAGTGTACGAATGGCTAGATATGGGGCACAGTTTACGCCAAAGGTAACTGTTTTCAATTTAAAGTCGCATAGTGGACTATTGGCAGATTTTCGGAAAATAATCCGCTGAAAATCTTGTTGATCATCTTTATGAACCAGTATTTGTCGATACATCTTTTCGACGTACCCATTGAATACGTATTTGTATATACGCCAGTTCAATATGAGGAGCATTAAATCTGGTTGGAGTGTGGGTCCCGTAAATAGAATATCATTTAGGGAATTACCCGAGCTCGTGGATCGTGATGCATTGAAGACAACTCGAACTTTTGTTGTTTTCTTCTCAGGCTTTACTACTGCATGATGTGGCAAGTAGAAAGAGTAATATTTGCCTCTTATGATTTTTTCACGTGGGCTCACTTCCTCCATGTGATCTAAAGGAAGGTATTCTTCCACGACACCATCATAAACTTGTTTAAGCTCACCTTTTCTAAGTAGGTTTTTCTCCATACTTAGAAACTGCTGTAGTGCAGAGGTGCGAGAGTGACCTAAGGCGAGTGTGTCTGGAAATTGTTGTTTTATTGGTAGTCGTTCGACATACCGACCATTATCTGATCGAGTAGTTGTGGCTTTGTAAAAGTTTTCACAATACTGATCTTCAGGTGTTTAAATTGGAATGGGGAGGAGTTCTTCTACCTCCCAAAATTTTCTCAATTGTGAATTGAGGTACTCGTTTGAGATTTCCTCAACTTGAGTTGTCATGGCTGTGACTGGTTCCGCAACTAGTCCACTTAGGACCCATCCGAAAATGGTATTTTGCGCCAGTAGTGTTTTCGAAATTTTTTCAACACCTTCTAATATGATTTGCGGTATAAGGTCGCTGCCTATTAGGATGTCTATCTGAGCTGGCGTGTTGCAGTTGGGATCTGCCAGAGTCAGGTGTGAAATTTTATCCCAATGCTTGCTATTTATTTGATAGCTTGGTAGCATGTTTGTTAGTTGCGGTAAGACAATAGCATTTGCTTGAATGCGCTTATCCGCTTTGGGGGATATTAGGGTAATGGGGCAGATTTTACTTGAGTTTTGTATTACTCGTCCGCCCATTCCCGTAATTTCATAGTTGGTATGTTTTGTTGGCAGTTTTAGCCTATTTTGTGCCCTAGACGCTATGAATGATCGTTGCGATCCTTGGTCTATTAGGGCTCTTAGTTTGAACAGTTCTCCTCGATGTTCGATGGAGACAACTGCTGTAGGTAGTAGTATTCTACTATGATTTCCGCTGGGTAGCGTTTGAGTTTTTAATGCCTTTGAGCAGCATGGTGTCTCTTGGCAATTTTCTTGAGTTTCTCTTTCGGGAGTTGCTGTTGCAACTAAACCCGTGGCTTTTTTTGAAAAAGCGCCACTTTGAGATGTGTTGGGAAAGTTATTGAGATGTAACATAGAGTGATGCCTTTTGTGGCAATATACGCAATTAAATTTGCTTTCGCAAGTATTAAGAATGTGTGAGTGGGACAAGCAGTTTGTACAGAGTCTTTTTGACCTGACAAAGTTGTTCCTTTTATTGACATTCAATTTTTTAAATTTCTCGAAAACTTTTAACTTATGCCCTCCAGAACATAGTTCGCATGACGTGAATTTATTTGTTCAGATGTGAACGACTGTGCTTTGAAAAAGCTTCTGTTTAAATGATTGTTGCTTCCGGCTTGAGGTTTATTGAAGCTTCGATTTAAGTCTTCTTGAACGTTTTTAGTTCTGACTTCTTTTTTGTCTACCCTTTCCGCTATTTCGTATTGGTTAGTTAAGAAATCTTTCATCTGATGCCACGTTGGGCATTTTCTTCTTGATGAGAGCGATTGCTCCCACAAAAGTAATGATTTTTCTGGTATTGCGGCAGTACATATGTTTACCAGAATAGGATCCCAATTGTGAGTGGGAATATTTTGTTTCGATAGAACCGACAAACAGTTTGAAACAGTGGATTCTAGTTTCATGAATTCTTCACTGGTTTCTCTTTGAATTTTAGGCAAGTTCATAAGTATCGTTACTTGCTTGTCAACTAATATTCTCTCATTTTCGTATCTTTGTCTTAAAACTTCCCAAGCTAAATTAAAATTATCGTCATTCAATGCGAACTGCTTGACTATTACGCCTGCTTGACTTTTAGTTTTGTATCGGAGGTGATACAGTTTTTGCGCTTGTGATAATTTTGGATGGTTTACACGGCTGTAAACATGTCCCGGAAGGACGGCCATTGTTCATAACCTCCATGAAATATTTCCGTATCACACGCTGGCACTTTGAGATGAATGCCTGAACTTGCCTCTTGGGCTTTTAATTGTGGTAACTCTACTCTACTGTGGGGAGTAGGTGAAATTGACTTAATAAGTTTTAATTGATCTGATATCATTGCTTTTGTGTCTTCATAGCGGTCTAAGCAATTTTCGTATTTGGCGTAAGCCGAAGATTTAAAATTTTCAGGTAGATCTGAATCATCAGTTTCTACTATTGCGTCGTATGCAGCTTGGAGCTTGTCCAAAAATTGTCAATCGATTTATTTTTTATTTCCAGTACCGATTCAGAGTTGTCCTGAATCGGTGAAGATGCAAATCGAGTGCAGTATTTAATCAAGCTGTCACTCTCAGAAATGAATTTAATATAAGAAATGTCTTTCCCCCGTTTTTGCTTTGTAGCACCTTGCTTCGAGCGTGTAGCTTCTGCAGGTGTACACGGAATTTTGTCATCAGTAATCATTTTTGGAATTCTTAAGAATTCTGCTTTAGATTCTTTTGAATCAGTGCTCATTCAGAAAATTTTAATTAATAAAATATATATATATATTTTATTATAATAGAGATATTACCGAAAACTCTTTTCAATAAATAAGAGTTGTTGTTTCCGAACAATTGAATTAGTGAAATGTAGTATATGTGTAACCGAAAGCTCTTTTCAATAAATAAGAGCTGTTATTTATGAAAAAGAATTTTAGAATGCGTTTATCGCTTTTATTGCTCGCGTTTTCATTTACTTCCTTTTTTTTTGAAAAAGTATTTTTTTTGTTTACGGCTTTATCCGTATGCCCTTGTATCAGCGCGCATACGCTGAACACAATGGTTGCGACACAACATTGCATCACGACAGTGAACTGAAAACGGCGTTGTGCATCCTACTACCTGAACGCATGTACACAAGACAACACAGCTCTCCATTTTGCATGTACACAATTTCGTTGTGGCCATACTAATACCTTGCACTTCAATGAAATTTTAATACTTTGTTCAAAGTGAAAGTTTTATGCAAAAAATAAGTAAATAGGTATATATTTTTGTTTTAAATTATCAATTGTTATTACAAATGATATAATAGAGCTATAATAGAGCTATTTTATGCTTTTATTTGTAAAATAACGTCAAGTTTGTAAGAGCTGTGAATAATTTTACATTTTACATATTAGTGGCATCACCACTCTTCCTCATCTCTCTATCTTCCATTCTACTGTCAACTCTACTGTCGTCCTACTGTCGCAGGCGAATATAGGAAAATTTTAAATTTAGCGAGAACGACAACTGTCGGCCTACCGTCGCATAGTCGTGCAGCTGACAAAATAACAGTGTCCATAAGAACGTGTGTATTTTAATATTTGACAGATGTCGGTTGTCGTCTGTCGCAACCATTGTGTTCAGCGTAGCACTGAAAACTAGGTCAAATCCTTTGTGCATACGTGTGGATGTTATATGCATATAGTATGCGTTAAATACATAAATTATGTGCAAATATATTTGTTCTTGTTTGACAAGGAACAAGATAAATGCTAAGAAATCGCCAAATTGGACTTTCAATACATTTATGTATGTATGTACAAAGGTAATTAGTATGAAATATTTAATTTTCAACCAATACAATTCGATTTTCTGCACCGCTTATTTATTATTATTATATTTTTTTGTCTTCTTTAATTGTATCCTATGTTTATAGGTATACAAGCGTTTGAAGATATAGGGCAATATGTATAGTATATAAAACAATTCGCATTTATGTGTTCGCGGTTATATACTCGCGTTTAGAAATATGCGCTAAAGCGCTAATGTATGTCTATTTATATTATTGTAGGTAGGTATATTTATACGGACATATATATGTATCTCTATGTTTAAAAAGTTTGATTTTCTTTCGTTATGTTTAATCCGCTTGAGGATATATATGTATGTATGTTTCTATTTTCTTTTATGTTTTATTCTTCTTGCTTTTCCTTTTTTTTTTTTTTTGCTTACGTTTTGGATGCAATTCCTCTCACAGCTTAATAAGCTGAAGAGGTATTGTCCGTATGATTTGCAAGTATCCCTCTCACAGTTTATACACTGAAGCGGTATTGCCAGAATATTTTGAAAATGAATACCTGAATCTTTTCCGTGAATTGTGTGTATTGTATACACGAAGGTAAGTTAAAAAAAAGCAAGGAAAAATAATTATTTTAGTTAAATATATATAAATACATATACACTAGGGTGTGCCATTTTGAGGCAACCTTTTTTTTCCAACTGAAAAACAGGCTCAAAACTTTCGAAATGTGTAAAAAAAAGTCACTCAAAAGATGAGCTCTTAATATTAATATTAAGAGGTGCCTCTTCAAATTTTCTGTTTTCCATGTAAATAACATGGAAAAAAAAATCTTTTTTTTTGTGGTGGTTATTGTGCGGAAGTTTTATATGTGCACGCGATGGCTGCCAGCAGGGATGGTAAACTCGATTTCGATTCTACTCGAGAATCGAGTTTTCTCGTAAAATAATCGATTTTTCGAATGTCAAGAACCGATTCTTAATCAACTTCGACTACTGAAGATCGATTTCGAAAAATCGATTATTTAACGAGAAAACTCGATTCTCGAGTAGAATCGAAATCGAGTTTACCATCCCTACTGGCAGCCATCGCGTGCACATATAAAACCTCCGCACAATAACCACCACAAAAAAAAAATGATTTTTTTTCCATGTTATTTATATGGAAAACAGAAAATTTAAAAGAGGCACATCTTAATATTAATATTAAGAGCTCATCTTTTGAGTGACTTTTTTTTACACATTTCGAAAGTTTTGAGCCTGTTTTTCAGTTGAAAAAAAAGGTTGCCTCAAAATAGCACACTCTAATATACACATATATATATACTGTGGATACATATACATATATATATAGTATATATTATTTACCGTATTCGTGCTTTCGACAGCACGAGAAGGAGCTGCCTTTATGCCGCGATGTCTGAATTTGGTATCCCCGCAAAACTAATACGGCTGTGTAAACTGACGTTGAGCAACACGAAAAGCTCCGTCAGAATCGGGAAGGACCTCTCCGAGCCGTTCGATACCAAACGAGGTTTCAGACAAGGCGATTCCCTATCGTGCGACTTTTTCAACCTGCTTCTGGAGAAAATAGTTCGAGCTGCAGAACTCAACAGAGAAGGTACCATCTTCTATAAGAGTGTACAACTGCTGGCGTATGCCGATGATATTGATATCATCGGCCTCAACACCCGCGCCGTTAGTTCTGCTTTCTCCAGACTGGATAAGGAAGCAAAAGAAATGGGTCTGGCAGTGAACGAGGGCAAGACGAAATATCTCCTGTCATCAAGCAAACAGTCGTCGCACTCGCGACTTGGCACTCACGTCACTGTTGACAGTCATAACTTTGAAGTTGTAGATAATTTCGTCTATCTTGGAACCAGCGTAAACACCACCAACAATGTCAGCCGGGAAATCCAACGCAGGATAACTCTTGCCAACAGGTGCTACTTTGGACTAAGTAGGCAATTGAGAAGCAAAATCCTCTCTCGACAAACAAAAACCAAACTCTATAAGTCACTCATAATTCCCGTCCTGCTATATGGTGCAGAGGCTTGGACGATGTCAACAACGGATGAGTCGACTTTACGAGTTTTCGAGAGAAAGGTTCTGCAAAAGATTTATGGTCCTTTGCGCGTTGGCCACGGCGAATATCGCATTCGATGGAACGATGAGCTGTACGAGATATACGACGACATTGACATAGTTCAGCGAATTAAAAGACAGCGGCTACGCTGGCTAGGTCATGTTGTCCGGATGGATGAAAACACTCCAGCTCTGAAAGTATTCGACGCAGTACCCGCCGCGGGAAGCAGAGGAAGAGGAAGACCTCCACTCCTTTGGAATGACCAAGTGGAGAAAGACCTGGCTTCGCTTGGAATATCCAATTGGCGCCACGTAGCGAAGAGAAGAAACGACTGGCGCGCTGTTGTTGACTCGGCTATAATCGCGTAAGCGGTGTCTACGCCAGTAGAGAAGAAGAAGAAGAAGATAAGAAGATTTATCAGTTCACGAAATATGAGCTCATCACGAATGTTCGGACGTTGGCCAAATTATCGTAACTACGATTCCTTAAGTGTACGCGCAATGTTAGCTGCCAAAAATACCGATATTGTTGACTTAAACTGGAAGATTCAAAGTCAAACTCCGGGAGACTTGCGCTCATATAAATTGATGGTTCGTCTTGACAATGAATGAATTATCCAGTGAAACTTTCTAAATTCTTTGGAGTGGCTTGGTATGCCACCGCATCATTTGCGTCTCAAAGTTGGATCTGTCATTATTATGTTTTGCAATCTTCATACGCCGAAACTTTGTAATCGAATCCGACTGATTGTGAAGCAGCTATAGAATACAAGGGGGCAGAATGCTTGATTCTACGAATTCCTTTGAGTTCTAGGGATTTACCATTTCAGTTCCAACGTATTCCGTTTCCAGTGAAAATTGCGTTTGAGATGACACAAGGATAGTCGCATAGTGTGTGGTATAAATTTGGAAATGCCATGTTTTTCACACGGCCAGATATACGTGGCGTGCTCTCGAGTTGGAAACCATCTTTTCTGTACACAGCAACAGAAACAAAAAATGTTGTTTGTCAAGCTGCCTTACATACATTGAAAAAAAAAAAAACAAAAATGAAATGATAAATTCAACTTTCTTTTCATTTGAGAACACATAACATAATATCACGCAGGACAACGGCTGCGGGGCCAGCTAGTATTATAATATTTTGGGGAGAAAACTGCACTGATCCAACAGTTTCGCCTTCGAATGATAAGATGAGTTCTGGACACATATCTATTTCAAATTCTAAAGCAGTTCCAGAAATCACGTTCATGTGTAAGTCACATCGTAGAGGTGAGAATACTCATAACTTTTACTCAACACTGGTCTCTAGGCATGCACCTTTAAATTTTGAGAATTGTGCCCACTAATAAAAAAATGTATAAAGGTGCAATTAAGCGAAGATAGTCTTAAGTTTGGCGGTCAAACGTGGCATGAATAAAACAGAGGCCGCACATGACGACTATTACCATAAAATTCAAAAGGAACGTTGTAAGAACTCTGGTAAGGGTGCCAACAGACCACTGTCTTATTGGCAGAAATGCCAGCAGGCTTGGGTTAGTATTTTATTATGACTAGCTACTTATTTAAAAAGTAATAATACTTTGTCATTATGTGCAGTGTATTACAATGCCCAAAATTTACGAAAACGTTAATCTATGTATATGCATCTACGTGCGTTTCAAAGTAAACAACTTTTTGAAAGCCCCTGGTTTTATTTTTTTTTTTGGTTTTTATAGTATGGGGAGCATCGAAAGCCGAAGTACGGAACTTTAATCCGCTAAACCTAACCTACTTCCAACTCAAGAGTCTCCAACGGAACCATCAGTTAGGTATTACTTCGTGGGAGGGACAGGACATTTATGTCTCCTCTATTGGAGGGACAGGACATTTATGTCTCCTCTATTGCGCGGACCCTACGGACGCCTTGTCTGTTGAAAATGTCTTAGTTTTGTCATTATGAATGCTGACGCTTTGCTAACAGCTTTCCATTTATCTGTCGACTGACACATGTGTGTCGTTAGATTCTCGACCGTAAAACTACCACCTAGTATGGTTTTTAGTTTGTCCCTTGTATTTGAGAAGCGTGGACAATGAAATAGTATATGTGCAGAGTCTTCTATATACTCTGTACACGTCGGGCAGTACGGACTAATGTCATTGAGGAATCTGAAAAGATAGCTTCTAAAGCACCCGTGTCCACTAAGTACTTGGGTGAGGTAAAAGTCTAGGTCCCCATGTCGTCTGTGTATCCACGTGTGGATGTCTGGTATAAGTGGATGGGTCCAGCTTTGGGTGAGGAATTCCTCCACTCCTGCCACACCGTAATTATTTGTTTAGCATACGCTTTTATATTCATTGCCTGTATCCATACTGGTGCTGCATACAGTAATACGGAACTCATTGCTTTCGCTATTAAAAATCACCGCCTGGAACGCACACAGCCTGTATTGGTCGTCATTCTTGATAGAGCATTATAAATTTTGGTTGCTTTACTGGAAGAATACTCCAGGTGTTCCTTAAATTTTAATTTGGAATCTAACATTACTCCCAGATACTTCAGCTGCGGCTGTGAAGTAATCTCGCACTCCCCTATAGTGAGCTCTATTTGTTCTTGTACCTTCCTGTTGCTTATGAGTAAAACTTCAGTTTTTTGTTCCGCCAGTTCCGGACTCACAGAAGAGAACCAGTGCTGCAGATCATTTACGCACTCATTGCATTTACTTCTTAATTCTTAATTGTTTTGCCACTGCTACCACCATGAGATCGTCCGCATATGCTACTAAATAGTTTCACATCTTTTGGTTGCTGCCTTCTTAGCACTCCGTCATACATGAGGTTTCATAACAACGGACCTAACACTGACCCTAGGGTACTCCACTCGAGATGGAGTAGCTCTTGGCTCTTCGTTCGTATCATAAATCAGCTTTCTGTTTTTAAAATAACTCGTTATAATGTTTATGAGATATGCTGGGGCGCGAATTTTTTTCAGGGCTTCGATTATATATATGTGCTCACTTTGCCGTGTTCAACGCATTCTTGACATCCAGAGTAATCAGTGCGCAGTCCTTTTTTATACCACGCTTCCATCTTTTCCCACTTACTGCACATTTCTCAGAATCGAGGGCTTCTCGTAGTGCGTCAATAGTGGATCTCTTTTTTATAAAGCCGTATTGTCTCTATGATAATCCGCCGGCTTTCTGGATTACTAACTCCAAGCGGTTTCATATTATACTTTCGTACACTTTACCTATTGTGTCCAGCATACACAAAGGTCGGTACGATGAAGGTTCTTCAGATGGTTTGTTTGGTTTTGGGAGCAGAACCAAACGCTGTACTTTCCACGAGTCGGGGAACACCTCTTGGTTGAGGTTTTGAGTTTATAGCTACCTTCAGAACTTTATAGGTATGCCATCTAATCCAGGTACTTTGTTGTTTTTTATTTTATTTACTATGGCCAGGAGCTCCTCTTCTGTGACTAATGGGGGTGACTCTGCAGCTTCGTTACGCCGCTTGGCATAGGAAATCTGATCGACGACTTTTTCCATAAAAGGTACATCTTTAGATTGTTACTGCTTACTTATAAATGTTGACATATAGATTTTGTAAGCAGTTCCCCAAGGGTCAATGTTCGCTTTTTCCCAGAGCTTCTCAAAACATGATTTTTTGCTACCGGTAATTGCAGACTTCAGAAGCTTCTTGTGGCTTTTAAATCCTTCTCTAAGTCGATTTTCATTCGTTTCATTGTGGTTACGTTGTAGACGCCGACTGGCTGCATGACAAAGCTTTCTCAGAGTGACAATTTCCTCCTTCCACCAGTATATCGGGCGCCGCTTGTTGTGATGAGTTGTTCTACGCATAATCGCGTCGCATGCTGCGACCAGTTCCTTTCGCACAGTCGATACCTGATGGGCGGCGTCGTCATCTGGTGCTCTTGATGCACTCCAGACTAGCTCAAACAGGTCTGCATCGAACTGCTGTTGCTTCCATCTTCGCTTTCGGGAAGTGTATCTGCTGAGGAGTTCCGGCTCCGGGGTGCACGAAATTTGAGCTATAACCGTCATAAGATCACTATTTGTGTATATATTTGGCACTGGCGAATTAACGTGCCTGCTGAGTGAATTATTTGCGAACATAATGTTTTGGTTCCACTGTTTATTATTGTTAAATTCGTTTGACTTAGGAATTATTGAATTAAGTGCCCGTGATGGTTTGTATATTTGCTGCCCCATGCAGTCGACCATGCATTAAAATCTCCCGCTATTACAATTGGAGTTTTGCCTATGGTTTCTAAAGACAGTCTTAAGAGGAAATCTTCAAATTCTGTAATTGTTGCGCTGGGAGGAGCATAATAACTTACAAACATATATCCCCCCTATATTCGCCCATGTGAAACAGTTATGAGCTTCTCTGGACCTGATCTTAAAAGGCTGTCCTTTGCAGGACCATAACTCTGCCTTGCCGGTTTTGTCTGCAATCCATGTGTTTTCCGGACGCTGGGAGTATTGCTCACTTAGTATGGTGACATCAATGTTCTCTTCTGTAACTGTATGATCTAACAAATCCTGTGCTATTGCGCAATGATTTAAATTTAACTGTATTATCCTCATTTTCTTAGAGACTTCTTCATCTCCAGGTACTTGGGGCAAGTCATGCTCATTTGCAGAGCATGCAGCTCGGAACGTTGGTGCATACCTCTGCTAAATGATCCGCGGTTCCACAACGTGTGCATTGAGAAGATCTGTCTCTCAAACTGCAGCAGTTACGCACCATGTGACCCATGTGGAAACACTTATAGCATCTGGGAATAGGCGAGTACTCTCGAAGGCGACAGATCGACCACCCTATCTTAACTTTGCCCAATTTTAGTGCAGCTTTAGCATCCTGAGTACGCAGGCATACAAGCGCTATCTGTGTGCCACTTCGGGTTCTTCTCAAACTGTTTTTTGGTTTTGGATTCCACAGTCTTTTTTAGCGCCTCGCAGATTTCTTCCGGTGTAGTAATTTCATCTAAATCCTTACACACTATTGTGACACTATGAGTTCTTGGCTGTATCGGCGCCATTTCACCCACCGTTCCCTCTAAGACGGTTTGGAATGATTCGGCTCTCTCGTCCGCCTGATTTTTTAGCTTAATCACTAGATCTCCTCTCATGGTTTTTCGTATGTATGACACGTTTGCTCCCAACTTTTCAAGACCGCTGTCGCTTTTTATTTTCCGGAGAATATCAGCATACGACGCACCTTCTTTTTTCGTTATTATGATGGCGTCGGGTTTCGTTCTGATATTCTTTTGAATCGGCTTCCTATTTTTAACTACATTCACCCATTTTTCGCATGTGTTATGTTAACCAGTAATAATCTATTACTTTCTTGACGCTCAATGGTCATTTGATGCACATTTCCAATACCCTTTTTTGGCTTTTTGTGGGGGGTAGTTCTCTTGATGCTTCACGCAGCCGCTTTGGGGTGTTCATCTCTTTAGAAATATGAGAAAGCTGTGTTGCTTTCTCAGCCATAATTTTCTCCTTCGGTTTCTCTGCTTTGTTATATAAGCTCATTATGGTACTGAATAACTCGCGCATAGCCTGGTTTACGTGCCTTTGACCAGCCATCATATTTTCCAACTCCTTTATTTTGCAACCCAGCTTTTTAAAGTAGTTGGACGATTCATTATTTAGTGATTTCTCTTCACTTTTGCTTGCCCGGTCAGCAGTTTCGTCACTAAATGTGGATCCAGCAGCGGTGGATTCCTCATTTCGGCCGTTAGGGGGCATCCTCAGAATTTTAGAATTCCTCCGAAAAGGATTCTCTGATGTACGCCCCATACTACTCTCAGAGGCCATCCTCAGTGAGAAAATAGTTGGGTATACCTGTCAATGAGTACGTTCAGTCCCTGCTGCTAAAACCTAATTTATATTATATATGATTTAAAAGTAAAAACGAAAAGAAGAAAAAAGGGAAAAAGGGAAAAAGTGAAAACGCAGAACAGCTGATTGATCAAAACAAAGCAGCAAATTAAAAAATAAGCGCACGGTTGATTCGCTGCTAGCAGGGAAAATAATAAAAAATATAACTAAAAAATTTGGAAATTTGCCACGAAGGTGCAGGTAGTGTTTGGAAATAAATTTTTGTTTAAATTTAATTGTACTTATCAATTTCTTTAGGTTTTATGTCCACTGGGATCGTCCGGAATCCCGGTAAGTCTCAAGCCAAATCAAGTGTGATTTCACTATGAAAAAATAAGATTATTCCACGAATAATCCAAGAGCTCAAAAAACACATCCACTTCACTCAACACAAACTGTTGCTAACCGTGGTGGCGCCATCTATATATCGTCGAGTACGTTTTTGTCGATTGTTCAGTGAGAATTTCATGACATTTCATTGATTGGAAGGGAAGTTATTGCGTTTTAAGTGTCAGTATGTGGTTTCAACGTTTTCAAAGTGGTCGTGAGGACATAAATGACGATTAACATGTGGGTCAATCAAAATCCGTGATCACTAGAAATTCCATCGAAACTGTGCGTGAATTCATTTAAAGTCAGCCGAAGTCATCGAAGAAATTCATGGAAATGGTATTGAACATCTCTCGAATTATCGCATTTTGACCGAACATTTGGGATTACGAAAGGTGTGTGCACGGTTTGTTCTCCACAAATCGGCTGACGACCAAAAATTGTTCAGATCGATCGACGCTTGTGACCGATTATTCACCTGATATGGCGCCGTGCGACTTCTTCCTCTTCAGAAAAATGCATTTGCCCATGAAAGGAAAACGTTATGCAGACTTAGAGGCCATTGAAAAGGCTTGCCTACTGGCGGCCATACCGGTCAAATGAGCTAAAACACTCGTTCGACATGCTTTTGGACCGTGCAAAAAACTGTATTGAAGTAGAAGGAGATGACAAGATGACACAAGTGCTGCACGGTCCAATGAGCAAATTAAACGTCTTCGGCAAGCCATTGCTACGACACCGTTAAGTCGTGCAGCCGAAACTTATAAATAGAGTTGCCACGTGAGAAATGCTGTCGTTGTCTCACCTGGGCCAACGTTGAAGCGCATACAAGCAAGTATGTATAAATAACGATAACGATTTAGCTAATTGAAATCATTGGCAGCGGCCGATTTATTGCGGTATTACCATCTCATTAATTTATAAATGGAATGGACTGAGCTTGTGGCAGAATAATATTTCAAGGGATTTGTTGTAAACAACAAACAATGTCGGTTATGGTAGCAAGTGAAGCGGTTGCAAGGCTTAAACTTAAGTGAGCAACATTTTTGAGTGCCGTATAGTCGCACTGTGTGTGATTGTGTTTTTGTGACGAATGAAATTTGCGTTAAAATGACGACACGCAAAAGTCATAAAGTTAATAGGCAATTTGCAGAATACATAAATTGTCTGCCTCTGAAGCACACTACGCCCATCCGTGTCATGCGTGCAGCACACCTCTCGCTCACACTGCTCGCGGTACTGGTGCGCTCTTTCATCATGACTCATTTACGATCGGAACTGATTGCTCAGCGCGAATGTGTGTGTGAGTGTGTGCGTGGCCATAAATTTGTTAATGAGCAGGTGCCCGCTCGCACCGTAAAGCGCTTGGTTACAGTGTGTTTCGCAAAAAGTATGCTAACAAAGATTTTCAGTTCGCTCAAGGGGAAATTGTTTCGAAAATCTGTGAATCTTCGTTTACTTTTAAAGTTGAGTTATAATAAGGTTTAGTCTTTCCTTTTTTGTGGATTAAGCCCCTGTCAGTAGTTATCAGGGACAAAGTAAGTAAAAACGAAATTTTTAAAATTATAATTTGATTATAGAAGTCTCTAAAAATCAAAAAACCTTTAACCGACAATCGATTTATGTCAAAGTATCCTCTGGGTAGCCTAAGAACATCCGTTTGAAGGCGAGCTAAAGTGAGAAGGCGGAACCCCGCCACGTAAAAAACACTACCAACGAAAAATAGCAATCAGCCTCGGATGAGAGACCCGCCTTTCGATAACGACCATGGCAAACGACTTATGGACTACGATTTGAGGGCATGCATCTGAAATGTCCGGTTCCTTAATTGGGAAGGTGTCACTGCCCAGGTGGTTGATGTCCTCGTTAGAGTGAAGGCTGACATCGGAGGACAAGGACTGAGGCGAGTAGGTCCTTGTGGTATTTACTACAATCGCCATAAAAACGAGCGCAAATTTGGTGTGGGATTTGTGGTGGGATGGAGACTCCGTCGCGGAGTACTATCATTCACTTCAGTCGATGAACGTATAGCCACAATCCACATCAAAGCGAGGTCCTTCGACATATCGCTGATTTGCCCCCACGCTCCGACGGAAGAGAAAGACGGTGTGACCAAAGATGCCTTTTAAGAGCGCTTGAAGCTATGAGAGCTGTCCGCCAATACGATATCAAAATCGTGCTTGGTGACTTTAACGCCAGTCGCTAAATTCAGCCTCCACGATGAAACATCCCCAAATGAGTTGAAGCTGATAGACTTCGCCGGTACCCGAAATATGGTTATCTGTAATACTAGATCCCAGCATAAGAAAATCCATTGAGCCAACTGGCTGTCTCCGGATCGAAAAACCACCAACCAGATTGATCATGTTGTGATAGACTTAAGACACGTCTCCAGTGTCGAGAAGCTGCAAGGGGTAATGCTCGAAAATTCTACGAAAAAATGTGGCAGCTAACAGAAGTTTTGAACATCGGAGCATGCTCTTGCAGAACTCCCAGAGGTGATCTAGTGACCGATGCCCAGAGTATACTGGAATTATGGAGGGAATACTTCTCCAACCTGCTGAATGGCAGCGAAAGTACAACGCTAAAGAAGGCGAAGCCGATTCCCCAATCGATGGCGATAGAGCAGACGTTCCATTGCCCGACCATGAAGAAGTTCGAATAGCAATTACCCGTCAGAAGAACAACAAAGCGCGATCAGAACTGATAAGGAGCATACATCAGCTTCTTTTAAAAATATGGTCAGACGAAAGCATGCTCTATGCTTGAAATTTAAGTGTACTCTGCCCAATCCACAAAAAGGGAGACCTCATAATCTGTGCCAACTACCGTGGGATAAGCCTTCTCAGCACCGAACGTATTGTGTGAAAGATTAAAGCCCACCGTCAACAAACTGATTGGACCTCATCAGTGTGGCTTTAGACCTGCCGCAAAATCTTGGAAAAGACCCGTGAAAGGAGAATCGACACACACCACCTCTTCGTCGATTTCAAATCTGCTTTCGACAGCACGGCCTCCACTCCGTTGGAAGGACCAGGTGAGGAGGACCTGGCCTCGCTTGGAACATACCATTGGAGAGACGTAGCGAAAAGAAGAAACCATTGGCGCGCTGTTGTTAACTCGGCTCGCGTAATCGTTGTCTACGCCAGTAAAGAAGAATAATAAAATCATGTCTCATTGGCAGTTAAACTGCTTTCCAGGAATGTGGGACCGGAGCTCGTACGATCAAGAACGACCAAAAAGATCTACGGTATTTTTTGAGAGAAAAAAATCAATTTGGGTCGAGTCGTGTAAGAACGCATGTCGTACCGAAAATATCCACCAAAGTTATTCGAATAGACTCGCGAGAGATGTCGAGCTCTCTTGCCACATCTCTGACACTTACCTGACGATTTTCAAGCGCTATATGCTTCATTTTTCAATATTTTCCTCAGTTGAAGAGGTCGGAGGTCGTCCAGAACGACAAATGTCTTTTACTACTGAAGTGTACCGACTTAAATAGCTGCTGTAAGAAACTGGTTGACAACCTCGCTCTCAGGTTTATCACAGCAATTAATGACAGTCCTACCAACTCAATAAAGACATTTTCATGAAATACCATTTACCAAAAGAATTTAAATTACAATTTCCGGGTACTTGTCACAATGTACAGAATGTATATAAAAAGATTAGCGTGATGATGGATGATGGCCGATTTAGCCATATCCGTCCGTAAATCGTATACGCAAGCTTGTTCTTCCGTTTTGGGATTTCGATCTGAAAATTTGCTCACACCTTTTTCTACTTAAGAAGCGCTTCTTTGGACCACCATATCTTATATAGTTGTCCTATAAACTGAACGATCGGAATCAAGTGATGGTATGCAAAACTCTTTATTTGATAAGATATCTTCACGAAAATTTTTATTTTTTATCTTCACGAGATTAAGTAAATATTTAGTTACATATTTTTTTAATAAAGTTATTTTTAAGGGAAATTTCGATTGTTACGTAACACTGTTTAATTATTATATTTGTTCAGTTGGTACGCGAGATTTAACATATAATTATACATATAAGCATTAGACTATTACACGCACACTAATATATTAGGTTGTCAAAAAAGTCTTGCGGTATTTGCGCTAGTTGGCGCTGAAAGCGCGTAGTTCTAGTTTTATTCGTCGCATCGGGCCACGCTGTACCTTTTTGGAAAGCTCATTTCACGCGCTAACACGCCTTTGATTGATTGTCGTTTCTTTTAAGTCATTCGTGAGTTATAGCGTCGCAAACATGGAGCAAAATAAAGAGAAAATACGGCATATTTTACAGTACTACTACGATAAAGGCAAAAATGCATCTCAAGCCGCCAATAAAATTTGTGCAGTTTATGGTCCCGATACAGTTTCCATTTCCACCGCACAACGATGGTTTCAACGTTTTCGTTCTGGTGTAGAGGTGGTCGAAGATGCGCCACGCTCCGCAAGGCCTGTCGTCGAAAATTGCGATAAAATCGCTGAATTGGTCGAAAGGGATCGGCATAGTAGTCATCAAACTGTTATAAACCATTTGAAGAAGCTTGGAGTCACTAAGAAGCTCGATGTATGGGTGCCACATGAATTGATTCAATAAAAATACCGCAAGACTTTTTTGACAACCCATTATTAGCAAAATTATTTACGCATATAATTTGATTAAATCATGCATTTGTGGATGTGTAATTGTTTGTCGAGTTCAACTTTGCAAAGAATGTGCCGGCTCAGTGAATAAAGGCCTAACGAACTAACGCCCAATTTTTAAAAATGAAATAATGCCTAAACAAGAACGCCTAACAAGAAAGTGAAAGAACGTCTAACTTTAAAAATGAAGGAAAGCCTAATTTTAAAAATGAAAGAAAACCTAAATTGTTAGGGGTTCTTTCATTATGTATTAACCCCTAATGAAAGAAGACCTAACAATTCGAATTAAAATGCTTAGAACTTTAAGAAAATATATTTTGAAAAGAAAAAAAATGTATTTATAAATTATATTGAACTATAAGTTATGTAAATACAGTTAAATTTTCAACAACTATAGCTCTACATAGAGGACATTTCAAAAAGTTTTCAGCTGCGCTAACTTTTAGCTCATTATGACAGTTCGAGTAAATTTTTAAATGCCGACATGGCAAATATAATATATTAGGCTTTGAAACCAAACACACTATGCACATCGCACCATTACTTTCGCCAAAATAATTGCTTGCTATGTTTGCAACAACAGTCTCGTCGCCATCATCATTTTCATCCTCGCTATCATTATCATCCTCTTTATTACTGTCATAAGGAAGACCATTTGCTTCAAATATGTCCTCATCTGGTTCTAGGTCAACACAAATTTTAGTTTTTTTGAAAACCATTCTTTGCAAAAATTCTTTGGGCGTAATTTTTCCCTGCAAGAGTTCATGACTGGCTTCTTCAATCTGACTTGGTTTTTGCTCATATACGGTCTTCTTTTTTTTTTTGAAGTACCATGGGATCCACCACTGCATATAAGAAGATCAAAATCTCTACTCTTATTAAACTCTTCATCAATCAAGAGCTTTAACAAATTTGAAAAAATTTCCTTTTTTTTGAATGATGCGGCCAATAGCGCCGTGATAGGCCTCGACAGCTGATGTAGTCCGTGTTCTTTTTAAGAAAACCGAAAATACTTCGGGTGCCACCTTGAAAAAAACAACAACAAATTGCTTTTATGATTTTGAAATCTTATAATTTTCCCTTTTACAGAATGTTTACAAGTTGGTGTATGCATTTTGTAAAAGGCAAAACTAATACCTTAATTTTAACATTTTGTAAAAGGGAACTTACCTTTCGCAACCATTGTTTTTCATAATAAATCATGAATGGTGTAAATAATTCTTGCATATTTGTATTCATCAATTCTTCTTTTATGTTCCCAAAAACCGCATTTATTTGTGTAGCTGGGAACAGAGGTAGAGCAAGGATTTTATGGTATATCGTAGAGGCATTTTGATTGTTTCTTATTGAAGAAGCCAATTGTTTCGACTTATATGAAATATTTCTCCTTATTGCTTGGCAATAATGAAACCAACAACCATAGATTTCACCAACGGTGAGTTTATTTCTTATTGCCATTTGAAGACTGACTTCGAAATCAGTTAGAAAACTTTTGGCGCTTAATTCAAATACATTTTCATTAATGTATAAAAATATATCTTCATAGTTTTTTTGCGATTTTTTATCCATAAGTATAAAAAAGAATGGAAAGATCTGAAAAGAAGAACACAAATAACGATAGGATTTTATAATGTAAAATATCTATAATATCACATTTTTTATTTTATTACCTTTCCGAAGTATTCAATATGAATTATTAAAAGCTGCTTAAAACATCCATTTGGAACAACTGAAAATGTTCCATCTACTATATATGTCCTATTCATAGGAAGAATATTTTTTTCAATTTTTGGCATAATTTTCCTTGAAGCAAATATGCAAAATGAACCGTTATTCCCTTGGACGCAAGCAATAAAAAATTGATGTTTCAGATCTCCATGCTTCGTTAAACCAAAGTTCGTATAAATGGATTCCAACTGAAATGCCTCTACTACTTCTTGCGCACATTTCGGAGATTTCACAAATGTCTTTGCTACTAATAATTGTAAACCTCTTTGCATCTTGTGAAAATCTAAATGTTGAGATTGCTCCTGGTTTCTGCAATAATATCGCATTTAATTAAATTTAGATATTATTAAACTAAATAAATATACGTCTCACCTTGCACAAACATCGTAGAAACTTCTTTTGATTGTACTTAGCGCATTCATATCACTCAAAACTGAGGTCGAATTCAAACATTCACTTTTAATTTTACTTACACACTTTAATTCATTTGCCAGGTTTTCCGACTCACTATGATTATGTTCAACGACATTTTTTGGTTTTTGACATTCGTCGTTCACTAATTCAACCTTTGCTTTGCATATTTTATTTATACATACCTACATAATACTTTTTATTTCTTATTAATGTTTTAAATTTATACAATTGCTTTTCTGATATTACATAAAGCAATTTTGAATTAATCCTCTTGCCAGAAATTATTTCGTAATCCATTTTTAAATATAATATATGTAAATTTCAATGTCCAACAATTATGAATGACTTGCTCGTAGTGATAGAAGTTTACCGAATGACAACTGATAACAAAATGCTAAGACATTTGTCTAACCGTAAGTACTACCGTTAGTCTTCAACAAATTCAAGCATAATAGTAATAAAAATCCCACTTTTAGCAAAATGAAAAATCGCCTAGCATTAATGAAAGAAAACCTAACAATCAAAAATGAATAAATACCTAGTTAGGCGTTTCTTCATTTTTGATTGTTAGGCTTTCTTTCATTATAAAGAATCACCTAACAATTTTAATGAAGAAATTCCTAAAATGTTAGGCATTCTTTCATTATGAACAACCGCCTAATTCCTGTATGCAATTTTTAGGCATTATTTCTTTTTTTTTTAGGCGTTAGTTCGTTAGGCCTTTATTCCCTGAGCCGAATGTGCCACAGGACAATGCCAGATAAGCGGACGATTTGGTACTTATGTGCATGTAAGCAAGCGCTTACTGGTATGCATATTGAAAGCATTGTATACATATACATACTACATATATATCAGTTAGTTGGAAAAGTCTTTTCATATTTCTAATCTTAACATATTTTTTTTCAAATTTATACTAATAAATAAATAAACAAATAAGTATTATTTTAGTCGCCCACTTTTTGCCATTTTTCCGCTAGAGACATTGTTCAATCAATGTAAATCGAAATTTCGGCATTTCCAGAACGGAAGCGAGCGAACTATTGTTCTGCTGCACGAACTAATACAGCATCGTCTCCGTAAACTTCACGAATTTCATTGCTGGCTTGCGCGGCGTTCTTCCTCTTTTTTTCATACAAAAATTTCAAAATATATATAACGATTTTCTTCATTATTTTCACTCATTTTTGAACAGCTTTATTTTTTTTTAATTTAATTTTTCTAGTTAAATTAAGATTAAAATCTCACCTTTCTAACACTATATAGTATGACACAATGTGGTAGGTAACACTGGAGATATACGAGTGTAACGACATCTATTTTCAAAATACGAAAAGACTTCGACTACCCAATATTATATAGGAACATTAGGGCTATAACTATAAGACAATGAGCACTAAAGCTAAAAACTTTAGCTAGATGTAGGCGGAATTGATCAATGAAACATTGGACATCTGATCTTAGAGAGTATCATGGTACATAGTTAGGCTTGAAGAACTCAAGTAAAAAGAAGGCTGGATTGAAGTTGAATAATACACGGCGGCAAAAAGTCTAGTGTGATGTATCTTATTATCATATCATCATTAAACCAGTTGGAGCAAAGAGGCTTAGTGAAGCTCTTGAGTTAATGGAGTGACAAGCACTCTTATCGGATTGCTCGTAATTGCAGTTGTGAGGCAATGTAGGAGCATGCGTTCTGGTGTATCTGCCGCATGGCTGCAGAATTTATATAGATTTGCATGAAAGTATTTGTCCAGTAATTAATAGGATTCATTTAATTTTACCGTGACTGTTCGTGCGCGATCCGACTGGATTCGGTATCCAAACAGCATGCTTAATATTCAGTTTTTTGTTAACGAAGCTTCTAATAAGTAGATACTGAGGCCTTATTAAATTTGCTTCGGTGATAAGTGATATTACTTCACACATTTTCTAAATTCCACAATTCAAAAATATATAGATATATGTATATTAAAGTTTACACCGATATGATGTGCCTGGATAAAAGTACGTATAAAACAAATATTTGATAAAAGTGAGAAAATGATGACATCAAAACCAAAGTTGAAGTATATATGACGAATGATACTTTGACGATGTTACCTTAGCGTAAGATGATCTCTACAAAACCCTCAGAGCAGCCTTAATTTACCTCTTGTGCAGAATAATTAGTTATTGAACTTTTTTGTGTTGAACTTTCTTAGAAATAGGTTGGCGAAAACCGGAGAGTTGCTGCTGGTAACAATTTTTACAAACACTTTTTTGCTCACTTGACACCTCCCATATTGTCCCCACATCACCGATCCTATTGGCTTAGTTGCCGCAGTTTTTGCCTCCAGAATGTCAGCATGTTCGTTATCGTTATGCATGGCAAGCCTGTTAAGGCTTTTGATGCACCTAGTACTATTGCCGATTTGATTTCAACGACGGACGAGATTGCCTTAAGTGCATTCTCTAAAATAACCTCGGCGCACTCAATAATGGGGTAGACCTCAGCCGAGAGAATGTCTTGGAAAACTGCCCATAGTCACTAATCGGTTGGTTTACCGATTCGGTGATGCCTGTATACGTATATCATTGCTAGGCACAACTTATTACGTACTTTCAGAGAATGGAATGCCCAGCTTCAGAGTTTTTAAACTACTCAGTTTATTAAAATTATGTCTTATGACTTCTGTTGTAGTAAACCTTATTATAGGTGGTATATGTAAGCTGTGAGGTGAATGTCAGGATAAAACTAGATCGAAATTTTTAACTTAGGCTTATGTAGAGTAAGAAGGTATTTCTTAGACCTTTTTTTATTTATAAACCTTCTCCTGGCTGCTCTTCCTTAGCTCAAATACTCGCGTTGGACTTGTAGGTGGGGTGAAGCGTTGGAGAAGTCTTCTGCCAGGGAGCTCTCTATCAACTCTAGTTTCATTTATATATGCAGCAATTTGTGTCGAAATAATTATAAGTTTGTGGCGCATACCTATAACCTCACAAACATACACGATTTTCTTGCATACGCATGTGCTGTAATTTTCTGTTGTTGTTGCTACCAGCTTTTATTAAGCCAGCCAGGAAAATCCCTTTTTATTGTTTTTGTAATTTCAATCGTATTCGCAAAAAATGAAAAAAGCAGCAAAAATCGCATGGCGAAAGACTGGAAATTTCTGCGGCCACACGCAAAATGAATTTTCATGGAATTTTGATGGTGGCAATGAAGCATGTTTACCAAACATACACACACAAAAATGCCAACCAACACACGCAGATGCGCATGCGGGATATAAAATGCACTTTATTTATCGTTAAATCCCATTTTTAGGAAACACATTAAATTTTAGCCCTTGAACATCCTGTAATAATAAATTATGTATTATCTTGTTATCGGCTCTCTATAAATTGCTTCAAGAGAGCCTTTCCCGTCTGCATAATTATGTCACAGTTGCATGCAAGAGTCCATAGAGCGAAGCGATGTCGCTTGGAGTCGAGCGGCTTCAGTATTGCACAAGCTGTATTTTGTTTTAAGATTTCGACGTAAAACGCGCCAAGTCATTGCAAACGTCAGTTCGAGTTGCTGCGAACGGCACAGAATCGACTCTCCACCTTACCTTCGCATAGAAGATGGTTTATAGTCTCCTCCTCTTCCACCTCCTGAGAGGTTCTAGAATGGTCATTTTTTGGTGTTCCAAGTATGCATTTGTTGTGTTTTTACGTGAGTACCAGCCGACGACGGGCTTACCCTACGGTACTTAAAAGCACATACATCAAAACAATGCGTTGATCAGCGCCCCAAATTGTACAAGTTTTTTGCCGTGCTCTGGGTCCGGCACCCGGCCGCAGTGCGCTTTGGCGCTTGAATTTCAAATGTCTTTTAATTAGAAGTAATCTTATTCAAGATCTATAATATCAGTTCAAGATGAGTACTATAACACTATTTCTGACAAGACTTTGATTGACTCCACCGTGACTCGGCTTTATTTACAAAATTTTTTTTTCTATCTACAAGTAGCCTAGGGGATTTTAATTCTTTGTCTTCCGGAGTCTATTTGTAGGGTTGTGCCCGCTCATGCTAGGTCATCTGCTATAAATTTGCCAAATAGGTCACTTTTTACAGGAACCTATTGCAAGCCTGAAATAGGATGTTACATCCACTAAGAGATCAAGGCTTCCTTTCACTAATTTTGACGAAACCTGATTTCAAAGCTACCAGGCTATAGTAAATATATTCATTGTATATTTGATTGCTGTGATCTCTACTTGGAATACACTGCAATAATCTGAAGGATGGTGATTTTGGTATGTAGTTTTGTTGAAAAGACACAACTTCCCACTGGTTTATCTAGCTTGGGCCCATTTGTATAAATGCTTATCCCTGTGCCTTTGTCTAGCTCGCCCCTTTCTCACTCTCTTCTGAAAGGGTAGACAATTTTGTGTACCGAATTCATAATCAGTTCTACTGGTTTTCTAAAATTTTTGGTATTGGATAGATTCAGGAACTTCGCTGCCATTCACTTACAAGACAAGCAGTCAGAGTAAAATGCAGAAAAACTGCGGGATTTTGATACAGGAAATGGCGTTCTTCTTGCCTCGTCGAAATTTATCGCATTTTATATTATAAGAAGTTTTAGATGCGGATTTTTCTAACTTTAGGCTAAAAAGCAGCGATACAGCTATAACAAAACTCCCGGGCTATGCTTAATTCAATACCATATTGAAACGTTAGAAAATGCATTAATGATTGAACTGATGAAGATAAAAAAAGACGTCATGATCAAAGTAATTAAAGAACGACACTAGCCCTGATATCACTATCCGTTCATTAAAGGCTGGTTAAGGAATTATTAACCTATATAGGCATCAGAGATCTGCAAGGAGTTACTTGAATTTGGTGTTAACTTGTACAACATCAATGTATGTATGACTTGTGACTTGAAAAACGTCAAACATACAAGTCGCAACTTGCTTGCTCCATTTCATACCTAATCAACACAGTGATCATGTTTGCTTGTTCGAATCATACACATGTACAGTTTGAAACGATTCAAATCGTTGCATGTACAGTCGTTGCATGGGCATTCTGACGTGCCCAAAGTATGTCTAATACTATTGACAATATTTCTGAGAAACTTAGAAGTGGTATTCTAAGAAAATCATTAAAAAGAAAAGGACGTAGTGAAGTGTGGTCAATTTCTTGCGAACTTCAAGAGGATAGTGGATGCACTGTAAATGAATTTGTATGCTGCCGTAAATGTGAAGCCATTTTTCGGCATAATGGAACGCAAACATCTAACTTACGCCGTCATAAGTGCTTCATAAGGAAAACCCAAAAATTCCCTGTGTACAAGTAGGGCAAGAACAAAAAAAGGGTAAACCCAAAAAAATGTAAGTAAGTCGTTAGTAAATATCTTTTTTTAACAGATTTCTTTCAAGAATGTGTAAATTGGACGGTAGCAGACTGCAGACCATTTGCAACGTTAGGTGGTGATGGATTTAAGAATGTAGCGCGGCACCTCATTAAAATAGGGCACAAGTTTGGAGAGCACATAGACGTTGACGATTTGATTCCTCATCCAACAACAGTCTCCCGGCAAATAACTCAGGTCGCAACTGAAAAGAAATTAGAAATGCAGAGAAAACTTCAAAGTATTGTAAACGCTGGGCGTGCTTCCGTAACTGCTGACATGTGGTGTGAGGCTTTTACGAACAGAAATTTCTTATGTGCAACCATACACTTTTTTTACAATGGCAAATTTGAAGAGTTTGTTCTAGGCGCGAAAACTCTTGATTTTGAAAAGTCGACTGGGGTAAATATTCGAAACAAGCTTGAAAGCATTTTTTTGGAGTTTGGCATTACAAGCTATGATGAAATTACTTTTATAACAGACAGAGGCTCAAATATGAAGAAAGCGTTAGAAAATAATACTGCTGCAACCATTTATTTGGTAATGTTTTGCAAGCTGCTTTTAATTCAACTGCAGAATTAAAGTTATTAATAGAAGATAGTAAAAAGCTGGTTAAATATTTTAAAAAGGCAAATTTACAAATATTTTTAGACACAACATTGAAAAATTTTTGTGTAACACGCTGGAACTCAAACTATTATCTATTATATCAATGAACAACTGATTGCAAAATCAGAACTGCAAAAAGTTTCAAATATTAATTTTAATATATTACAATCATTAGTGAAGCCGTGTGATAACTTTGAAATTATTTCGAAAAAACTTTAAGGCTCAAAATACGTGACAATTCCTTACGTTTATCTGTCAATAACTCGTCTTAGAAAAATTTGCGAACAAAACCAGCAGGACCCTGAGTCCATTTCTGTTTTAAAATCAAATATTTTGCAAGAAATGGATAAAAAAATGGACGCCTAACCTGGACATACGGCATAAGGTCGCAGTATTTCTCTATCCGCCTTCTAATAAGGTTTTAGATTGTAGTTCTATTGCAGAAGTCAAAGATTTTTGCATACGTAATATAACACCAACTAAATGTTTTTCATTTGACACTACTGTAAATGTAGAAAATTCAGCTGAGAGAACACAGTCGTCGGATGATTACTTCTTTTTCCCAGACACAGTAAATCTTGAAAATCGGACCACACCTATTACAACAAGTGAGGAAATTGAGAAATATATGTAGTTTTTTGGGTTTATTAAGTTCAATAATATATGTAATATGTTACACGTTTCACAAATTTTGAGTTCACTTAACTTATTATTTATAACTGTTATATACTTTAAGTTTTTGGTTTATTAATTTCATTAATACACATAATGTTTTACACATTTTAATAACTTATGATCTCATTTAACTTATTCTAATTAATTTGGTTTAAATTTCAATTGACAGGCAGCGGCTGGAAAAGCATACTCAGAGTTGCTTTGTCTTTCACGGAACCAATTATCTATTCTTTTCTGATCAACGCATGAAACACGTCTTGGTGTTTGGTAAAAAGAAGTATCATCTACTGCCTGAATCTTCCCGTTCAAATTACCTAATTCAAGATTTGATGCTGGCTCTGGATTGCTATCTTTTTCTTCAAGAGCTTCGCAAAGTGCAGCAAATTCGATTAAACCCAAATTACTACCAATTGCGTTGTCCTCTTCTTTCTTTACTGTAAATCCTTTATCGTCTTCTTTTCTACTTTGACATACATGCCTTGTCTCTAAACTATCTTCATCACTTAAACTATTCAGCTCTTTCCTGTCGAATAAAGCGCCCTTTTCGCTAAAACAAATATTTACACTCTTCAAAATATTATTTCCAAGAATGACTTTGCATGGCAAATCATTCATCCCAGTAACGTGAAAAGTTACTTCGAAATTAATCCCATCCACATCGATATTTGCCCCAAAACTACCTAGTGTACATACCTCACTACCTTTTATGCCTCACAGGATCAAACGACTATCACTAAGCTTCAAAATCCCTGCACGCTTATACATGTCATATCTCATCAAACACACGTCAGCTCCCGTATCAATTAGAGCACTAATTATCAAATCACCCATCTTTATTGGTTTAAAAATGTGACTTTTACTCCAAACAGTCAAAGCGTTGCTGCGTTTTGATTCTGTTTTACTATGCACCTCGCCTCTACGATCGCATTCAAATTGACGATGACCTATCTGTCTACATTTGAAACACTTTATCTGCTTTATCTTATCACAACCGTTGGCCAAATGAGATTCACTTCCACAATTAAAGCACTTTCTTTCGACCCTTGGTTCTACTGGCGTTGATGCGCCGTGCCATGATTTCTCTCTGCTTGATGGCTGTCGAGAATCATGTACCCTCTCATATACTCTTAACTGCTCTTTGAGCTCTTGAATTGTTCGTGCCTGATATAAAACTGTTTTATTTAATTTCGAATCCGAGATTCCTTCAATAAAATACAAAATTAGACTCTCTTCATCTAAATTCACTGGCTTGGCAATTTCTATCAAAGTGTATAGATATTCTGCAATGTGCAATGAATATCGAGTGCCGTTGGTCTCACACCGAACTCACTTCTTAACGCTGATTTTAAAGAACTAAAACTTCTTATTCTTGTCTGGCTAAGCACAAACAATTTGGCTGCCCCTCTAAGAAGCTGTCTTGCAAACACAAATTGTTGTAAACTACTCCAATTTAAAATTACCGCGTTATCCTCAAACTCTTCTAACCATTTATCAACACTCAACTCATCTGTACCATTAAACAATGAAATACTTCCTTCCACATCCCTTAGTGTGAACTGCGGATTGGACACTATATTGGCTTGGTGAGAGGTTGGTGCCTCTACCACTTCTATCACTGAACGTAACTCACTTTCACTTTCATCTTCATCCTCCGACACATGTCCGAAATGTAATAGCAACCCATCTCTTAATTCACATTTCCTACCTTGAACACTCAGTTCGCAACTTATGCTTCAAAGCTACCACTGTCAAACCCAAAATATCCTGCACGTCCATCGTCTTTGCCTGTCAGGTCGATTACAATTTCTAAAAGATATACATACATATACATCTTAAAACATAACTTATTCCTTAAACAACATTGTATCAATTAAATATGTACATAACTAAATACCAATTCATTTTAAGTTACAACATTTTAATGAATGCAAATTTTACTTTTAAGTACATATTTCTACTGACTTCTTCTGATATACACACATATCATCAAATCAAATTAACAGCCATGTTTTACACCGCATTTGTTAATGTAGCTAATTCTTATTGGAATGTACATTAATATTACATGAACAAACTTATGTATACCAATTTATACAAACATACATTTTTGTCATTTACATTTTTTTACTTCTGGTACTTAGCTCTAATTACATTTCTTCAATATTTCATACATACATTATTCCTTTACTTCTCTGAATTGTTTGCCTCATTGTATTTTCTTGCTTGCCGCCGTTAGTTAAATCTTTGCAGCCTCGCACTTCGCAGAAAGCTTCTCTCCCTCTCTCAACATTTGGAATACTGTACATTGTGATACATACTTAGCTCAACAGTCGCTTGAAGATTCCCCGAAGATCGTCAAATTGATGTGTTGCATGATTCTCGCTCTCAGCTCGCTCACGCTTTTGTCAAAATTCCGTTGTTCTTGCGAATTTGAATTTTTATGCTAACTGCCACCGCGTCTTCTAGGAATGTTGAACTTCTATGGAAAATTGTTTTTGCACATTTTACATATGTACATACATATACCGTTTGCAGGTTGCACCACTAGTTGACACTAAACGTTTCGCCGCTTCGGCACTTTTCAAAGTACACAGTTTTATTCAAACACCACATTTCTGTTTGTTAAATTTTAATTTTAGCTATGGCTCACATACGCTCACATCTCGGTTGAGTCCCCATTTGTAGTTTTTTGGGTTTATTAAGTTCAATAATATATGTAATATGTTACACATTTCACAAATTTTGAGTTCACTTAACTTATTATTTATAACTGTTACATACTTTAAGTTTTTGGTTTATTAATTTCATTAATACATATAATGTTTTACACATTTTAATAACTTATGATCTCATTTAACTTATTCTAATTAATTTAGTTTAAATGTCAATTGACAGGCAGCGGCTGTCTGCCCCTCTTAACTACTTCAGTCCTACTGTATCGATAATGATTCTAGCTACTCTATTCGACCACACAGTTCGAATATTGTTCGAGTGTTGTTCGAATTAAGCAGCTGTTTGTAATTTTTGGTCAGAGGTGCATTTAAAAGGCACGTCCGCTACGTGTGGATCTTTAACCCACAGGTTCCACTCCCACATACATATATACAAAAAAGAACACAATTTGCAAGTAATTTTGATGCCATGGAATGATGGGAAAGCAATAAAATTGAGTTTCCAACTCTTTCTAGCTTCGCATTTAAAATATTATCAATTCCAGCTAGCAGTGCAGCCAGTGAGCGCACTTTTTCACTTGCAGGTAATATAATAGTAGAGAAACGCAATCGCCTAGCTCCTAAGATTGTGGATAATATCTTATTTTTAAATTCTGTTTTAAAAAATGAAAATAACTAAGCAAATAATATGCGTAGAAAATGTTCTTGTCCAAATAATACGCACATATGTATTTATATGGTAATATTCTGTATTTATATACGCATTTCTTATTTAACACTTATCAATATATTTATATAAATGAATAATTTCCAAAATTAAATAAACAAAAAGGTTGAATGAACATGAGAAACCGAAAACTTTACGAAAGTTTTATTTTATTATTATTATTTTCATCCATAAATTGTATCACATACCTTCTAACTATGTATGTATACAGATTGATATGAATTGAAAGTACGTACATCGAACAAGTCATACGTACTATTCTGCTTAATGTTCAACTCATTGATGTGTACATTTCTTTCGAACAGAATCATTGATGCGTATATTTAACACAAGCTGTCCTATCGAACAGATTGGTATGAAACATACATGGCTTGGCTTCTTTTCCTTAGAGGAGTGCAACTCATACCTATGAATTGCTTTACAACGTGCTGGCTTGAAGCTTGAAAAAGTTACTTGTTGCAGATCTCTGATAGGCATGCCATGCCACAGCTGAATCGTAGATAACTGTAAAGCTGATAAGCTGGCAAGGAAGGGTACTTTAGTTTCGCTATCAGTTGAATGAGAACGGGTCGGTGTTCTTCTTGTGTTTTTCTACTTGACAGCTGGGATTCTCGGGAACTTGACCGGCGCTGGGTTTTTATTGACCCACCATTGTTACGGGTTTTCTAAAAATTCAAAAAACGTAATTCTAACTAGGGATGTCGGAAAGGGAATAAAGTATCGATATATATTGTATCGGCTATTTTTGAATATATCAATATCGACATTGATATTTTTATTTAAAAACATCGATATATCGGTATGATATGAAAAAAAAATATTTGGCCTAATCTACTTTAATCATCTTACCTTACTAGACAACAACGCGTACACGCGACACCAACACTCAACGACGATTCGACAATACTGTGAAGAATTTAGCTGCTAAATCAATTCAGACTCTGAACCTTCTCTACCATGCTCTGAACAATAAGTGACGCTTCCAGAAACTACGAATAAAGTATTCAGTTGAAACTGTGAATTTCTAAGAATAATTGACGAACAGTGTGGCCACAATCCTTTTATAAAAAACGCGGGAAAAGATGTTTTCTTTTTCTCCTCTTTCGCCTGTTGAGTGAAGTTGGGGCGGTTGATATTCCTCTGCATTACGCTTCTATTACTTTATGTAATTTGTGGGAGTAATGCAGAGGAGTATTTGTTTGGATTAAACAGTTAGTGTAAAAAAGGATTTAGAATTTTTTGATCATAAAAATATCGTTTTTATACCTTTTCAATAATTGTAATATTATATCGATACCTCGATATATCGAAACAATAAATATCGCTAAAAAATATTGTTAAATTGAAAAAATTATATCGATATATCGATGTATCGATATTTTTTCGACAACCCTAATTCTAACTCCTAAGTACTATGGTTAGAGAACTCGCCGAGAGATTGTTGACTTTAGTAAAGGCTGCACCAAAAACAACAAGTTAGCGTAATAAATTACATAGCCAACATGTCTCCGTGCTTGTGTGTATGCAAGCGGATCAATTGTCGCAGATCAACGATTTGTGCTGCCACGCGCTCGCTCCTTGACGCGCCGGTGAAAGATATTCGCAGCGTGAACATTTGTTGCACGGTGTAGTACTTGACGTATACGCGACCGCAGAACGCAATAACCAACATGAGAGGATGACAATGACGACACAACAATAACAGCAGCAACAATAGCCATTGTACATGCCAAAGTACATACAACAATGTGGGCATGTTGAACAGTAATAGTGGCCGTTGGTCATGTAGTCGCATCTAAGGTTCCCAATCTTCTACCAATGTGAACACCGCTTCCTAGTACGAGTATTGTTCTATGAGGTTTGCACTCGCCTGGTTACGTTTCAATTTGCGGTTTACTTTTGTTGTCCGTTTTATATTGTTATTGTATGTATTGCAACTGTTTTGCTGCACTCGCACCTGAGCCGGTTTCATTGGACCGTGTGCGGCGTGACGGTGTCGCTGTGTGGCGCGCTTGCACGCACTCACAGTGACTTTGGTCACGTCGCTGCCATTATTTTTACTGGTATTGTAATTAACAATTTTCTGTCAAATCACGTGCAATTTGACTGCCATGCAACGTGCACTTATTCGCGTTTGCAATACATGTGTACCGGCAGCAACACAACCGCTAGCAACATTGATGCGACAAGTTGTGTTAGTTGTTGTTATTTGTTTTTGTTGTTGTACCTGTTTACCCAGTCTCACTACTCCTATTTGCCAAAACAGGCTTAGTTTGTGGCTTAGTCCTTAGTAAGGTCAATACAATGGTCAACGGATTCACTCTGCCACTATCCCGTTATTTAATGGCAGCGGAGTGATTAATTGAAATGCATCCAAATTAGTAAGCGTAATCTGGGCACGAAGTGTCAAAATTTACAACCTTACTTCGTGATTAGTTCGCTTTAGTGGAGTACTGAGATATTCGTGCTGGGATTTGAAACCTAATAAAGTTGGTTCCGACTTCTGAACTCTTTTAATTTGGGTGAGGCCTTGTTTCCTACTATGGAAACTTTCATCCCATATCCTATATTCCAAGGATAGCTTCCAAAAGACACTAGAGGAGCAGGACTCTACTTCTATCTATGCCGACGAATCCGAAATGAACTGCGGAGTAGGGGCAGGTGTATACTCCAATGATCTTTCTGTTTCTATCCGTCTAACCAGGGGTATTAGCCCTCAGTGGCATTTTGCCCGTTCGGGCACTAGTGCACATTTTGAGGGCTAGGTGAGAGGATCATCGCGGGCAAACATGAAGAGGGAAGTGAGAGCAAAGTATTTTACCACTCCATATTTACAAATGAGAGCAACGTATTTTACCACACCATGTTTACAAATGAGAGCGCGCGAGTTGCCTTGTCAAACGACTCCACCACTTTCAAACTTGTCGATGTACCAAGAAAGACAAGTATTTTCTATATATTTTTCATTCCTCTAAAATGTAAGTTGAATCTTCAGATTCAACGATATACATACATATTAACATGCATAAATACATAAATAAAGAAATATGCATAAGCAAGTAATCATTTTTTAAATTCCTTTAAAAATGAAATCCAATGCTACTGTTATTATTTGATATGTTTATTTAAGATATGCCGGGTCGTTGATGCTGAGGAATGTCAAGTCAGCACAACGGCTCCAAGTAAATTTAACAAATAAGATTTTTATAAAGAATAAAATGATGAATAATAAACTGAACGGCAAGCCGCACAGTACGGAAAATTAGCCGGAGTTTTTTATTCAAACGGAAAATACGTAATTTCTGAAAAATTACATATAATATCGTAATTCGCGCATGTATGGGAAGTTGCACTGTGGGTAATAACTGTAAAATTGCTTTAAAATTTTAAGTTTCTTTGTTACCACTATAAATTTTTAAAATGTAAGACAAATAACAAAAAGTATAATGAATATTTTAGTTTACTAATAATTTTTTTAATATGTCTTTATAACAGCATTTAATTTAGTTTATTTGACATAATAAATTCTATGTTTGGTTTAATCTCATTTCCTTAAGCTACACGCATTATTGTACCAAAATTTAAATTAGATAACCTACATCTTATAATATGTTTGTTTAATTTCATTATTGAAAAAAATTGTTCACAAGTGTAGGTGCTTCCAAACATAGATACATACAATTTTCGAAGAAAAAAGTTTCAAACAAAGATATTTCTTTAAACAAAGATCTTTATAAAAAGTAATTATTTCTGAAATTTGCGCAAACTTGTTTCTAAAAGAATACAGCACTGCAGATCTATTATATATATACATAGCAGAGATTTCTTGACTTAAATACTTTTCTTCCCATTCCACATTAAATGGATTAATTTTTCTTTTTAAATTGTGAACTCTGCTTTCACTCATTGATAACATTTCGGCACGTTTAAATAATAATAATTTCAGTTTCTGAACCACTGTTTCTTCAAACGCATATACACAAATGAATCTTATGAGAGCCCGAATCTTCTACCGTCCGCTTACCGTAGAATTTCCAACGACTTAGGATTTTCCCCGTAGAAACGACTCAGCAGATTGCTCTCTCACAACGCAGGGTTGCCAGTCTCGATATACTGTAGTAATTATAAAAATTGTCTTCAATGTATTTGAAATTTTCTTAAACTAATTCAAAATCAGAATCGAATGCTACTATTTATAAATATATAAAATATTTTTAATAGTTTGTTTTCAGTTTTGATATTTTATATTATGAGAAATTATAATTAAAAACTTAGATTAGTACAAAACTGAATATGTGTATTGGGTAATGGCAACATTGTTCGAATGCAAACGTGAACAAAACGATTGCCGCTCGTTGCGAAGGGAGAAGATGTTTCTGCCATTAGCGTTTGTATTCTATTTGTGTGCTTAGCCACTCTCAATCAATAATACCATACCGCGCAAACATATTTTTATTTGATGATTTCTTATAGTTTTGAAAATATGTGTTCCCTTTCTATAGCGCGTATTATTTTTTTAATACATTTCCAGAGGCAACTTAGATATTTAAAATTTAACAAAACAATTATAAAAAGAACCTCAATTCTTTGAAAATTTTAATAAAACAACCAAACTGAAAATATCACAAATCATATATTTATATAAGCATTTTCATAAAATGGAACTGCAATATGTTTAAACAAAATATATATTATGGTTACAAGTATCCTTTCTTTTTTATATATGCAGATATATGTATAAAACTGCGTTGCATAAGTACATATAAAAGCCCACAACTTGAGAAGTTTTCCTAATTGTAGTTAAAATGAATTTTTATAACTGGCATTGACAACATTGACTGTTCTATCACATTTATGTACACTGGTGTGAAGAAAATAGGAACAACCACAAGATGTTGTGAAGTTTTAAAATGTGCTGTTTTCTTATTAAATAAAATTATTTTTAGATACTAATATAACATATATAATTTTTCCCTAATAGTGATTAGAATTTCCCACCATGAAAAGGTAAATAAAAACAAATATTAATGGGAAATTCCAAAACATGCAAATTATGTTTACTTCTTTTTATTCACACAACTGTACAATTCCAATATGAAGTAAATTTCAGCTCTTTATTTTGTGTACAATGTCAGTATTGCCGCAAACAACTCTGCCAGAGATAAAAAGATGTTTAACTCCTCTCTCACTGGAAGTGAGAAAGCAATTGCTAAACGTCAAAACCTAGTGAACTTTGACAGCTAATGGAGTTCAGTAGGTTTTGACGTTTATCAATTGGAAACGGGCGATGGCCAGATTGAAATCTTACCAAACAAATATGTAAACGGAGGGATTTGCTGCATCGTTCAAGACCACTTATAAAAAATGTAAAGCAATTAAAATTAAATAAGTTTGTAAAATTTAAAGGTATTTGATGAAACGTCTTGTAATTTCAAGCATCATAGTATTTTTTTCAATGGAAAATTATTAAAAAATTTTAATGATTGAGAACTAACAAGCTTAAATCCTTTTATTGGGTATTGTAAGGTCAAAAGTCAGTTGTTCTAATATACTTTAAAAAGATTTAAATAGTTTCTCCATATAATAAGTAACCACTATTTAGTAATTTTTATTTGTGCTAAATGTTGGGTGTTGAGTTGATAAATGCCCAAAAATTATTATTTTGTTCAATCTGGCCATAATGGAAAATGTTATAAAAAACGCTAATTTTGAGGTGCTCTCACACTGGAATAAGTTGAACATCCCTTTATTCCTGATTCTGCGATGAACATTAAGTTATGGGGGAATGTAATTGATTTTTTCGCAACTTTTTATGCCCTTCTCTCCGTAAACTGATATTCCACTCATCTAGCCCTCGTGCGCACTTTGCTAACTTTGCGGGCTAAAAATGTGTCCATTTTTGCGTCTAACAAACTTAAACTTCAACTTTAAAATTATTTTGAAATACCTTGTCTCTATCCGCGTCGATATAGATCAAGATGTCAGCTCAGCATATTCTAGAAGATTTAATTTTTGATTAACTGAGAACTACTTCCATAATTCGATGTCTGCACTCTATTCTCAGTAGTTTGAGATACATATAATATTTTGCGCTTTTGTATTTTTTTCACCCCCAGAGTGGAACTTAAGAGAAACGTGGAACTACTTGCACTTAGCGAAGCTCATCTCAAAATGCTTCTTCAATCTACAAGGATATCTGAGAGTTATGGAAATCATTAACGACCAGCGTTCACAGCTGTCCAAATGGGATTCTAAATAATTCTTTGTGTGAGAACAGTCATATGACCTAATGAAATTCTTTTAACAGATAATTCTGGTATGAACCTATTTCTAAAGACCCGAAACCAATCCAATATACATATGTATGTAAGCGAAGTCTAAAAGAAAAATTTGGGAAAAACACGAACGCAAAAGGTAACTTCGAAGCAAAATTGGATTTGTATATGGTTTCGTTTGTAAAAACATAGGCTTCAAATTCAGCATTAAAAATTATCTGTTGAGATGGAAAACTATGTATCGATCTAGTAGATCAAATATATATCTCACAACTTTTATTGGAATTAACCCTCGAAAAAATTTGTGATCTATTCTCGAAGGAAAGTTCTTATGTTCATGTGTAGGTCATAAAGAGTTGGTAAGCCCCAGTAGATATCTTAAGTGGTCAGTAGGGTAATCCTTTTTCAATTTTTTATTTTTATTTTCTGTTCCCTTCTCCGACAGATGTCTGGGGATGAAATATCTCTAAAAAGTGAAACAAAACTTTTTCGAATTCTGATTCTATACTCAACAGACCTAATATTTACACCTTAATCTATCCTTAGATTCAAATTGTGTTATAAACTCGAATTTGCCGCTTTGTGTTAATAAACAAATTGTTTGTTAAACAAACTCTGAGTTTAACAGTAAAAAAGTTTTTTCATGAAAGGAAATTGTGATAAACTCAATGCTTATTTGAAGTGTTTAATGCAAAACTCCGAAATAGGGATTAAATTCGAGTTTTCATTGGAAAAAGAACTTTATATTTATGTGTCCTTCGTAAGTAGCCTGGAACAACTGGGCATTAAAGAAACTTCGAGTTTGACATAAAGAACACAAAAATTTTTTTCATAATAAATCAAAAGAAATTATAGTAAACTCAGTGGGACTTCATAAGGTTTAATGGTAAACACAAAATTAATTATTATAAGGTTTATAGCAGAACACGAAAATAGGTATTAAACTCGAGTTTGTTGCGCAAGTAGTATATTAAATTATGTTATCTCTTTACTTTTTGAAGATGAATTAAAAGTAATTTTATTAAACTTTACTTTTATTTAAAGAGCTTAATGCTAAACTCGAAATGAAATTGACTTTCAACTCGAGTTTGCGGCGTAGAATCAAATTTTTGTAAGCTGCCACGTATGACTTCATCGCTTGCACCCTATTCTTAAAATTTCTCTACACATTAAGTGCCGTTTGCTTGTGAGTGGTACCTAAGTAGCCACTTAAGTACTTAACAAACATATGCTTAAGTTCAGGGGTTAAATAAAAATGTGGTCAAAAATAAAATGGCAAGTTTAAACATTAGTAATGCTTGTTAATGGCTATCACCAGTGACCTGCCCACAAACACACACATACACACCCAACGCACTTCAAAGGAGACTTTTATCTTAAGTAAAACCAAAAGCAAAAAGAAAAGGAAAAATAAAATGGGCATAGACCAAGAAAGTAGCACTTGAATTCCCGAAGTGCTGACTACTCGCAGAGGAGAATGTGTATGTGGTCACTACAGTGGGTCGACTTAATTTCTATTTTGAAGTTCTTTTTTGGGTGGCAGGAAAAGGCAAGAAGAAGCGTACTAAGTAGCAGAAAATTGAGTATTTGCACAGCCATTGTAATTGGATGATTACAGGAAATGCGATGTATACCGAAAGGATACGGTCACGAACATGTGTATCAGGTGGAAGGGAAAGTAGAAAGAATGCAAGAACAATTTTCAGTAAATGTGCACACACAAAAGTGCTGATGGAAAATGGAAGAAGATGAAAGCGTGTAAAGCCAAGTTCAAAATAATGTTTGTATTTATATGAGTGCATTTGTGTGTTTGTAAAGAATGACAGCTTTCAGCAAACAAGTGTCCGACAATCCCACGTGTTATTTATAAGAGCGCGCATGTGGTGGGCAAATATGGTGAAAGCAGGTGGACTTAGAAATGTGGGTTTTTGTTTACTGTTAGTGAAAAGTTCGTTCGTTCAAGGGAAGCGCAACGTCTAAAATAATACTTAGACTTCAATTAGAACTTAGCATCCATCCACTGAATACTCTGGATAATAATTTTTACAGCCTTCCTTTTTATACCAGTTCGGCTCTTTCTCAGATAATCTGTGTTCGCTTTTAAACTCGCCTTTACGCGTCTTCTTTGCCGAATGTCCCAAATATCTATTACATTAAAAAAGTTGTATAGTTCGGATCTAGCCCTAGCTAGAAATTGATCAAGTAAGGTTAAGCTGAAGGTCGAGTTAGAGGTCAAGTGAGGTGCCAGCCAACCTTCCAACCAAACTTTCTGTGTCTTAATAACTAGATGTCTCATTTAGAAAGGCTTAACAGTCTTGATCTGGACCATTATCAACGAAGTTCAAGCTGGAGGTCCAATTAGAGGCCAATTGAGGTTCCTGCCAACCAACCGGCCACCCACGGCAATCAGACCTTCGTTATCTTGGGTTGAAAAGTACGGGTAGTTTTTCTTAAATTATATTTAAATCACTTTAAATCTTACTCACATAGTCTGTATGGGCTTTGGAACCAACCTTTCAGCATTTTCTTATCTGGATGTGTCATGTTACATTACAAAAGCTTAATAGTTTCGATCTAGACCACTTGCTGCATTAGGGTAAAGATTAAGGTCAAGCGTGATGTTAGTCGAGAGTCTGCAACCAGCCAGCCAAGACACAGAGCTTCTTTGTTATTTGAAATTTGAAAGGTATGGTTTCCCAATTCCTGTTCAATACAGTTTGAATCAGTTCGTGTGTGATTATAAACCATTCTTACTGCATCTTCTTATCTTTATGTGCAATGCTACATTAGGAAACTTAGGCATAAGTGCCGATCCATATCCCCGATAGACCTTAATAAAGGCGAGTCAAGCGAAATTCTACAAGCCAGTCGGTCGCCAGCTGAACAATAAATTAAAGTCCTTCGGTATCTGGGACTTTAAATGTTGATGTTCGATTTATCTCTTATAAAAGCAAAGAATTTGGTGGAGTTTAAAATGTTATAATATGGCGGTAGCATGGGTTTTGTGCTATTTCGTTCAATTTAAAACTATAATGAAAGCAAGAGGTCTAATAGTCGCTGAGCTCTGATATTTCAAAGAAAAGTGAACCATAAGATTACTTTTTAAGTAGACGGCATTTTGTAGGCGTGGTAATGATCCGGTTTCACCAATCGGCCATATTAATCTCCTCAGGGAGCCAAGATACAAAAGTTTTATAGAGATGTCTTATTTTCATTCAAGTTAAAATATACACGGGAAAATGGATAGATAAAAATATTCTGTAAAATAAGTTTTGGCTTGTGTTTTTGTTTTGGATATATCAATTAATTCCATCTATGGTCTTCTTCTTCTTCTTCTTCTTCTTTACTGGCGTAGACACCGCTTACGCGATTATAGCCGAGTCAACAACAGGGCGCCAGTCGTTTCTTCTCTTCGCTACGTGGCGCCAATTGGATATTCCAAGCGAAGCCAGGTCTTTCTCCACTTGGTCATTCCAAAGGAGTGGAGGTCTTCCTCTTCCTCTGCTTCTTGCGGCGGGTACTGCGTCGGATACTTTCAGAGCTGGAGTGTTTTCATCCATCCGGACAACATGACCTAGCCAGCGTAGCCGCTGTCTTTTAATTCGCTGAACTATGTCAATGTCGTCGTATATCTCGTACAGCTCATCGTTCCATCGAATGCGATTATCGCCGTGGCCAATGCGAAAAGGACCATAAATCTTTCGCAGAACCTTTCTTTCGAAAACTCGTAACGTCGACTCATCGGTTGTTGTCATCGTCCAAGCCTCTGCACCATATAGCAGGACGGGAGTGATGAGCGACCTATAGAGTTCGGCTTTTGTTCGTCCAGAGAGGACTTTACTTTCAATTGCCTACTCAGTCTGAAGTAGCACCTGTTGACAAGAGTAATTCTGTGTTGGATTTCCAGGCTGACATTGTTGGTGGTGTTAACGCTGGTTCCTAAATAGACGAAATTATCTACAACTTCAAAGTTATGACTGTCGACAGTGACGTGAGAGCCAAGTCGCGAGTGCGACGACTGTTTGTTTGATGACAGGAGATATTTGATCTTGCCCTCGTTCACTGCCAGACCCATTTGCGTTGCTTCCTTGTTCAGTCTGGAAAAAGCAGAACTAACGGCGCGGGTGTTGAGACCGATGATATCAATATCATCGGCATACGCCAGCAGCTCAGCAGCACTCTTATAAAATATTGTACCTGCTCGATTAAGTTCTGCAGCTCGAATAATTTTCTCCAGCAGCAGATTGAAGAAGTCGCGCGATAGGGAGTCGCCATGTCTGAAACGTCGTTTGGCATCGAACATTTATAAAATTTTAGGAACTTCAAACATGAGTTCTGCTAATTTTAATTAGGTTTCTAAGTTCACCAGACGAAATAAGTGCTCTTATTGCCGTCTATGTAATATTTCAAAATTTTACTACTGTTACACTACTGTTTTACACTGTTTACTATTTCCACGTGCTGGCAGTGTAAGTATGTACATATATTTTTGCTTTTCCAACAACAAATTGAATGGTAATCGAGTTAACCCCATAGACAGTGGAACATAAAAGTATGTCACATACCGGCATATATACGGGTAATGAAAGGAAAATACGCCTCAGGGTTGTTAAAAACAATCAATTGTGTGTGAAGAAAAGCAAAGCTAAATCCATACCTCACACAATTAAAAACAACTCAACAGTAAGTGTTTCGAACAGGCGACATTTTTATAGCCAACTAGAGGACCCGTCCACGCTTCACTGTGGCTGATACATAGATAATACTACCACTACCATCTATATGATTTCTATTAATTGGATTATAATTATTAGTTAATAAGATATAGCATTTCTGTGAAACAACTTGTGTTAGTTTACAAAAAAATGGATCATAGAGCATTTCGTGTGTTAATAAATCATTGCTTTTTGGATGAAAATACTGTTGAATTTGGGCTCAGGGAAATCCACCGATGAAAAGATATTTGCTAAGCTTAAAGAGGCGAAAGCTCTGTGCAAAGCGGGTGCCCCACATATTCATAATCCAAAAAAATAACGAAATAAAGCCGAATTTTTGAGTCGGTGATAAAAACATAGCTCCATCATTTCCCACTGGAGTCCAATCGACAGTCATTCTAGTGAACTGCACATGAGCAACCGGTTCTCAGGCGTGGAAAGACGAAAAAGGCGGCTGGAAAGGTTATGACATCAGTATTTTGGGATGCACGTGGTATATTTGGTACATATTTGGTTTCTTTTCTACTATTCCAAATACTTAGCAATTGTATTATTTTTGAAGAAGAATCTGTTTAAAATGGTACGCATATATTCAAAGGATTCCTACAATCATGAATTTTGAAATTGTTATGTTTTCAGCCAAATCGGTTCAGCCGTTCTTGAGTTATAAATGGTGTAACTAACAACAACTTTCTTATATATATATATATAATATATGAGGTTGTTTTTATTATTTATTTTTTTTTTTTTTGAAGAAATGAAATATTCCTACAAACATGAATTTTGAACACATGCTTATGATTTGAAATATAATTTTTGTATTTATGAGTTGTATTAAATTTTGACATAAAGAGATAAAAGGTATCCTATGTCCTTACCCTGGTTCTAAGCTACCTCTCCACCAATTTTCAGCCAAATCTGTTCAGCCGTTCTTGAGTTATAAATGGTGTAACTAACATCAACTTTCTTTTATATATATAGATAATAACTGGCTTAGTTGGTGTGTTCGTTTTATTTTTATTTCCAACTGCTCGTGCTCAAAATTACAAGTATATTAATTAAAATTTTAATTGGAATTTTTCTTAATTAGAAATGTGAGTGACTCAGTTTGAGCTCAATGGTGCGAGGGGTGAGAGGCAAATTTGCAAGCGATAAGTATGTGAACACATACATACTTTTTGAGGTGAATGAATGAAAGTGAAATAAACAACAAGGAAAAATTTGGTTGCACCATAGCCTAAATACAAAGAATTTCTTATAAGAACTTTAGTCGGTGTGGGTATCGGTTTTTATGGCAGCTGTACGCTATATGGGTTTGTTGTCTTGTGGTTTCTTCAAAACTGAGGGACTAGTTAGCGTATATATAATACGATACATACAGAAGGGTGGACAGGCATGACTAAATCGACTCAGATCATTAAGCTGATCAGTTAGGCTATATAAATCAAAAAACTTGTATTTAATTTTTTATAAAAAAATATTTTTGGAAGCTATGCTCCTTTATTGAATTCTGTCTTAGAACTTAAAATAAGAACTCTGACGTTTTCTTTTGGGTGTTAAAAACTTCGTGGCAAACTTAATATACCCTGCTTAGGGTACAATAAAAATAGGTTTGAAATATTTGAAAGTTGTGCGTGTAATATTTTGTTAAAGATGGGTGACTTCTGTGGATCTATTGCCTGTGCATCGCCTGATACTATCAATTCATAAAAAATTTGTTTCTATTGAAATTGAGCTCCTTTATTCCTTTAAGTTTCCTCAGAAATACAATGGCTTTATAGCTTTCGAAAATAACAATCTTTAACTGTTGCAAAAGTTCCAAGTCTCCGAAAGTGTTAATGAGGACCTATAACAGGTCGAAACTTTGATTCTATCAGAGACCCTGCCATGGAACTTACTACAGATTGCTTCCTCTCATGGTCTCTAAATTACTATTTATATGTCCGCCTTTGGTACTCTATTTGACTTCCGAGTCGAAAAGTATGGTTATTTAAATAATTTTCTATGGTTGTCCTTAACTCTCATTATTGATATCTCCAAAAAAGGCTTTATTGTTCGTGAGACGACGTGTAAGCTCTAAGGCTCACAACAAAGCATCTAAAATTCATCCAATAAGGTTCAAAGTGGGTTGGCTCTTCCTGTTATTGAGGTAGATAAAATGTGCTCTGATGGAGTACAACTTTTCAATTGAATTGATATTGAGATTGGGTTTCATAAGTGTTATAAGTTGGATATTTGACCTTCTATTTCAACTCTGGGGTTGATTATATCTGTATTGAAATTGATGATAGATTATATCTTCTAAATCTATATCTATCTCTCTTAGTTTTAGAATGTACAAAGAGTACAAAAAAGCAAGATAAACATTTTTTATAGCATGTAAGAATCTGCTTCTTTGAAGGGTATTATGGCTTTGGTGTAGCTAATCTTAATGATTTTCTTGTTTTTGGTTTTGCCTGAGACCGGGAGGGCAGAGCTCTTTGAATTTAGAATTGCTACATGCAAGGAAAGGGGTGCCCCTGGAATGGGTGCAACGGTCTCGCTTGTTGTGTAAGTAACTATGTCAACAAAAGCTCTAGAAGTTATTCTCGGCACCCGGGCAATTTTCTTAGTCAAACTCGACGTCACTACGGGCATGTTATCATACTCTATCTTGTTAATAAACTTGGCAATGCGACCGAGAAAAGGAGTCACTTGTGAAAGTAAACACAAAGTTTCTTTCCACAAATGGATATAACTTGACTTGACTATCAGCTGGTCACTCGGTTAATATCATCTGGGTTCCAAATAATGTAGGAATAAGTAGAAGTAATGAAAAGACAGACGAGTTACTCCGCTAGGGGCAGCTGGCAACGCAATTCCCTTAAGCTGTTCTAGGTTCATTCATTGTTTAAGTATTATTTGAAGCAATGGACTCTAGAGGAACATTTCGGGTCTGGGAGCACTAGCAATACGGGGCTTGCCAAAAAATCATTTTTGGGTAGTTATGAAGGCGGACAGAAAAGTTTCTACTTCTAGGCAAAACGGTACTGAGTAATATTGTAGGGATCGTCATAGAGCATCTACCCTTAAGATTCCACCTTAATAAAATGAGAAAAGTGGATTCGTAAAATGCAGCGCATGAGCCGAGGATAGTGAGCCGTTGAAACATCACCTACGTGCTTATGAGACGGGCTATATTCCACGGCTCACAATACTCCAACTTAAGAGACCTTGCGCAACTGGAGTGAAAAAAGTCTAATATTTTACCTAATGGTGATTGTCAACTAACCAACAACCTCTTCAAACTTCCCTCATTTGTGGAAAAATATTTCAAGCAGCTTTCTTTAGCCGATGCCTTCCATTCGTCCAAACACTTGCTATATTAAGTACCGTTATTTTCCTGTAGTATTAACACGCACGAGTTAATGCATTGATTGCAAAATGAAACCGCCAATTGAGTTTCGATTAAGAATTTAATTACGCCACAATTAAGCAATTCACACATACTCAAACAAAAATATTTGAGTTGTAAACAAATATAGCTTATGGCCAACGGCTTGGCTGTCTAGAGCTGAGGGCCATCAAGCAGCGAATGAGGATGGTCAAACGAATACATACAAATGTGTATGTGCGCGTTTGTGTACTTATGTGAAAATGTTTGTGTTGTCCCCCTTGCATTCAGTTGAACTTGTTAATGCCTTTAGTGCACTTTCGTCGCTTTACTATTGTTATTCTTGTTTTACGCTCTGCCTCTCGCCGTCTCTAATAATCATTCTGTTTAGTTTTTCTTCCATTTTAGTAGCCTCGTTAGCAATATGTTTGCTGTTTTAGTAGCCATTTTAAAGATAGCCATCCTTACGAGCAGCCACACCAGCGCCTTTACAAACCCACGCTCACACAAACGGGCACGTACATATATTTACAAACTTAATACATGCATCTAATGACTGCTGTCGCTTTTGCTTCAAAACCAGCAATTTTTCTACGATTTCATCGTTTGCTTTTGCTTTAGTTGCTTCAGCTAATGTCTGAGTCTGCTCGCCTCGCCTCAATGCGCACTGGTCAGTCGTTAATGTCTCGGACGGTTAGTGTGTGAAATTATGTTGTTTTTGTTGTTGAAAGTTAGCAATTTTCTGTTGAAATTGAAGAGAAATTTTTGAGCCATCCAAAAGTCGTTACCACTGAGCTAGTTTTTGGGTTAGTTACTAAATATTTGCACTTTGTTGTTCCTTTTACTGGAATTGCAGTACTGCGTCGAATCAAAGACCCCATACAAACAATCTACCGTGACATTATTGCCGTGTCGTTACTTAATCAAGACAAGGTGCAAACTGCTCTAAGACGGATCAAGAACAACGAAGCCCCTGGGGCTGATGGATTACCGGCTTAGTTGTCAAAATTTCAGAACCGTTCAATATCCGATAAGTTTTTAGACTGGGTGATTTTTTCCGTTCGTCTTCTTTAATATAATGATGAAAAAAGTGACCGCATTTGGAATGTCTACTTTAAAGGTACAATGTAATTGGAGTACGCAGATGATTTTGATATCGTTGACCTTAACAACGGAGCTGTCAGTGCAGCCTTTTTCAGTCTGGAAAAAGAAGCGTAAGAGGTTCGTCTTGTGGTGAACGAGAGAAAAACATTGTCGGTAGTTATGAGTTTAAAGAAAAATTAAAGATTATAAATTTCGAAAATACTTGTAGTATAAATTCGACCAATAACCTAAGCCTGGAGATCAGGTGCAGAAGAACTCTTGCCTACAGGTGTTACTTTAGGATCGGCAAGAAATTGTGAAGCAGTTCCCTTTCTCGACAAACAAAAATTACGCTCTATAAATCTCTCATCATTCCAATCCAACTGAAGTAGTTGAATTTTATAATAATTGAAGCATTCATAAGTACTTTTTAAATCTAATAATTTCGAGTAATTTTGAGTTTTCTTCCTTATTTGTTTTCGAGAAAATTATGAGTAGTATTTTTATAAAGCTTTACCAAGCCACATTGACTAGTTTCGATTTTCAATAACCTATGTTTATTGAGTGACTTAACAGGTGTCCTTTTACTCCTTCATCAAAATATTGAGTATAAGTGCCTAACAAAATTCGATTAAAACGCGGCGCAAAAGCTCTTTTTACACTTACGGCTAATGGACAATACGAACCCTGTTATTTTGGAGTAAGAATCCTTAGATACAGTATAAATAATAAGAAAAAGTCTTACGATCGTCTCTGGTAAATCTATTGGCTAATCTTCTATACAGCTGTCATTCCCCAGCAGGTTCGGCGTGAAACAACTTAAAGCTATCAGATGAACGAATTTCTGATTCTGTAAGAAGTAGATCTTGATTCCTATTTAGACATTCCATTACCAATTGAATTCCAGTCGGAGTCGCAGATAGAAAAGTCCTTTTTAATATATCAAAAATTGGTTAAGTTCTTTTGAAATTCTATTTATCTTTGAGTAATAAACGTTCTTTTGTTGAAACGTAGGTACCCAAAGATTACATTGCTAATTGATGAGGATGAAAAGAGTTAGAGTCTCCTCAGCAAAACTAGGAGTTAGATGAGCACAAGGCATGTCTGACTAAGCTTTAAGATCCCAAGAAGAAAAAGCCTTTATATCTAAGAATGTTCGAACTCTGATAAAATATTATCAATCTTTGGGTAAAGGTTCTTAGAATCCACCACTTGGTGAACAATAATAAGTTGAGGATCACCATGCTCCGCATTCCAAACGATTGCTGGGACATAATGCCTCCATTCCTATGCTAATGAAAGTAAATGTATGTGTTTAATTTTATCAAACCAGACGGATATTTTTGTGTAAGTATGAGTGTGTGTGTGTTCCAACTTGTTGTTTTAAGAGCCACTTATCTGAAACGATTTTTCTTTTTTCAAATAAGTGTAATAAAAATGGCGAACACCCGCTAGCAACGAACAACCAGCAGCAGCCAAGTAACTAACAGAGTAGCCAGGCAACCAAACGACGAAACAGCCAAGGCATTCAGCCAGTTGCATTTTATCGAATAGATCTACGAAATATAATACTCGTAATATTTATTTTCGTTAGAGCTTTTGCTATTGTAGTTGTCGACTCGCATTACTTTCAGCAGGGGTAATAATTAAGCGCGAACTCCACAGAGCTTCCAACGCTCGCAGACTGTAATGTGCTTGTAAGTGATGGTTGTTGGAGAGGGAGAGTGCAGACTAGTGAGTTGATGTTGCAGTGTTGCGCCATGAAATGTGGAATATGTATGTGGACCTATACTGTGGGCTTAGTTATTTTTAATATAATTTTTTAAACGAAATAAGATGAGCTCGGATGGTTCCAAACAGATCACTTACAGTAAAGTAGAGGAACCAGCAATAGATAGATATAAATTGAGGCTTGAACCGCGACCTGGGTCTATCCTTCTCTCTGTCACAACGACTGACATAGGCCCCGTACATTGCTAAAAGAAATGTAATTCTTGGAGCTATTGAGGCAGTGAGATCCCTATTTTTTAAAGCTAACCACCCATTCGCGATTTTCTTTGCGCATATTATATCTTAGAGCTGCTGTCAATACTCTTTTCTTATTACGGAGCAGCTCCTTTATGATATGACAGCCAACCGCAATACATACATAATTCCGGGCAAGTCAGATAGTTCATTTCGGGCTTTACCTTTGTGACTTGCCTGGCTACCGAGGTGAACTGAGTTGGGACTTTAAAAAGAAAAAACATAACAAATGGTTTTTCCCGAAAAATCTATTTACTTTATTCAAAATAGTATATTTCTGCTTCAATGCAGCTTTTTGCACGGTCCAAAAGCATGTCAAACGATTGTTTTAGTTCATTGGCCGGTATGGCCTCCAATATGCCGGTGAAAGCCTTTTGAATGGCCTCCACGTCTGCATAACACTTTCCTTTCATGGGCAAATGCATTTCTCCGAAAAGGAAGAAGTCGCACAGTAAAAATTTTAGCAATTTTAAAACAAAATTTAATGTTGGCTCTTTGTTCGAAGCTCATTTTCGCACCGATAATATAAACATACTGACACTTAAAACGCAATGACTTCACTGCCAATAGATGAAATGTCATGAATCTCTCACTGGACAATCGACAAATATACATGCATGTAGCAGATTCTAGTTAACATATAAATGGCGGCACCAGGAGGCGCTAGATTCAAAAAGTCCTCTTTACTTTAGAACGTACTTTGTATAAGATTTGATATAGAGTAATGTGCTATTAAAAGGTGATATATCATGTGGTATTATTTTGTGGGTATGATATGACTATGTGATGTGACGTATTGATGTAGGATTTCGTATTTTGAGGTTTGATGTTGAAAAATTCGTACTTGTTTTCACTAACATATAAATAGCATTTAATTTCATATGATGTTTTCCGGGTTAATGTGAACATCAAAAATGAACCTATGTGATGTGGTGTAATAATAAGATGTGAGGCTGTAATGTGACATGTTAATTAAAAACTCAAAATTTGAAACGTGATTTTAAGTTAGTGTGAACATTCTTAGTGAATCTCTGTGATGTAATAAGAAGATATGATGCGATGTGTTTTTTAAAAACTTAAAATATGGTGGTTTGGCGATGTGGAATGAAATTTTCGGTTAGAAGATTTATAAAGATTTTAGTGCTTAACTGTAATGTCATATGATGTGTTGTAATGTAATATGTAGGAGACTTAAAGTGACATGCTGATATCTGCAAGTAATTATATTATTTTTGTTTTAAATTAGTTTAAATTGTTAAAATTAATTAATAAATAAAATATACTTTCATAAATCAAGTGCAACCACTGTGCCAAACCAGAAATTATAAATAGATGTGCGAGCGTGTGTGTGTAAGTTTGTTTCTAGAAACAAACACTTTGAGGGGCTTCAGCTGTTTGAGTGGCTACATCTATAATCACCATGCGTATATGTAGTAAGTGTATATATTTTTCCTACTGTAAGTTCTTGCACATTAATATTTGTGGGTCTGCAATCTGCGGTAATTAGTACCAAGCAGCATTGTTAAGGGAATTTATTCACACAATAGGCCACTTCAGAATCTTGTGCCTCTGAGCTTGCAAAATTAAGCAATTGCAAATATTTGCCATCAATAATGAACGTCTTTTTTGTGGTTTCTGTGCAACCCTTGCAAAGACCATTAATTCACAGCTGGAAAATTCACAAATTGGAAAACATGCCGAAAAATAGTTTTAGGAAAAAGTTAACTGAAGCTTTATTTGATGAAGCTGCCAAAGAAATTATGGACATTGAAGGTAAGAAATATTCTTAGCATAAATTTCACTTTTATTTCTGAAGCTTCCTGCAAGAAATCCAGTATACATACTTTTGATTTCTTTTTCGCTCCACTTTTTATTCGGCTTTTAGCCTCATTTTATTCAAACTGGTTTGCTTCATTTCTTCTTTTTTGTTTTCAATGTTTTTATGTTTGACAGCAGTTGATAATTTGCAAACCAGTGTTGCAAATAATACAATTGCTTTGCTTTTTGCAAAGGTGTAGCAGGTGCATCGCTTTATATTTGGTTATTGTAAACGAAAAAATATGCTCGCTAATTATCAATTGAAAAGATGCAAGACCATTTGCACCAGATACTGAATTGCCCTAATTTGCCACCGTATGCACTCGCTCTTTGCTAGAGTTTGCACTAAACTCGTCTGTGAGTCTGTGTAAAATGACTCGTATTTTAAGATATTGGTGATTAAAGTGCAAAAGCAAGCTCAGTTTGAAATCACCGAAGGTATTTTTAATTGGCATCAATAAATTTGTTAGTGAAGTTTTTTGCAATAAAACATTTGATGAAACTTAAAAAAGCTTTTGGGAAGCTTGCAGCTGGTCGTGTGTAAGTTCGCTTTTAATGCATATTTTTATACTCTCGCAACAAAATTGCTAAGGAGAGTATTATAGTTTTGTTCACATAACGGTTGTTTGTAAGTCCTAAAACTAAAAGAGTAAGATGTAGGGTTATATATACCAAAGTGAGTAGAGTTGAAATCCGGATGTCTGTCTGTCCGTCCGTCCGTCTGTCCGTCTGTCCGTGCAAGCTGTAACTTGAGTAAAAATTGAGATATCATGATTGAAACACGTATTTCTTGACTTCATAAGAAGGTTAAGTTCGAAGATGGGCAAAATCGGCCCACTGCCACGCCCACAAAGTGGCGAAAACCGAAAACTTATAAAGTGTCATTACTAAGCCATAAATAAAGATAATAAAGTGAAATTTGGCACAAAGGATCGCATTAGCGAAGGGCATATTTGGACGTAATTTTTTTTGGAAAAGTGGCGTGGCCCCGCCCCCTACTAAGTTTTTTGTATATATCTCGGAAACTACTAAATCTATGTCAACCAAACTCTATAGAGTCATTTCCCTCAGGCATTTCCACATACAGTTCAAAAATGGAAGAAATCGGATAATAACCACGCCCACCTCCCATACAAAGGTTATCTTGAAAATCACTAAAAGTGCGTTAACCGACTAACAAAAAACGTCAGAAACACTAAATTTTACGGAAGAAATAGCAGAAGAAAGCTGCACCCAGGCTTTTTTTAAAAATTGAAAGTGGGCGTGGCGTCGCCCACTTATGGACCAAAAACCATATCTCAGGAACTACTCAACCGATTTCAATGAAATTCGGTATGTAATATTTTCTTAACACCCTGATGACATGTACAAAATATGGGTGAAATCGGTTCACAACTACGCCTTCTTCCAATACAACGCTATTTTGAATTCCATCTGATGCCTTCTCTGTATAATACATACATATGTACATATAAATGAAAATACAATTCAATACTCAAAGTTCACAAATTGATCTAATCTAATTAATTTTACAGCAAAATAAAAAAATATGTAAATGACGGATAATGAAATCTCGATTATCACTTTATCATGCGAGAGTATAAAATGTTCGGTGACACCCGAACTTAGCCCTTCCTTACTTGTTCTATAAAATTTTATCAATATGTCGCAAGTAATATTATCGACTTTTGGTAAAACTTTTATCGCTATATACTAATGTTATTGGATTTTGATATGAATTTTATCGATATTTTACTATTAATGTTATCGGTATTTTTAATGTAAATTGTGTTTAATTTCTTGTAATTTTATACATCATGCAATATTTTTTAATTAAAATTTTTTATCGATGTTTAAACTATTTTACGTATACATGTTTAGCTGAAAAACAAATTGAAATGAATTGGTTTAAAAACTATCTCAAAACATTTTAACTATCTTTTTCCAATTGACTTTGATAATAATAAATATCTGTTTAAATTTGTTTGTTTGTTTTTAAGTCGATAATTTGGGATTAAGTATTGCCAATAATTTCGTTTAAGTTCTAAACACAAATACGGATTTACACTTCGATTCAGGTTGAGATATACTGTAAGTTTAGGATACAAATTTCCGTTTGGGTTTAAGCTAATCTTCAAAGCTTGGAATCATGTTCCATTGGTCGATTCGGCCATGTTCCTCTGTTTGTGAATCTTTTATTTCCTAAAATACCTACCTGGAATGTTCCACGCGGACTCCAATAGCTAATGATCGAATAAACTGATGGTTGAAAATCTAGTTTTCTTATATTATTATAATACTTGAATATATTATCCAGATCGGACTATACTATAGCATATAGTTGCCATATAAGCTGGTCTATCGCAATGAAGTCCTTATATGGGTAATATGATTATTTGACGAGATTTCTTCACAAAATTTAGCGTGAATTATTACTTAAAGGAGCAGTAATCTCCGAACAAATTGTTTAGATCGGATCACGGAGTATATAGCTGTCATACCAAATAACTGATCCAAATAAAGACCTTGTACGAATAACTTGTTTATTTGATAAGATATTTTCACCAAATTCGGCACACATTGTCGTATGAAAACTAAGTCCTTATATGGAAACATTTTTTATAATAATATATGTAAAAATATTTTGTAACACAAATAAGCCTTTTAAGCCATCGTACAGATTCTCCCACATGGTAGCGCTAGAAAACTGTTTCGAATGCGCCAAATAAAAGTCTTAGCAATCGAAAAAACATCTATGTTTGTATAATCACATAACAATAGCAACACACAGACATGCCATTTGGCAAATTAAATGATAGCGAAACGTTTACGCAAACCAAACGATGGATAAAAATCAGCAATCAATAGATAGGAAGCGACAAGTAGACGCAGAAAATGTGTAATTCAATTTTTTTCAATAATAATAAAGCAAAAGTGAGGAAAACAATTAAAAATGCAATATTTAACACACACACGCGCAAACAAACATGAAGTTTACATGTTGGCCAGCTGCGGCGTATACGTAATCTATTTGAATTTCGGCCGCTGGGGCAAATATGCTTTGCCTGCGCAGCAACTTTACACGCTCGAGGTGTTCATGTCGCATTAATGGCCTGAAAACATTTGACATTGTTGTTTTTGTTGTTGTATTTTAAATGCTGCCACTTTTATTATCAGTGCTGTTGTGCTTTATCTCTGCTTGCTCGCGTGTTGCCTTTCGCCATTTGCTCTTTTAAAGGTCGATTTATGCGCTCACAGCTCGCGTAGTTGTTGTTGTAGGCGGTGCTTTTTCCCTCGCATTTTAAATCATTAAATTATTAATTTATTTATGACCTTCCACTACAGTCATGGCTTGGTTACTTTCTGGTTTTTTCCCCGTTCGCTTTTATTATTTTTGCCTTTTGCTTTTATTGTTTTTCGTTTGCCTGGGTTGCTGCTTTCCATTTGCCAGTCTCACAGGCTCACAGCTTCACGCTTTATTGGTAGCCATAAACAAATATTTATAGGAGTTTACACTTGCACACACACATCGCGTATACAAGCTTGCAAGCACAAATTACACAGCTACATAAATATCTCAGTTTTTAGTAGATTTTCATAATTTATTTATACCGTAATGTTGGCTGAAATTTATTCAAAGTTGTTTAAATGTAAATTATTGCCTTGGCAATTCGGCCTCAATGGCGCCAGCTACATAGTACAGCGTAGCAAAGCAGCGAAGAGCAAAGCAAAGCAGCGTATAGTGAATCCTCCGCTTGGCTATAAAGCGTGTGCATTTTAAGTGGTCTTTAAAGTTTATGTTGATTGCAGGTAATGCTGAAAAGTGTTTATGACTTCCTATATACAAATATATAAATATGTATGCTGCCTGTATGTATTATGTGGTATAACAAGAAAAAATGTTAGTTAACTACAATTTAAGAAGTTAAAGTATCCTTCTTAGATACGCTTCATATAGCTTAAAAGGGTATAAATGGATCTTCATTTTGATTTTGATCTATCAGCCTGAATGTAGACCTATACTGTAGCGATGCGTTCTGAATAATTTTTTGCCCTACCTTGTGGCAGAATTCATGCCAAACTTTGTCACGATATCTTGCAAATAAAAAAGTTTTCCATACAAAGACTTTTATTTCATAGGGCAGTTTGTTTGACAGCTATTTTTATATTGGGCTGATATCGGTGGTTCTGAAAAATAAGCAGCTCCTTGAGGAGGCCTCTGTTGTTTTCTGATGGGTGTTACAAACTTCGTGACAAAGTTCTTATTCCCTGTTCAGGGTCTAATATCCGCAAGTTTTTGGTTTTAGATTACTAAGTGGTATATAAATAATGAAATAATTAAAGTATCTTTCTCTGAGTTCGAGTTAGTTTTGTAGCATAAATTGATTAATTTGTGAGAATTTGGGGAGTAGAGTTGATTTAAAACCAAAAACAGAGAAAAGATATTTTTTAAATTAACTTCGTACTACTTTTCAACTAGTTTAGTATACGATGGGTGCCATTTGAGCTAGTTACATACTTAAGGTTACATTGAAACTTCTGCAAAAAATTAATTCTGCAACTATTTACAACTATACATATTTTAATAACTAGTTATAAAAGTAATGTTTCTAAACTAGTCAAGAAGCTATCCAACTTCTTAGAGAGTGCGCACCAAAGCCAACATAATTCCAGGTTGAATGAAGTTACAATCCGCATGAAATATACCTGGTCTAGTACAGAGTGGAGATGATAATCAACTGCCGACATGCGAAAGTGTGTGCGTAGACAGTTGAATGCTGTCTCTTCTAATTCCAGTATTTCTGAGGTGCACTAAAGACAATCCCAACAATGGCAGTCTATGTCATATATGTTGTTATATGTTGCACCTTTAAACATAACTAGTACGCGCTTAACGGCGAAGTCTGCTATTAGGCTTAAGGAAGTTTGGTATTTGGCGGGCCGCGGCAGAGACAAATTGAAATTCTCCACTGCTTCGATAGCATTCCTTTCAATATAGATTACTGCATCGCAGAAGTCTTCCTCGCGGATCCTTCTCAGTTCACACATCGACGAGGCATTTGTGAACGGGGCGAAGCCGTTCGAGAAGGGGTGCAGTGATACTTTTCATCGATGGATCGAAGTTTGTAGGGAGAGAAGACGGTGAATTCTTCTGTCGGGAGCTTTCTGTCAACTCTAATTTCAGACTATCAGACCACTGAAGCATCCTTCAAGCGAAGGTGGCTGTCATGAAAGTAGAAGTAGATGAACTGCTCTGAAATTCAGCTTCAAGCTTTTTCCATATCAGACTTGTATAGGTGCCGGGAAAAAGCAGAATCATCGGAAACTGCATCGCAGATGAGCTTGATAGGAAGGACACTTTTTCCCTAATATAATCTGAGAAGAGAGTCATTTTTCCGATGTCTTCTTGCATTTCGGCGTTGGAGCTTTATAATGCTAGTGAGCTCAGCAAGCGCTGGTCAACATCCATCTTTTGATATTTCTCGATTTAATAAATTTATTTTAACCACTTATTTCGCCGAACTATGATGATCTAGTGAGGAGTTGAGGAGTTAACGGGTAATATAAAGGACGGATATTATTTGTACAACCCCATTATATAACCTATCCTAACATTTTTTATAATATTTACTATAGCCGTATATCGAACCGTAGATAACTGTCAAACATATTTATCTTGAGCCAATATGTTCATATCTAAGCTCTGGTAGAGAGTTTCATGTAATCTAACTTAAAAATACGGGGAACTTACAAAGTGCGTTGTTGATAAATTTATAGACATTAATATAATTTTAGTTCGTTTTCAACTGTAGCTTCATCGGTATTCCTAAGATTTAGAACGCATCTCAAAAATATTGTCTCTACGAAATTTATTCAGAACTCCGTACTGGCATTGGATACTCGAAGTATTGAGGTATTTGAGGTGAAATACATTTTCATATGAATTTGTGAACTAAGCATAGTTCCAGGTGCATAAGCAAGCTGACTGGCTATATGTGACCTGGACTAATTCATTAGTTTAAATATTATATATACATTTGTATATGTTAGTATGTGTGTGTCGAGGCTTACATGAATGTGTGCGAAGCTGCATAAGCGGAGCGATGCAGGGTTATTCATTTGAGATGCAAACTCTAAACGAATTTTATTAATCCGTAATCGTTTAGCTGCGGTTTTCGTAGCTCAAACTCAATTTCGTAGGTGTAAAAATAGTCACGACATCAAAAAATGTATCATAAGTTGGTTTTAGGTCTATTGTTCATTATGCATTTTCGGTATTATATTTAAGGTTATGAGCTTATTGTTCGGAGAGGTGACATTATTTGACTTGCATATTTTTAACTTGATTTACTACTACTACTTTCATGTCACAAGATTTTATGACTCGATGTTCCTAGAAATCTTTTTTTCTTGCTTTATGATGCTGAAAGAAATCTGGAGCACTGGTTTGAGGTTAGAAGTCTGTTATTTATCAATATTTTGAGATTATGATCGCTCTGTTACCGGATGTAATTTGTATTGGCATCATAATTTTCGAATCTGCTTTGTTAGAAATCTTCCTTTGAAGTTTTCCAGCAATGATTTGAGGTTACTAATTGCAGGATTGATTGGAATTTCATCTAAATATATTGTGTTTAGACTACACTGGACTTTTTCTTAGAAGATCTCTGAGTGCCATTCAAGTGGGACTGGTCAGAAACGATTCTTTTACATATAGCTAAAGCAGCTAACGATTTCCGGTCTTAGACCAAGTATACTCCGGGTAGCCAAAAAGGCAAGCTAAAGTGAGAAAGCGAACCATCCCCTCCTCAGGGTTGTGGACTAGGTTTGCCCACAATGAAAAGAAGAACAAAGCTTCTGCTCAATTTACAAAAAGAAGTATCTCACAATCTGCGTTAACTACCTCACAATCTGCGTCAACTACCGCGGGATAAGTCTCCTCAATATATGATATAAGGTTTTATCGAGCGTATTGTGTGAAAAACTAAAGTTCACCGTCAACAAATCGATTGGACTTCATCAGTGTGACTTTAGGCCTGGCAAATCAACAACAACATATTCACCATTCGCCAAAACACACATGGAAAACACCTCTTCGTCGAGCTGCTTTTGACAGCACCAAAAGGAGCTGTTTGTATACCGTGATGTCCGAATTTGGTATCACCGACAAAACTAATACGGCTGTGTAAACTGACGTTGAGCAATACCTAAAGCTCCGTCAGGATCGGGAAGGACCTCTCCGAGTCGTTCGATACCAAACGAGGTTTCAGACAAGGCGACTCTCTATTGTGCAACTTCTTCAATCTGCTCTTGGAGAAAATAATTCAAACTGCTGAAAGCGTATGCCGATGATATTGATATCATCGACCTCAACATTCGCGCCGTTAGTTCTGCTTTCTCCAGACTGGATAAGGAAGCAAAAAAAAAAAAAAATGGCAGTGAACGAGGGCAAGACGAAATATCTCTTGTTGACAGTCATAACTTCGAAGTTGTGGATAATTTCGACTATCTTTGAACCAGCATTAACAGCAACAACAATGTCAGACTTAAAATCCAATGCATAATAACTCTTGCCATCAGGTGCTTCTTTGGACCAAGTAGGCAATTGTGAACTAATGTCCTCTCTCGACGAAAAAAAACCAAACTCTATAAGCCCCTCATTATTCCCGTCCTTCTGTAAGATGAAAAGGCATGGACGATGACAACAACTGATGAGTCGACGTTGAGAGTTTTCGAGTTCTGTGAAAGATTTATGGCCTTTTGCGCGTTGACCACGGCGAATATCGCATTCGATGGAACGATGAACTGTATGAGAAATACGATGACATTGACATTGTTCAGCGAATTAAAATACAGCGGCTACTCTGGCTAGGACATGCTGTCCGTATGAACAAAAACGTTCCAGCTCTGAAAGTGTTCGACGCAGTACCCGCCGAGGAATCAGAGGAATAGAATGACCCCCATTCCATTGGAAAGACCAAGTGGAGAAGGGCCTGTATTCGCTTAGAATCTTCAATTGGCGCCAAGCAGCGAAACAAACGACCAGCGCGCTGTAGGAAACTCGCCTATAACCGCGTATCACGCTCACGCGATTACGTCAATAAAGAAAAAGGCGAGGCGAGATAGCAGCAACTGACATTAACTAAGGTTCTTATCGTTTATTACAAATAGTTTTAGATAACAAAACGGACATACTGTCCAAGTGAGATTCTTGTTAGGATCGAGCTCTTAACCTGACCTAAGCTAAGATAATCTAAGTCGTCGATTTAGGTTTATGACCATACTATTCTTAGCAATGAATTAAGATTTGTCATGACTACATACTATGTTAAAGTGGTATCAGCAGCAGATACGTGGTTCTAGATGGAACCACGAAGTTTTGAAGTCGGTCAGTTGTTAATGAGTCAGATTTTGGAAAAAGCGTTTTAAAGTCTATTTTAAAGTCTATTTTAAAAGCGATCTTTCTTTAGTATCCCTTTGTCAATTTCTGCGGCTGTTATCCACAAAGGCATAAGTAAGATGAGTTAGAGAAAGCATTAAGCAAACGAGGCAGCTAAAGCGCGGTAAGAGCGCATAAAAGGACACCCAATGCCAGCGTGCAGCTTATGTATTTGCTTTGTGCAACATGTCGAAGCGAGCATATTTGTGTATATGTGGTAAAACACTTTTATGTATCTATGTTCGTCTGTGTATATGTGTGCCTGAGCTTGCTGCTAGCGTTTAATTAGGCATATGTGTACGAGTATGTGCGTGCCACAGCATTTGCATTTATGATTAGGATCGGATGCATTTATTAGATTTGCCAAAGCCGCGTTACGCCCCAACGCCTCCAAGTGCCGTTAACCGACACAAGTGGGTGACAACGCTGTTGCAACAACATACTGTAGTTGTCGCATATGCCCGGTTGATTTGGGGAGTATGCAAATCTGCTGCATCAGCTCGTTGTTGTTGGTTTTACTTCTACCTCAACTTGCTCTTACCCCACGCTACCAAAATCAATTTGCTCTTGGTCTTGGTGCAGGCGTTCCCTCACAAGCAGCTGTGTTATTATTATTGTTGGGTATTGTTGTTCTTGGCATCCCTCAACTGTAACGTGCCGCTTGGCTCGTTTTAAGCAAGCATCTTGGCTGATACGTAATGATTAGAATTATTTGCGTCGTATACTTTGGCCTAAGAAAGACGACATGACGTTGCCTGTTGTCACAGCTGTTGTTGCATGCAGCATGCAAAGTTGCCAGGCTCAACCGTGTACCTTTGTTGTTGCCGTGGATGTCATATTGCCATAATTACTGGAATTTCCTGTGACATTATTTGACTCTGTGGAAGATGTTTTAGTATACCGAATTTGCTACGGCAACAAACTTTAATTGCATATTTTTGTTGTGCTGTAATTATTTTATACATAAGCAATGGTAAAGTAGCTTTCTAATGAAGGGAGCATAATATACTTTAACAATTTTCGACCTTTTCACAAGTTCATATCTGTGAATATAGACCGAGCACTCTTTCTTCAGCAGCATTTGCGAAAAGTTGTTGGAAAAATTTAGATCGCACTCTGGGTCACTGACATAGTACATTTTATTTCATAACTTGACGAAATTTTTCGAGTTTCATCGAAACATTTAGATTGCACTCAGGTTACACGGTTTAATGAAAATTTTTTTCCAGAAACCATGTCTCACCTCATAGTGTTGACCACATTTTACTGTGTACTGGGGAAAATGCTTGGAAAGTTGTTTCAAATTCTTTTATCCTATCGCTATTTTTTCGCCATATTTAAAATTTTTTAGATTAGTTATTTTTATACTTTTCAAATATTGCCCTGATTGTATTAGGTTTGTTCATCAAATAAAGTTAAATGTAGGTATAAAATGTATCGGGAAGATGGGTGTCTGCTCACAGCGGAATCGCTGACAAATGCAAAAACGACGACCTGCTCAAAGGCATCCTTGTTCCGCTCACATTTGAATGGGATCGAGTTGGATCTTCAATAGCACTTTGCACAAATCACTTGTACTTATCAGGCTCTAGTCGACGATCAGTTTCTGTGCGATTGCGTGATCCTTTTGGCCTGGAGTAGGACGCAAAAGATCTACTGAAATTAATGCCCGTGACAAAGTCCATATAGCCACAATCGTAAGGGTTCTCACTAGACATTGTTCAGTAGGCATTCATGCGGAGAGACTAAACATATTGGTGGTCATTAGTTGTCAAAAATGTATGGAGGAGGGGGAGGTGTAAACATTCAATCGCTTTTTCATCCATTGCCTCTCGTTTGCAAGACTGTTGCTGAAACATGTCGGCAGTCTTCACTTTGGCGAACCAGAAGCCACAATTGAAACTGATATTCACTGTCTTAACAAATCTGTGATATGCTAAAAGCACCCTGATGATTTGAAAGGTCTTATGATCTATTAAATAGAAGTTTTAGGTAACACAACGGACCAGCGTTCTAAGCTGTACAAATGAGATTCTTGTTCGGATTGACCTCAAAATTAACCTAACCTCACCGGGACACCTTAAACTTACTACTACAATCACGTCTACTGGAGACCCATATACATATGCATATACTTGTACGTATGTATGGGTAATTCCATCAAAAATTTATATTAAAATTTTTTTTCGTGCGTTTTTGTGCAAAATATTGGACACGTATTTTTTTAATTCGGCTCAATTTGAAAAATTTTCGAATTAAGTTTCAAGGTTTGGAAAAAGCACATCTAATTATTTGCTTATAGTTCGAAAAAGCATTTCATTATAAAAATAACTAGCCGGCCTTTCTTTACAATTTTTGCTCAGCTTTCTAATGAAATATGCGTTGGTATATGCGACAGCTGGAACTAGTTACACAGTTTTTAAAAAATCGATCTGAAATTTTGCACACCCTGTCAAGAAATGTACTCCTTCGTCGGAATGACTGATTTCGGAAAACTATAGCATCTAGCTGTAATCCAAACTGGTCGATCCAAATCAAAGCAATATATATAGAAAATCTTGTTTATTTATTTATATATATATCTTTTCGTGAATTTGGCATAGATTTTTGTACAAGAGAGTGCTAGAATTTCCAGAGCTGTCGCTCGAATCAGACTATTATAGCATATATTTTACCAAATAAACTGATTTACATAATCCAGTTTGCGTTAAGAAATATTTTTTTACGAGATATCTTCACGAAAGTTGGTACACATTTTTTCAGTTCGAATCTCTATAGCATATAACCGTCATACAAACTGGCCGGTCAAGTTCGATATTAAGGTATTTTCGTACTATTTCATGGCATAAGAAATGTACGTGTGGTGGGTATTATGGCTTTGATGTGGCCGAAATTTACTTTTTTTCTTTTTAATGTAGTTATTTATTAAATTTTATATTATATACATATATACCTATTAAGTTGTCAGCTGCCGCCGCTTCGTCTGTTTTGTAGCTTTCAACTTGATTTTCTGGCGTTGAGATTAAGATGTTATTTGTTCACACATGCTTTGACTAAGTACACACACACCCACACACACAACTAATTGACATCTTGCCTTACGGACTTCCCCGCACTCGCTTCTAAGCTCACTATTTGTCGCGTCGTCGTCTGTCTTCCAAAAGCAATTTATCGTAATAAGATATTCATTATACAATGCTGCTAACGCTGCAAGTTGCATGACAAACGAGGCAACATAGTAGTAGTTGTAGTATGGTTAGTCAACGCATTGTCATGTATGGTGTACGCCTAAAAGTAGATCTCATTTGTGGCAGCTTCTATTGGTAGTTAAGCATAGAGGTTAGTTCCTATTAATGTCGGTAATTGTAGGTCTCTTGCTATTATGCAGTTGTTGATTTTACTGTTGATGTTGTTATATTAGGTTGTCGAAAAAGTCTTGCGGTATTTTTATTGAATTTATTGAAATGGTTTATAACGGTTTGATGACTCATGCCCAGCTCTTGACCGATGCTACGGCTGCTACTATGCCGGTCTCTTTCGACCAATTCAGCGATTTTATCGCAATTTTCGACGACAGGCCTTCCGGAGCGTGGCGCATCTTCGACCACCTCTACACCAGAACGAAAACGTTGAAACCATCGTTGTGCGGTGGAAATAGAAACTGTATCGGGTCCATAAACTGCACAAATTTTATTGGCGGCTTAAGATGCATTTTTGCCTTTATCGTAGTAGTACTGTAAAATATGCCGTATATTCTCTTTATTTTGCTCCATGTTTGGGACGCTATAACTCACGAACGACTTAAAAGAAACGAGAATCAATCAAACACGTGTTAGCGCATGAAATGAGCTTTCCAAAAGATATAGCATGACCGGATGCGACGAATAAAACTAGAACTAAGCGCTTTCAGCGCCAACTAGCGAAAATACCGCAAGACTTTTTTGACAACCTAATATTTGAATAGTTGTTGTTGTTGTTGTATTTGAATATTTGCGGTTTCTGATATCACATGGTCTCCCAACATTGTAGGTCTCGTTTTATGTTGTTAAATAGTAGTTCTGAAATTGTTGTTGACATATATGATCTAATGTTGTGCTTCTCCATGAATTTGCCTGCATTGTGCATGAGCTCATGTGCATGTATAAAACTTACATTGTGCCGCATTCTGTTGAATTTGCTTGCTTATTTGTTTAATTTAGTATAATTAAAAGATAAGCATTGCCCATTAAGTAGTGTTCGACTACATACTAGTACGCACTATAAGCACACACCACTATACTTTTCACTACCGTTTTGGTTTCCAGTGTTTGCTCTATCTTCCATGCTCACTATCTCTTTCCCGTTCTGTCACCTGTTCACTCTCTCTCTCTCTCTCACTCACTCTTTGTGGGGCATTTGTAAATTGTATGCTACTAACAGACACACACCCACGCACACTTGGATGCGGAATATTATATTACCAACTATTTATTGAATATTTATAAAATAAAAAATTTTCAACATTTAAAATTATTTATGTGTCTTAGTTTAATAAGAAAGGCACGCTGCAGTCACGTTTCTAACTTGTAACAATAAAATAGAGAAAATAATATTTTGTGAGGTTAAGTTGAAAGCAAGCATATGACACATAATAAAAGAAGCTGAGTAAAGTAACCCGCTTGTTGTTTTTGTGTAGGTCGCAAGATAAAAGTTAATTGCGTCTGAACATAGCGAAAGTTGGTTTCATGGAACATGCAAATAGAAGGTTAGAGTTATGCGTAGACTCAGCACACGCGGGACATAGGTGTTTGGATAAGAAGGAGGTTAACCTGCTACAGTAGTCCGAGCGAAGTTGTTCGTGGATACATCTAAGACAAATCGGGCTTCGTGTTTCGCATGATTTGGTTAGCGTTTTAGGTAGGCACTGCTAATATTTGTAACCTCCATTTGGGTCTTTTTGCTGTGTAAGTGAGTTTAGGTAACTAAGGCAGAGATTCCTTTAGTAAAAAGTTAAGAATTTGATTTAGTTGCATTGGATCGACCATAACCGGAAACCCTATACTGGATCCATAATTGTTTTTTGCCATAGGCACATAATATTGAATGTATTATAAGAGTAAGATGGTACTATTCACATTTTTGGCGAGAATATTTGTATGTTTAAAGTTCAAAGATATAATTTTTTCCTGAAAAAAGTAGCAATGTTTATTGCCAAGGATGTCGATTCGGAGTATATTCTTTATGAATATTATTTTGATATTGACTTCATGTGTTTAGAGAAACATATAAATTTTCGGACCTTTCTGGAGCTAGTCCATCGATCTACGAATTTATTGATCAAAAATATGATATCTACAATCTACTAGAATTGCAGCCAGACGGGGGTGAATTAATTAAAAATAATATTTCAATTTAAAAAATAATAAAATTTGAATCAACTACCAGAAATTACTTCAACTCAGAAATAAATTTTATTTGCGTTTCAGATTAAATTCATTGTCGTGTCCGAACATATTTTCGAAACGCAACGAATTTGCACAATAATAATGCATTTATCGCCATATTGCTGGTAAATTCAGATACCAAAAAATTTCAAATTAAGATAATTATTTATCAACATAAATTGAAATCATCACTCAACAGCAGCAACTCAACCGAAAAGTAGGCGAGACAAAGAGTAAGTTTTTGTTAAGAAACTCAACAAGAAAGTCATTTGTGGGTGACATGTGTATTTATTGCCTACATTATTCAACGACAATGAAATATGTAAATACGTGTGGTATAAATTAAGATGAACCAAACAGAGCCTATTTCGTATACAAGTACTGGGTAGGCCATTTAAAGTTGACCCATCTGGCAACGCTGTAACTTTTAACAGCGCTGACAAATCGGCTAATGTCATACCGCGTTAGAAGCGTCATTCGAAGACAATTTATACCATGGAACAATACACTCCAAAAGAACGCGCTGAAATTGTTCAGCTTTATATTCAAAATAACTTTTCAATTGTGTTAACTCAACGTGCGTTTCGCAAAAAAAATAAAGTGAAAAGTGCTCCAGTTAAGAACACAATTAAGTCTTTATACGCAAAATTTGTGAACACCGGTAATCTCAGTAATGCCAGTCATGCATCCAGACAACGCACAAGACGTTCTGATGAAAATATCGAAGCTGTACGAGCCAGTATTGAGGAGACTCCATCGACATCGAGTTATCGCCGCTCTCAGGAATTAGACATCTCTCGCACCACTCTCCGACGCATAATTCATAAAGATTTGAAGATGTTTCCATATAAAATTCAAATGGCACAAAAACTAAACCCAGCTGATTATCCGCGACGCCTTAATTTTGGCAAATGGGCCATCGAAATGGCTGAAAACGAACTTGACTTTTGGCGAAAACTCATCATGTCAGACGAGGCACATTTCTCGTTGAATGGAGGTGTAAACAAGCAAAATTGCCGATTTTATGCCACCGAAAATCCTCAATTAATTGAAGAACAGCCTCTTTACGACCAAAAAGTAACAGTTTGGTGCGGTGTTTGCGCGAATATGATCATCGGACCGTATTTTTTCGAAGACGATGATGGAGCCACGACAACAGTCAATGGTGAGCGTTATCGAGCCATGATAACGGATTTTGTGATACCCATTATTCGCGAAAATGACATGGATAACTTCTGGTTTCAACAGGACGGGGCTACATGCCATACAGCTCGACCAACAATCAATTTATTGCGACCATTTTTCCCCGGGCGATTGATATCGAAAAATGGTGATGTTGACTGGCCACCGAGATCACCAGATTTGACGCCACCAGACTTTTATTTGTGGGGTTATTTGAAATCCAAGGTATACGCTAATAAGCCAAAGACTTTAGCTCAACTGAAAGCCAACATTCGACGTGAAACAGCCGCCATATCATCCGAAACATTGGCCAAAGTCATGGAAAATGTCGAAAAAAGAGTGCATTTAGCTGTCAAAGCTAAAGGTGCCCATTTACGCGATCTAATTTTTAAATATTAGCTGAAACAAATCCCCTTGGACCAAAATAAATTATTTTTGAAATGAACAAAAAACATTGTTTTCTTTTGTTCTTTTTTTTTAGAAACAAATGGGTCAACTTTAAATGACCTACCCTGTATATGGTTAACATGAACCTACTATATAAATTGATAAAACTATCCTCCCAGGGTTGAATTTGTAGCTTAATTCAAACTTTGGAGGTGGGTTATTAAAAACCACAATTTTCTTGTAGAGAAATTCCAATAAAACTTAAGGTATTTTTTCCAATTCAAAAATTCGTATATTCGAAAGCTTTGAAATCGGAAAACAATAATTTTTTTTATGATTCGTTGAAGCCCAAAAGTTAGATATTGTTTTTTTCATTAAATAACTATAGTAAACATTTTGATTAGTTTAGGACACAATTATTTATATTACGGATTCTTAGAGACAATACAGCTCAGGGTTTCAACTCAAAAATTCACACACATATTTAAAAGCTTTGAATTGTAAAAATAATCAATATATGCTTTTCAGGGATATTTTTCCTTCGTATTAACGTTCAGTTTTTAAATTAAAAATTTTTTCATTAAAAATAATTTATGTACATTTTTAACCTTCTTCTTCTTGGAGTGGAAATCTTCCTCTGTTTTCCCAGGCGGTTATTGCGTAAAACATTTAAGAGCTGGAGTGTTTTCGTCCATTCGGACGACATGATCTAGCCAGCGTAGCCGATATCTTTTAATTCGCTGCGCTATTTCAATGTCGTCGTATATCTCGTACAGCTCATCGTTCCATCGAATGCGATATTCGCCTTGGGCAACGTGCAAAGGACCATTAATCTTTCGCAGAATCTTTCACTCGGAAACTCGTAACTTCGACTCATCAGATATTGTCATCGTCCATGCCTCTTCATCATATACCAGGAAGGGAATAATGAGAGACTTATAGATTTTGGTTTTTGTTCGTCGAGAGAAGACTTTACTTCTCAATTGTCTACCTAGTTCGAAGTAGCACCTGTTGGCAAGAGATATTCTGCATTCGATTTCGTTGTTGTTGGTCTTGATACTGTTTCTAAGATTGACGAAATTTTCTATGACTTCGAAGTTATGACTGTCAACAGTGACAAGAGGAGCCTAGTCGGGGGAACAGTCGTCGGTTTGTTTGATGACAAGAGATATTTCGTCTTGCCCTCGTTCTCTGCCAGACCCATTTGCATCGCTGCCTTATCCATTCTGGAGAAAGCAGAACTAACGGCGCAGGTGTTGAGGCCAATGATATCAATATCATCCTCATACGCCAGCAGGTGTACACTCTAATAGAAGATGGTACCTTCTCTGTTTAGTTCTGCAGCTCGAATTATTTTCTTTGAAAGTAGGTTGAAAAAGTCATTCGAGAGGGAGACATTTGTCTGAAACCTCGACTGGTATCAAACGGTTCGGACAGGTCCTTCCCGATCCTGATGGAGGCATAAAGGGAGCTCCTTTAGTAATGTCAAAATTAGCTTTGATATCGGCGAAGAGGTGATGCATGTCGATTCCTCTTTCTCGGATCTTTTCCAAGATTTGGAGCATGATGAATATCTGGTCAGCTGTTGATTTGCCAGGTCTGAAGCCACACCGGTAATCTTTCACAAAATACGCTCGATAGAATCTTATATGCGATGTTGAGGAGGCTTATTCCACGGTAGTTGGCGCAGATTGTGGGGTCTCCCAATTCGTGGATTGAGCAGAGAACACTTAAATTCCAATCGTTGGGCATTCTTGCGTCCGACCATATTCTACAAAAAGCTGATGCATGCTCGGCCGTATATATGTACATAAACATATTGTAAACATGTATCAAAATATACTTGGCAGGGATATGTTTTTCTATGTAAAAAGGTTCATTTACATATACCCATTAGTTCGACGTTGGGTTCACCCTAATATCAATCCATACTATTAGTTTGTATTAAATAAATTAAAATTAATGCCTGTTTTGAAATCACTTATATCGACAATCATTCATTGTTCATTTTCACGTCTAATAAATATCTGTGGCTATATGGCTGTCGGAATCTTCGACAAAGACATAGATATTAATTGCAACCCAATTAGGCGCCTTAATTCGCAAAGTAATTAAAAGCAAATACGATATATTTATATCAATATGGCAAGTACGTATACCTAAATACAGTTATTAATGTATTTGATTGAATATAGCGGTATAATAGAGCGATTATATTTGTATGCATAGCAATTGAAGTGATATAAATCTCAAACGGCCAGAGGGGACAAGCTTGTGTACATTTGAACATAACTGAATATATGTATGTGTGTGTATGTGTATTCATCAGCATACCTGCAAATATCTATGAAGATAACTAAATTTGTATTTATAGTAGAAACATCGGCACGCACACATACCCTTCATGCATTCTACCTGTATGCAGCGATTTATTTGCATTCTATAAATAAGAGTTCAAAGTTTAGTTTAAACAAGATACTCCGTTGCAGATATCAATATATCGGTATGCTTGCGAGTGTGTGGGCAAATTTCACACATGATTAGGCAATGTGTTAAGTGTGTGAAAATTTCTTTGAGCTGGCAAAGTATTTAATTAAATTGCAAATACGTTTACACATATTTATAAGGGAATAAGTTTAAAGCTCAAGGAAATCGCCTTAATAACAAGTGCATTATATTTGCTTGCAGTTGGCAAAAAGCACAATCCCGAAAACTGTTTGTTTAAGTGAATGTTGAATTCAACATTTTTTAAATGTTAATCATTAATAATATCAGATTTTCGGTAATCCCGAAATTTCAGGATCCCGCTTTATTTTCGGGACTGTTCGGGATTTCGTCAAATAAAGAAGCTTTTCATACGAGCTATACATTTCATCAGTTCTGATAAAGGAACAGCTTCATGAGGAGAAACTGGATACGTCCGTGCTTCAGATTGATATCAAAAAAATTCAGCATATAAGCAAACAGGCTGACGGACTAAGTTAAATAGACTCAACTTGTCCTCTGGTCATTTATATATTTAATTAATGAGTCTCCGAAGTTTCTTTTTGGGTGTTACAACCATGGTGGCAATGTACTGTTCAGGGTATAAGCAGGGAGGATGGAGTCATGTGTAGAAGTTCACGCAAGTGAGGAAAGTTCTCTGATCGCCATTCACTTGGGAGTGGCCAGAAACGATTCTTTTACATATGGCTCAAGCAGCTCACGACTTCCAGTCTTTGACCAAGTATCCTCTGGGTAACTTAAGAACATCCGTTTGAAGGCGAGCTGAAGTGAGAAGACGAAATATCCCCTCCGCAGGGTTGTGCTCTGGGTTTGAGACCCGCCACGTAAAAAAAAGCACACCAATTAAAAGGAACAACAAGCCTCGGATGAGTGTCCCCCTTTTGATGACGACCATGGCAAACGAAATAAGGATTACGAAGTAAGGGCATGTATCTGAAATGTCCGGTCCCTTAATTGGGAAGGTGCCGCTGCCCAGCTGGTTGATGTCCTCGTGAAAATAAAGGCTGACATCACCGCCATCCAAGAAATGCGATGGACAGGACAAGGACAAAGACAAGTAGGTCCTTGTGGCATTTACTACAGTGGCCATATAAAGGAGTTTGGTGTGGTATTCGCGGTGGGAGAGAGACTCCGTCGGCGAGTAGTGTCATTCACCCGGTGGATGAACGGCTAGCCACAATCAGCATCAAAGCGAAATTCTTCAACAGATCGCTGATTTGCGCCCACGCCCCGACGGAAGAGAAGGACGATTGACCAAAGATGCCTTCTATGACCGCTTGGAGCGCACCTATTGGCCACTGTAACGCCATGGTGGGCGAAGAAGGTATCTTTGGACACTGCGGTCGGTAAATTCAGCCTCCACGACGAAACATCCCCAAATGGGTTGAGGCTGATGGACTTCACCGGGGCCCGATATATGGTCATATGTAGTACTAGATTCCAGCACAAGAAAATACGTCAAGCTACCTGGCTGTCTCCGGATCAAAAACCCACCAACTAGATCGATCATGTTGTGATAGCCGGAAGACACGTCTCCAGTGGTTTAGATATGCATCCGCTCCGAGGTCTTAACATCGACTCGTATCTTGCTGCAGCCAAGACTCGCACCCGCCTCTGTGTAGCAAAAAACGCACGCCAACAAACAGAAGGAAGGTTCGATCGACCACAACAACTGCGAGATGGGATAGATATCGAGAGTTGAAGAAGGAAGCGAGACGCATTTGCAGGCAAAAACAGAAAAAGGCCGAAATGTGTGATGAAGAGCTTGATAAGCTGGCCGACAGGGGCAATATTGGAAAATTCTACGAAAAGATGCGGTGGCTAGCTGAAGGTTTCAAGACCGGAGCATACTCTTGTAGAACCCCCAAAGGTGATCTAGTCACTGATGCCCAGAGTATATTTAAATTATGGAGAGAACACTTCTCCAGAGTGCTGAATGGCAGTGAACGTACAACGCCAGGAGAAGGCGATCCCGATTCCCCAATCGATGACGATGGAGCAAACGTTCTATTGCCCGACCATGAAGAAGTTCGAATAGCAATTACCCGTCTGAAGAACAAAAAAGCTGCGGGGCCGATGGATTGCCGTCCGAGCTACTCAAGCACGGTGGCGTGGAACTGATAAGGAGCATGTATTAGCTTCTTTGTTAAATATGGTTGGACGAAAGCATGCCCAACGATTGGAATTTAAGTGTGCTATGCACAATCCATAAAAACGGAGACCTCACAACCTGCACCAACTACTGTGGGATAAGCCTCCTCAATATCGCGTATAAGGTTGTATCGAGCGTATTGTGAGAAAGATTGAAGCCCACCGTCAACAAACCGATTGGAACTTATCAGTGTGGCTCTAGACCTGGAAAATCAACAACCAATCAAATATTCACCATGTGCCAAATCTTGGAAAAGACCCGTGAAAGGAGAATCGACACACACCCCCTCTTCGTCGATTTCAAAGCTGCTTTCGACAGCACGGAAAGGAGCTAATACGGCTGTAAAAACAGACGTTGAACAACACCAAAAGCTTCGTAAGGAACGGAAAGGACCTCTCCGAGCCGTTGAACCAAACAAGGTTTCAGACAAGGCGACTCCTTATCGTGTGCCTTTTTCAATCTGCTGCTGGAGAAAATATTTCGAGCTGCTGAACTTAATTGAGCAGATAAAATCCGTTAGTTCTGCTTTTTCCAGACTGGATAAGGAAACAAAACAGATGGGTCTGGCAGTGAACGAGGGCAAGACGAAGTATCTCCTGGCATCAAACAAACAGTCATCGCACTCGCGACTTGACTCTCACGTCACTGTTGACAGTCACAAATTTGAAGTTGTAGATAATTTCGTCCATCTTGGAACCAGCGGAAACACTACCAACAAAGTCAGCCTGAAAATCCAACGTAGGATAACTCTTACCAATAAGTGCTACTTTGGACTGAGTAGGTAATTGTAAAGCAAAGTCCTCTTGACGAACAAAAGCCAAACTCTATAAGGCGCTCATAACTCCCGTCCTGCGGTATGGTGCAGAGGCTTGGACGATGACAACAACTTATGAGTTGACGTTACTACAATAGTTTTCGAGATAAAAGTTCTGCGAAAGATGTATGGTCCTTTACGCGTTTGCCACGATGAATATCGCATTTGATGGGAAGATGAGCTGTATGCGATTTATAACGACATTGACATAGTTCAGCAAATTAAAAGACAGCGGCTACTCATATTGTCCGAATGGACGCAAACACTCCAGCTCTGAAAGTATTCGACGCAGTACCAGCCGGGGGAAGCAGAGGTAGAAGAAAACCTCCACTACGTAGGAAAGACCAGGTGGAGAAGGATCTGGCTACGCTTGGAATATCCAATTGGTGCCACGTGGCGAAAAGAAGAACGACTGACACGCTGCTGTTAACTTTGCTATAATCGCGTAAACGGTGTCTTCGCCAATTAAGAAGAAGAAGTATAAGCATAGCGAGTTTACTAATTTCTCCTTGAAATGAGGTATTGTTTAAAGTCGTACAATGGGAATAATTTGTAGAATTTTTTCCGAATACCAATTCATATTCGTTTCGACTACGTACCATCGAGAAAAAGGATCTTATTCGAAATCCTAACCACTCCATTAGGCTGGCGCAGAAATCACCATCCCAAATGTGTAGTAGTTGTCTACGTACATTAAACCTTCTAGATTTATAATTCGTACAAGATGAACCCGGTTTTCTCGAAGCGATCTAGGCGAATTGAACGAGATCAGAATGATACACTCTGTAAATAACAGTAATTGCAAAGGGTTTGAAAGTTTTGTTGGGATGCAAGAGTTATTTATTGATTTTTCCAAGAATTCAAGTTTACTCTTCCCGAAATCGAATCTCGTAGGGGCTGGTTTTAAAATAAAATACAAAAAAAATTGTGAAAGAGCATTGCGGAATGTAAATTATATACAATTACCTCTGGAAAAATTTTTAAGTGCTGTCTTTTCTGCAAAATTATCACAGCAATTAAATAATAAAGAATATATTAATAAATGCAGATATCCACACGGTGCTAGAAAACCTAAATTTCAGATTTCGCTAAAGATAATGAAAGAATTCCTTGATCTCTTAATGGATTTTGCACCCTATTTCACGAAAAACCTGCAATGAGTTCAAAGACATAGTGACATTCCTGCTAACTCTGAAGCCAGTGCCTGCTCAATTATACTCCAGCAAAGAGAGAATTTATAAACCTCTGGCATTCAAAACGAATGACATAAGAGATCAAATAGGAGTGCAAGTGGGACACTGTCTAATTGTTAGACATGCCAACAGACTAGGAACATCTTATAATGAATTTTGTAAAAGCTGTCAGGAGGTAGAAGAAGAGGAGAATCACAGCTATGTGATTGAGTGTTTCTTGACGATCTTTCGGAGGTGGCACAGATAAACTTTTATGAAGCACGGGGTACTTACCTATCTTCCTCTTCGATGGTGGTATGAACATACAAATTTTACTTGGTTTTTCGTAAAAACTGAAAGTATCGCCTGAAGGTGAGTTTGAGCTTTTCAAACGATGTGCTATGCTTCCTCATCATCAATACCATTTGCTCACTTTGACGCTAGTTCATTTTTCATATAGCATAGTATATTAATTTTTATGTTGCAACTTCATCAAACACAAAAGGCTCGAAGAAAACTTAAATGCTTGGAAACTACACACCCATAGTTAAGCCATCACCAACTCAGATAGAATACCAACCTTGTATGGGCCCACCACGAAAATAAGCGCCATCAAAGCATACACTCGCCTCAGGATCGGACACACCATCCTAACTCACTCGCATATACTTATGGGAAAATCCCGTTCCAATTGCCCTTTTTGTGACAACTCCGTATCAATTCTTTCACATACTAGCAGACTGCCCAGTAATCCACTCAACAACACACTACTCTGACAACATTGACTTAGCACAAGCATTAAAAAATCCCTCAGATAAAAACGTAATGATTACATATAAATTTTTAGAATATAGAAATTTACTAAAATACATCTAACACACTAACAACTAACTAACACAATTATAGTACCTAAGCTATTAATAAGGCGGCTGAAGGCCTAGTAGCCAGTGCTGCGATTTCATGTATTTATATAATAAATATTTTATTGTATAAATGATTATAAAATAAAATATAAAATAAATAATTTTTTATGTTTTGAGGATTAATTTTCGGCAATAAAGATTTGAAGTATAAAAAAAGTTGCTGAAATTTCGTAAACAAAATTAAGTAGTAACGCGGCTTCAAGCAACTACCAGCTAAAGAGGCATTTCGTTTCCTTTTATGCGAATTTGTTGTACATACTTAGATATTAACATGTCGCTTGCCACACAAAGCGGCCACAAGTTCATTAATGCTTGTGGTTACTGCGGTCCAAGGACATACTGACTGAAACTTATGATATTAGTTACAATACATTTTGGAAATTTATACCAATTTTTATACATCACTTCCAAATTTTATTAAACACGAGCTATATATTTTTTTTAATTTATTAAAAATATATATCTCAAAAAAGTTTTCGATTGCAAAATATCTTAGCTTTGAAATTTAAACAAAGCTGTTTAGAGTAGCTTTGGAATTAAAGATTGTATTCATCGTAAGCAAACCCTTTAATTAAAAGTCGAGAACTAGAAGTAATACTTCTCGGTCACAGCTATTAATCTATCCGGTAATGGATGGTAAGGATTTTCAAGGTTAAAACCTTTGGTTTCGCTGAAAGATTTTATCTCTACCGAGGTACTTCCGTTATTACCTCGGCTTAAAGATTATATAAAATTAGTTTTAGCTTTTAGTTAATTAAAGGTAGCTGATGGCATATGCTTATGAAAAATAATCCGATGGTACCCAGGCTTCGTAAGTCGTTGTGACTGACACATTTGGTTAAAAAATCCGAAGAAGTTAATTTTTCAAGTTTTCTTTCCTTGGGTGGGGAGCGTTAGGGTGTTAAGGTTTTGAAGGCAAAAAAAAAAGAATATAATTGTGTTTTTTTTTTGCGGCGACATAAGCAATATAATTTTATTAAATTTAGTGAAATATTATTGTACAACTTTTGAGCTATATTAGAAAAAAATTTCAATGAAAAATATTAATAAATAAGCCTGTGACGGTGAGTCTCCAGAAGCGCTTTGAAAAAATATGGAACAATGTAACTTGTTACCGGAACATCTGAAACAAAAAAATAGATATGCGTTTTAAAGTTGATGTATTTCTCGAGGTAATAAGAAAGAGCTTTTTTTAATTTTTTGCAGCACTTGGAAGTAAAAAGCGTGACTTGAGCTCAAACTTTTAATTAATTTATTAATAAAAAAATAGAAAAACTTTACTTTATGTGAAGAAGTAAAGTTCAAACTTTCAAAAGGATCGGTTCAGTAGATTTTGAGTTCTAATGTTCACTCACTAAAAATTTGTACATAATATTGTCGACATATTGGGCGTTTAGAAAAAAAAAAAATGCAAGCCAAAAATATTTTAAAACCTTAAACAATCAACCACCAAATTCGAAAACTGCTCAGAACTCATTGCCTTCGTCAATATGCTTTTGCAACTATCGCAATGAGTCCAAGTTACCTGTAAGTACCCAATGAGTCGAATTTATCCATTTGTGCGAACACATTTTACCTCTTTCGGCAAATGGCATGTGCTCGTATATGCTAATGTGGCAGCCATTCATGCTGCTCCACCATTTTTTCACCACACGTTTTGCCAACTTTAATTGCAGCTTCTGCTTTAACCTTCTTTTTTCTTTCAAATAAAGCCCGCAAACACTATTAACGCATTAATGGTCAGTCCGTCTGTTACATTGTTGCTTTTTTGTATACAAAACGCAATTTTTTTACGATGTTGCAAGTAAAAAATTAACGAAAAAGAAAACGAGTGGATAAAAACCCAAAGCCTTTGACAAATCCGATACTCAATCACCCGCAAGTGTGTACAAAAAACCTATATATGTAAATACGAGGGTTGTTTGATGAGTTAAATTGACTTGTTGAATAGAACAATATCCTCAGGAAGTGGAATTTTTGGTTTGGTTTTTAAGCCGACAAAAGTCGCTTTCATAATAGTCCCAATGTGTTTCCATGAACCTTTACACTTGTGCTCATATTTAGTGTATAAAGAAAAATATTTTAGAAATTAACCAATTCATTTTCATCCACGTCGAAGATTTTAAGAGCTTTTGACAAGCTCTACATGTCAAATTTAAACATGGAAATCTTTGATGGGCTGGCTATGAAATAAATTTGGATTCTTTCGGTTCGAACATTCTTCACTTGTTACACAACCTTGGAAAACTTGTAAGTATCGTAGTTGTGGTTCTTACCTTTTGGCTCCGATTTTTCGACGTTGTGGTTAGTTTTAGAGTTTCCAAGTAGTCCAAGGCTAAAGTGTAAGTATACAATACACTAAAACATAACTTTTTCTTGGATTTGCAGACCCGAATGCTCTTTAAAGCCTTATCTCTGCATCACTTATGCATCATACACATCTTTTTTAATTTAATAAATTAAATTAACTGTTCGGTGTTGTAGTTAGTTTTTGAATCTCTAAGTAGTTCTGACGAATTTCGTATAAAGCGATAGTCTATAATCGAATGACTGTTCCGTTATTTTTGATATAGCAGAGCCGAGTGATCTTAGTTATATTACTTATTAATTGATTTTAGAGTCTCCAAGTAGTTCGGATACATCCTCCATTTTTCTTGGAGTTACAGACCCTTATGATCTTGGAAACATTATCTTTGTATCATTCATGTCTTTATACGTAATCCCAATTATTTTTAGGAGCTTACTGTGAGTATATTGTGCAGCAATCGCTTTCCTGCTTCCAGAAAGTCTCTAACAGTATTGCGCAGAATTCTTCTGAAGCGCAGTTGAATAAATGGCTATATATCAAGGCATTCGGGACTAAACAATCTTCCCTGTGACGATAAGTCCACACTCCTGTAAGTGAATAGTACTCTCCTAAAGTTTCAACTCTGTAGTATTGGTGTAACTAAATTTTACTATTTTATTTTGCAATATATCTCAATCAAACTTATTTCGCGACATCTTTTTCTCTCTGATTTTTCGATTTTCCAGTCGCGAAGTTATAAAATATACGAATATGATTATTCAAAGTGCCACGACCTATCAAACTGTTCTCGTTCACACTCATATGTACATGTACATGCCAATGTACTTATATACACATATGCACTTATGCCGATGGGCGCATTCACTTTGTTGCGATTATTGTGCGGTTATACGAGATACAAGCATAGACACTCATACAATATATGATATATGATGGACATATATATTTTTTTATGATAGTAATGGAATATATACTTATATATATTATATGTATGTACATGTGCATACATGTATATGACCTCACCCATGTACACTAAAAATATCCGCACGTCAGAAAAGCTCTTGTAAATCGTGCTGATAACTGATAAATAGATTAGTTGTGTTACAAATAATCATACACACTCACATATTCGCACCGACACAAGTCTATTCGCATACATATACAACCACATACACTTCTTTATGTAAGCATGCAAGCTTTCCAAAGAAAGCCCAACTAACCTCATTCACACCAAATGACATAAAATTTCACACATACTTATATTTATTAAGCAAATTTATATTGGTGTATGTGCGTATTTTCTCTATTCCCCACCCTTATACATTCTGTTGTCCTTGCGGCTGCCAGAATTTGCGTAGTAACAAAAAAATAAGGATTTGTTTGCACGAATTGAGTTAAGTCAATAGATTTTACACCCTGAACAGGTTAAATTAAGGTTTATTAAATTCCGTAAAGAAAGTTCGTAGATTCAATAAGCTGCTCATTTGTCGGGAGCGCCTATATCGGGCCAAACTGGCTAACCAAAATGAAGTTCTTGTATGGAAAACTCTGTTGTTTGGCAAGATATCTTCGCTAAATTTGGCATGAACTATTGTTCAAAAGAATTCTGCAATTACTAAACTAATTGCTCGGATCGAACTAATATATCATATAGCTGAAATACAAGCTGACCGATCAAAATCAAATACTTTTATGGAAAACTTTTTTACTTCATGATAGATCTTCACGAAATTTGGCACAGCTTTTTGTTCAAGGCAGCGCGACAATCTCCGGTAATATTGTTCAGATCGGACACTACAGCATATAGCTGCCATACAAACTGAACGCTCAAAATCAAGCTAAATATTTTTTGAACGCATTATGCCACAAGAAATACACTTTTGTAGGGTATCATAGCTTCGGTGCAACTTACCTTCGTGTTTTCATACTTGCAAACTCGCTTGAAGACGCATAGTGGGTGTTTGGACTGTTGTGTAGGTGATAAGTAGGGTATAATCTAGGAAAGCAGCCTAACGCTGACGCCGCAGTAGTGATTTCCATTTGATTATCCAATTTTTTTGTGCGCTCACTTAATTTGACACAGATTTGAGGAGAGTTTTGCTACTAGCACTAGATATGCTATATATATAGACACAAACACGCACATGTATGTATATATATATATATATATATATATATATATATCTAATTACTAAGGTGCTTCAAAAAGAAATTTTGAATTATTTTTTAACTTTTAAATGTTAGTGATTGGCAAAAAAATCCTCTCTCAAGTCAGGCGCTGTAGCTTACCTCTAAGAGGTCGCTTTTTTTTTAGGTTCCCCTCACGAGCTAATTCTCGTTTCTCAAAAGTAACCATCACATACTCAGAAAGTTGACTTTTCAAACTTTAAAAATTTCTGCGACAAAGTTTGATTATCTTAATTAGACGATTAAACATAGCGTTTTGAAATTTGGAATTAAAAAAAAAAATAAAAAAGTTTCTGAGAATAAGAATTTTTTCGCGGGAATTTTCAAAGTTTGAAAAGCCAACTTTCTACATATGTGATGGTTATTTTTGAGAAACGAAAATTAGTTGGTGAAATTTTAGTTTGAATGAAAAAATGAAAATTCCTATGTTAAATGAATGAGTTAAGCCACAGCGTCTGGCTTGAGGGAGAATTTTTTTTATCAATTAGTAACATTGAGGGTTGCGAAAAATACAAACAAATTTTTTTTGAAGCACCCCAATGATTATGGTGAAATATAGAAGAAGTATAAACATATGGAAAACTAAGCTTCGTCTTTTTCCTGACACCCATACGCATAGCCACGCTTGCCCAACTACGAGTATGTAGTTTATGTGAATCATAGTTATGTTTAATCAACTGGAAATTCGTTGTTGCCTGCGTATTTTTTGTTATTATTGTTTTTTTTTTTGTTTTTGCTATTCTTTTTGTTTTATTCTTTTGCTGTGCTCATACGAGTATGGGGTCTACATTATGCTAATGTTATTACGACTTGTTGTGCACAAGTTGTGCCGGAAGTCCGTTACGAACTTCATAATGCCGTAATCGTTGCGGTGGCAAGGCCTCTAATGCAGGACAAGCAACAGAAAGGATGCGAAGAAAACAATCAAAACAAATCTTAAAACAAAAAAGTCGCAAATGCGTTAAGCGTTTGGCGGTCGAATCATGGATTTGCAATGACGTGTGGTTGCTGAAGATAACAATTTATGTGCATATTGGATTTGAGGGATTTCATCGAGCGTAAGTCCTGTTGTCTGCTTAGTTTACTTTATATGAAAAGTATATGGAAGCTATTGGCACTGTGGTCCATTGAGAAGCCATAGAAATGAAGAACTCCTGTTTTCTCACACATAAATTAGCAAGTGGTCAGTACAAATTTCGTTTCCGTTCCTGCCAGTTCGCTGGGATGTCTGAAGGTTTGAGTTTCTAAGTGTTTAAGGCTTGACCTCCCAAACGTCGGACACTCAAGAAGGAAGTGTCTTTTCCACATCGTCTTCTTCCATACCTCTTCTTCTGATGGCGTTCGGTAAGATTCCCAGCCTTACAGGATGGCTAAATCCCGCACAACTAGGAAGAGGTAAGCCTTTCGGAGGGCAAAGATATTATTAGATCTCTTGCTATCGATCTGGGGCCAAAATGGTTTTGCTACAGCGCATATACTGAAGGTGTCCCAGAGCTGACAACGCTTCTGTGAAGCTCATCTATATATGTAGTAGTAGAACACAAGAGGACGGGAGCACCGTCCTACCCCCTTCTACTGATAGCGGTTCTAAAGTACTCTGTTTGCTAACTTATCCGCTTTAGAATCGCCTGCGAATCCGCTGTGGCCTGGCTCCCACACCAGTCTTATCACAAAGAGACGCAATGCTATTGATAACACGGTTAGAAGCTAGGGTGGGTCAATTCCAGACTTTTTTCGATTCGGGATTTCTAATAGTGCGGAAAAGTGGTCTTAGTACTTCCTGACTCCATTGCAACTTTTTGTTTTGAGATCGGATTGCATCTTCAACCCCAACTCCGGCCTTGAAATTTAGGAAATTCGCCTAAAATCGTGAAATTGTCTACCTAGCGCCTGAAATACGCATCTCATGGCAAAATGTAAAAAAGCAAAAGTTATTTGTCACGTCATTTGCTACCGAAATGGTATACGTGATCATGGCCGTAGGACGAACCGTTCCCGAGATACGAGCGAAAATGCGGCGCGCCACAGCGCAAGGTGAAAATTGTTGCAGCTCTCAGCTAACTTGTATTGGTCACCCAGAACCCACCGCGTGGAGGTGGCTGCTCTTTGGGTTCCTCCCAAGCCCAACCCAACCAACCAACCATATGTCTGGCTTGTTTTAGTCTGAATCTGTGTCAAATTTATTGATAAAATCAGATTTTGTACTAAACTTTGGCACTTGTTGCCTAGAATTCAGGCAAATCTCTACAAAGAGATTTCTTTGTAGAGCGTATAAAACGATCACGAGATTGGGGGCCAATAACTTTAGAAGATGCCTCTGTCACCAGTTTGACGGTTCTCTCGACTGCCACGGTGTAAGAGGGGAATTCACTAAATTTCCATACCTCTGCAGTGTCTCCCGAGAGCCCTTTTATGAGTTCTTCGTTAGAAACTGAACAAAGAACTGATGGAACAGTCAAGGTAATAGTCTTCCAGTTAATCACATCTTAATAACTATTAGCTTTGAAATTCAGCACTGGCACTTTATTACATCTAACCCTTCCATTTACAGTGTCAGATTCTGCTTCTCTGGCTGCCAGAAGACGGTCAAGGGCCAACTTTCCGGCTTGTGTCTCATCCTCAGCTGACCCGGAAGGAGAGGTGACGTGGCCAAAGTAATGACAACCAGGTTCCGCTATAAGAGAAATATGTTCCTCTTTGACAGTGTCGCGGTAGTACTTTTCACCTTCGCTGACTTGTGTAAGAGTATTGTCCTTGCGGCCTTCAAAATACAGCTCATATACAGAGTCAATACTTTCGGTGTTTTGGAGCTTAACTCCAACGCTTTTTTTGCCCGACTAATCTTGCATTTGTCAGTGACAAAACTAGCCTGATCCTTTGTTATCAAGCCTGCCTTTTTGGCATCCAGAAAAGCAGATACAACAATCAAGGCCGCTGCTCTATCACTTACTCCAAATCTTTGAGCAGCTAAAGCAGTGTGTTCTAATACTAGTGTGTTTTGTTTGGTTTTAGAGGATGGAAGAAAAAATTCATCATCAGCATCAGAATCCATGTGCGACGCACCTACATTGTTGTCGTCTGTATGAGAGTCTGGCTGATCTGAATAGTCACGTGTTCTAGCTGATACTTTTCTGGTAATTGTTGATGTTGAATGACGTTTTGAAAGCTTTTCTTTACGTTCAATTTTCTTTGTAATCTTTTTTGTTTCAGGTAGATCAACACTCCCAATGCGACCAATTCTTCTGGTTCTCTGCTCCAAGAGAAATGGTTGTTCATCGATAGGAACTTTCCTTTCCTTTGGAAAAGTGCAAGAAGAAAAATAAATGCATTTACAAGCAGCGATGTCAAATAATTTTCCGGCAGAAGAGACAAAGTCGTCTCTTTTAGAGCTCAAACCTATTGGGTTCCTTAAAAACGTTTGTTTAAGGGTCAGAAATTTCTTATGGTATGTGGTGAGCATTTGTACAACTCTGGTGTGTGAAACTATCGGAATAGATGACTTTTTGAAAGTATTTTCAACCTTTTTTGCAACTACTTCTGTAACCTCTTTACTCCAAGGTTCATAGTTGTTGCCTCGGAGTCGTCCTATACGAAATCTTTCAAACTGATAACACAAAAGAACATCCTTGTAAGTAGGTAACTGGGACTCAGAGAGATTGTACGGATATATGCCAAACACAGGACATTTCTGTCTAAATTTAAATTTTGATACAGACATTTCGAGTTCTGTGTTCTGTTGAAAGAATATAAGTGATAGCACTCGGCGAAATCAACGACGAGAGTGAAGGAACTCGATGAAAAAGTATTTATGTGGAGACCAGTCCGAACGTATCGTAGAGTGAAGGAACTCGATGAAAAAATTTTTGTGTGGAGACCTATCCGAACGTGTCCTTTGGCGTAGGTGAATGAATGTGAGTGATAGCACTCGGCGAAATCAACGTCGAGAAGTGTGGCCGCAAGCCGATTTTCACCTTGCGCTGCGGCGCGCCGCATTTTCGCTCGTATCTCGGGAACGTCCTACGGCCATGATCACATATACCATTTCGGTAGCAAATGACGTGACAAATAACTTTTGTTTTATACAATTTGCCATGAGATGCGTATTTCAGGCGCTAGGTAGACAATTTCACGATTTTAGGCGAATTTCCTAAATTTCAAGGCCGGAGTTGGGGTTGAAGATGCAATTCGATCTCAAAACAAAAAGTTGCATTGGAATCAGGAAGTGCTAAGGCAACTTTTCCGCACTATTAGAAATCCCGAATCGAAAAAGTCCGGAAGCGACCTACCCTATTAGACACTCCTTGACCAACCCTGAATGCACTGTTAATGAGTTCAAGGCTAGTATCCCTGTCCTGCTTTCTGAGTTGATGGTCACTTCTCTGAAGGAAGCTGCAGTCCGGAGCAGTAAATCTACCTCTATCTTGCTGCAACCTCGGCTTGAAAAGCACTGCACACAACATATTTTTATTTAGGAGACCATCTGCAAAATGACATTTAATGCCATGGTTGGATTGGACTCTATCTTATGCTGATGAACACGCCGGTAGAACGCTCTCGAGCTTCTTTGCAAGTTTTATCTTTTCTAGAGTCCTTCATCATATAAAGGCTCCATAGAATATAATAGGCTTGACAATGGTGCCGTGGAGGCAGAAAACTACTTTCGGTGAGAGACCCCACCATTTGCTAGTGACTCCTCCACAGCAGTACAAGGCAACCGATGCCTTATTTACTCTCTGTTCGATATTCAGCTTCCTTGAAAGCATCCTATTCAGAAGGAGACCTAGATTTTTCACTGTATCCGCTGGTTGCATGGTCCCCCATTTGCAGCAGCGGTAAATAAAACCATTTCGACACTCCGACAGCTCAATTTGTCACGATACTGAGATACCCTTGCATAAACTAGTACACGCTGCTCAGGAACTTTAAGAAAGTGAAGAAATTTTCTCCGAAACGGCTGGACCCATCGACTGAAAAGTTTCGGGAAAACTGCTTAGTTATATCTGTCAGGTAAGGATGGAAGGAAAACGATTTTTACCTGTACTAAGGAAAAGTAATGATAATTTTATTTTTGATTTTTCGATTTGAGATAATTTTAAGCAGATACATTTTCCCATGCATGGTTAGAATCAGTCACACCATATATGAGCATTCTGTTTTTTGAAGTAATGCCATATAGAAGTTCAGTTAAATTTGAGCTGATGGTCAAGCGATTTGATATCTAATGGTGATACTCATCAAGAACCTTGAACTCTGAAACTCTTAGATAAGCCGAATTCTATATAAGTTTATATGATGTGTTCCAGTATCTCTTTTGCTTACTTCCCTGTACTTTATGTATGCATTGTCATTACTCGTGGTCATCCGGATCGCATGTCCAAAATTACTCCTAGGGTCTTGGAAAGCTTCTTAATTTCTTACTCAACCCCGTTGCGCCTTATGGGTTTCTATGTCGGGATATTGTTCTTTCAAAGAATACCGTATCCGTCTTATTGGCATGTACGTCTAGGTTGGCCGATATCACCCATCGGTGTTTGACCCATAGAGGATTGTTAATCACGTTACTGATTGTATCTACGAAGTTCCCAGTTATTAGTATAATACAGTATATATATTACTAACGGACCCGACAGACTTTGTACTGTACACACGATTTTAATCCGAAAATGTAAAACTTGTTTCAATAAGCTGTAACAATCTGGATCACTTTGATGAAAATTATTGCATATCTAACCTAATTACAGAAACATTTATCACAATCAACCAATCCATAGCGTGTGTGTATATGTACAAGCACATATCCACAATGTACTGATGAAATAGTTGTCTGCATCGGAGAATGTTGTTGGTTTCATTATCACGAATCATCAACCGATATGTGTAGAAGTTCATAGCACTAATTGTCTTCATCAGTTCTTCACCTGCAAACGTATATATTTATGAGATAAACAGAAATTATTGACTTAAAAAAATTTTAAGATAATCTATAAGCTCTACCTGTAGTTCGATTCCTTTGTTTAATATTTAAATGATATCCATATTTTTCTTCCCCAAATATCAACGGATACTGCAAAACATCGTAAGAACGATGATTGTCTTGAATTATTTGCATCGTATTATCTCTGCGTTGTATGCGTATGTCTCGACGTTCACATGGGTCATCAGCCATAACAACTGCAACTTCTTAAAAGTTGGAACATTATATCTGCCTGCGCGCTCTTCTTAGGACACTTTGTCTGCTTTAATGACAATGACGTAGTTTTCGTTTTACAGTCTATTGGAAAGGATCTTGAACAATTGTGCCTATTGGTTATAAAACGATTCCAAAATGTACATAATTTCTCGTTCCTCCATCTGCTCTATATGTTTGTAAGCGTAGCCTGTATGTGATTGTTGCTCCTCATTTCCAATAAAATAAATTTAAAAAATTTTGGAACGGCATCAGGCATTGGAAGCAATGAACTGATTCGATGGTACACTTGACCTTGAATCTTGAGTGTAGATTCAAAATTCCGACCATCTTCATGACGAACAATTTTTGTTGCTCCAAATGACGTCATTTGGAAGCATGAATTAAATTTACGAATTTTCCGTAAAAATAATTTTGATTGAGGTGTGGTTCTAGCTAAAAGTGTTTTTAAAGGCTCCGGTGGTATATTGAGTGGTGGCAAAGAAATTTTCCCAGATGCGCAACATAAACCAGCTGATTACCCTTTGTTCATGAAAGCATGAAAATGTTGTTACTCTTTGCCCATACTATCGATCGTGATTAAAGGATGTGACGAATAGTTTATTTAAGGACCATATTCAAACGCGAGACTGTTAAGTGTTGCTCGTGCCAATGCTCGATTATTCTGCATTCGCTGTTGGTTATGTTCTCTACGAGTATGTGCGTTGGGCGCTTGTTGACGTGTACGTGCAACTTGATTTCTTAAATTTATATTATCCGCAGATTGTTCTATTTCTGATATATTAAATGGACGATCACGGACCAATTGCGCGTTCTGAGTATGTCGACAAATATTCCTTGCTCTTTCACGAAGACGTGACATTTTTCGATAAAAATTGGAAACTGTTATATAATACAAAACGAATATGAGTAACTTATTGAAGATGAAATTTAAATTAATTAACTAAAAGGATTTATTGTAATAAATTTTGGGTAAAAAACTTGTGATTTCATTTGTTTGCTTTTCATAATCTTGCAACCTTTTTACTCTCTTGCTACAGAGTATTATAGTTTTGTTCTCCTATCACCTAAAACTAATCGAAATAGATATATACAGATTTGTTTATATAAATGATCAGGATGACGAGAAGAGTTGAAATCTGCGGGTTCCTTAGTACAAAAAAAATTTCGAGTGCGTAGATAGGCGTAATCGGACCACTGCCACGCCCACAAATCGCCATTAACCGAAAAGCTATAAAGTGCCATAACTAAGAACTAAACCAAGCTATAAAGCTGTAATCGAACAAAAACCACGTTTACTTTCTATATAGCACAATTTTAAATTCCACTTTATTCTTTTACTTTCCAGTTTAGAAATCAAGAAGCAATTAATAAAATGGGATTAATCTTTAAACGAATAATTCTTTTTGTTCGAAAATATCGGTCAATGTCTAGGATATATAATTGAAATTCAGGGATAATCCTTCTCTTTTAATGGTTTGTCTGTATGCAAAAATGTGTTGAATCGGATCAATACTTCCCTTAGCCCCCATATACCTAACATAAAGATAATTGAACTTCCGGGTGACTTTGTACCACATGTATTAGCCAATATGTGAGTTATTTCAATGAAAATAAGACAGTTTGTTTTATTCATAACAATGTATCTTTGTGCCTAAAATAGATCAATTTGAGCGAATACTTGATTTTTTCAGGTTTTTCGAACATCCGGCTGTCTTTACTATATATGATTAGTGTTTTAGTAAGTGACATGTTAGTAGCATGTCGATACTACCAAAACTTCGATATGCTACATACAAGTGTTTTCGTTTTTCTAACAGACCTTATGTGTCTGTCAGTATAGGAGTTATACTATATATAGCATATGAATATATAAAATTGCTTGGATTTCAATCCTCAGGTTGACGTTTTACACCATAAAGTATATCCCTGGCTTTGATTCTTGTAAGTTGCAAGAGTATAATATGATCGGTTGCACCCGAACTCATGCGCTCATACAAATGCATCTACATATATACATACATACACACCCAAATACGACCATATTTCCATAAATGCTGTGAAGGAAGGATACTTATCGATATGCATTTGAAATGCGTACATATAGATAAATAATGAATGTTTATGAATGTATAGTAACATTGTCAAAAACTTAAATAGAGGATTCTAGCGACGATGTAACCCACAAGAATTAAACTTTAAACACTTCCTCAACATACTGAGCCGAAACAGTAGTCGAAAGCTTGAAATGGATGAAGAGCTCAAGGATCCTAACATAAATGATAAGATAACTGCTAATATAAACGACTATGAGCAAATAATAATGGAAATTAAAAAACGTTAATTTCATTGCGCATAGGCAATAATACCCTTCAAATGCATTGAAAAAGGTTCCTTATAAAACTTTATTCAGATCGCTTAGCTTCTATGGCAGTTATATGCTATAGTGATCCGATTAGAACAATTTCGATAGAATATTACATTATCGCCTTATGCAAGAACCTATCCCAAATTTCGTGAAGATGTCTCGTAAAACGAAAAGCTTTCTATGCAAGCACTTGGATGACCTCGACTCAGCAAATCAAGCTGATCATTTATTTATATACTTTATGGGGTCTCCAAATTTTCCTACTGAGTGTTAAAAACTGCTTTGAGCTAAAGTAGAGCCCAAGTTACTACCAAAATTGGAGAGAAGATCCGAGACTTCTTTTAATTTGGAAGATCTTCAAAACTCCTTTTGGCGGCAGTAGTCGATGCTAAAATAAACTTGGTGTAGAAATATTTTCTGAAAAGCTCGACGCTGGATTTTTTAATTTAAAAAGTTGGTGTTCACAAGGAAAATCTTTTCCGCTTTGAAATAAAGAAGTTTTTGGATGCGACTAGATCTAGATCTTATCAAAGACATGCTAATGTCACCACCGATGGAAAAAAACGAACATAAGTTATTTAGAAGAAAGTCTCTAGAATAATCTAGAAAATGTTTAGTATTCGATAATAATAAATACAGAAAAAGATGAAAATTATTAGAGTTTCACACTCTAAAGATAACACTATTGGTTATTGAACGAACAGTTAAGTTACTAACCATCAGCCCCTCGTACTCTGACTTCAGCTGGAATATTCAACCAACCAGAAAAGGTTGAAAATTCTAAAGTAGGCAATAAGTAAGATTTTATTGGAGCTTTTTTAGTGCATATACAAGTGAAAGCATACGTGTAAAGATATTACACGTACTTTACGTATGACTTCACTTCAGGAAACGGACAAAAATCCGACGGTAACGCGGTCGGTTACCGTACACAAGTAAGATACAAAAGGTATGCATTTCCGAACATAAATACCTTTCAATAAAAATCAGAGGACGAAAAAGAAACCAATAAAATAATCGTTTCGAATTGATACCATAAAAAACCGATAAGAAGATCATCATTAAATATGCACACCAATCCGTTGAGTTTTCTGGATTAAATCTCTTCAGGTTGGTCTTCGTCCGAAAGGCGGCAATTTTGCTTGTCTTCATACCCGTTGAGCCAAAAATGGGTCTCTTCGCTGAATAAAATTTGGCTCGAAAACTTTGGATGTTCTTGGAAATTCTCAAGATTTATAACCGTTGATCAGGCTTAAGTCTGTCCATGATGAAATACCAAACAATACTGAAGAAAAATAACATGCCAGCTTTACATGACTCAAGCGTGATTGTCAAAAAAAGGCTATTGAAATAAGTACCTCTGCTTGGATCATGCGTTATATATGAAAGCGCCACATACGCACTGTTTACAAGAATCTGCTTACAGACTTACACTGTACTATTCATGCGTTACGCCCGAGTAATAAACATTGGGTATTTCCATCATAAAACACAACCATTAACCTGTATATTCAAAAGTAAGCTTTGTTGACATTTTTCTCAGCAGCGTTCTTTTAGGCCACATGGTTAATAGTAAACCTGTATATTTGCTTGCATCCTGAATTTTACGACCGCTATGCAATATATTATTGTTTTATTTGATAATAAATTTTTTAACAATATTTTTATAGCCTTTCCACCATAGCACTTCAACACATGCTCATTCACTGAGGACTCCATTCGCCACTCTGTGCGCTTCCATTTATGTAGTTTGTCATAAATTTTCGCAAAATGGGGTATGCTTGCATGCGTATGCAACTTCTAACTATTGTTTTTTACTTCGTTCACTCTTTCAAAGCAACAGCATAATTTTCATTGCGAAAGCACGCAAATGCAATGTGTGAATGTGTGTGAGTATAAGTCGTGTGTCATATAAATTTTCTACACATATAGCCATAAGTCGCGCTCGGGTCATGAAGCGCCAAGTGAAGCCTGAATTATGACACCCAACGCGTATGTCAAATGCAATTTGGAGAATTTATTAGTTACATTAGTATTCACATACGCGGTTAGAAGAAGTTGGCGCTACAGCGTACTGTAGATTTGCGCATAAAAAGCGCTGCTGAGAAATTCATGGTTGGATGTTTTGCTGTACAGAAGTATGCCGTACTCTCAGCTATTTATGACTTCGATCATCTATTCATAACTTTGTTGTACTAAATTTTACGGAAAATGCGAAATTTTCAAACATTGGTACAAGCAGAGGTCTTAAAAGTAGGATAAAGTTAAACTTCGTAACACCATCTATAGATACGTATGTTACATCCGGTTGTGGTTCCATTAAGTCAAAATGAATTAAGACTACAAAGTTGGTTCGTTGGTTAAAAAGGGAAATGCAGGAGCGCAGACCGCAGGCGGCCGCACTTAGGCCGGGTGGTTATCAAATTAAATCTTATCCAGCAACTCAATGGATTTGGTGAAAAACCTGTCTTTTTCCATCACATCTGCCCAATATCCCTAAACTTGGAGTATTGGGAGCCATGGAAGCCAGCCGCACTTTAAAGATCTCTACAATATTATCAAGTTCCCTTTTTTTACCCCTCGCGCAGGCCTGCTCGTCTGTATTTTCATTTATATTCCTATATGACTGAGCACCCAGATTCTATTGACCGAGTTACCTACTGACAGCCTAGTTATTGCCGACTTGCATAACCTAACGTAGTGACAGTGTATTGACGTTACGGATAGCCTTAATTTTCACTTGGCTATCAACTAGAAAGTTTAAGAACGTACCGTTTAGAGCAGAAACTCAGTTGGCACCTTTATTTGTGCTCTGGTCCTGAATGACTGAAGTCTAGTCATTTAGGTGAACCTACTTTCTGCATATGGAATTCTACAGAAGAAGCCTGCTCCTGTTCCTATTTCACTGTATTTATTATATTTTTGATTACAATCTAGAACTGAAGCATTAAAAACAAAAAAATAGAAAATGTCTACTTTGACCATAATGTAAATACTGTTTCAATAACTCAGGAGCAAAATATTGAACGAAAACTCTTTTAAAACCATTTAAATACGCCTGGCACAAAAAAACTTTATTCATGGGTATCATACAAGGTAACTCGCAAGCCTCATCGGTGCTGGATTTCAAAAACGTTTTAATCAATAGTGTTGAAAAGTATATTACTTACGTTTGGGATTGGAAGTGAAGCATCTACTATGAGCCCTTCTAAACCTAAACTCTTAATTCCGAACTGTTTCGTTCAGGAGCTGAAAACTTTGTCCAAAAGGAGAGAAAATATATTACTGGGTAACCCCGGGCAACACATATCGGGAGTGACTAGCCAGAAGTATATGGAGCTTGGTTCGATTTATCTAACCAGCTCCTGATTACTGCCTGTACCGAAAACCCTCAAAAACTAAATAAATTCAATAGGGCTTTCTGCATCCGTTGATACTAGTATAAGCCCATACTACATATGTACGAATACATATGTAGAGACATACATAGGTCTTTGTATACACAAAGGAAAGTTATTGCGTCTCGTTACTGTTTTTTGCCCAACAATTAAGTAAGTAACTCGAAAACCATAAACCAAATTTGCTGGTTTTATTAACGAAAACTCCCGCCTCAATGCTCTGAACAAAAGAGTATTACCAAAAGAAAACCAAATTGCTTACGCAGGAGTTAGAAGAACGTGCCAAACAAGAGGTTTCCTCCAAGTTCCCAAACTAATTTACACAACTAATATTTTACTACAACCCAAATGCCTACACACATATACATATACACAATATACGTTTTACTCTGTAAGAACAATAAAGACGACCAGATACTAGCATGTAATGAAAGCGGCAAGCTCTGAAGCCTAACCAAGTCTACGTACTATGAGTATGTAGCTCCACACCCCTACTTGGTTAGCTGAAAAAAATCGACTCCTAACTGTAAACTTGAGTAAACCGCAGCAGCTTCTTCATTTCAACTTGAAAGTTGCTTAACTTTATCGTTGATCATAATAAATTAATATTATTATCCTGCAACGCAACGCCACTGAGTTGTTGTGTGACCTGTTTTATCGTGTTGTTGCTGTTGTTTTTGTTTTATGGCAGCCCTTAGTCTTTGGTTTTCCCTAAAGAACACTTCATTGGGCTTTTAAGGAAAAATTGCACACTACTACATGCATACTTTTCGCGGCGTACACAAAAACTAATACACTCACACTCACACATACACATACACATACTTATTTTATTTTTTTACGGAGGCATAGTGAATGTTTATAACAATTAATACATATTTTTAAGAATTTCGGTAATTTAAGTGAAAACACGAACAAACTATATGCTATAATTATCCGATCTGAACAATTTCTTTGGATCCACCTTGGGGATTTGGTAGTTTACAAGGAAGACTTTCTTCTCTTTGAAATAAAGAATGTTTTGGAATCGATTGGTAGTTGTCGCCTCCATTAGAAGAAAGCGAACATATTTACTATCACACAGTGTATGAATTTATGTCTACCATGCAAAACATGATCCAAGATTTAATAAAACCACAAAATTAAATGCTGCACAATTTATTAAGTAAATGCTAATGGTGTTAACCAACATAAATTAGTAGCACCTGTTGGCAAGAATTTATCAGATTTCTGTCTGAAAAGAATATAGATGTAATGTTTATTTCAGAAACTCATCTAACGGATAAAAATAATTTCAATATACCGGGATTTAGACTATATGTTACAAATATTCCGGATGGAAAGCGCATGGTGGCATGGCAGCATTGATTAGAAATCATTAAATCACTTTGCTCTAGAACTTAATGCTATACCACAGTTACAAGCTACAACAATATCACTAAAAAATCGGGGTTGTGACTTAAACCTTACGGCTATACAAGGTCTGTCGCAAAAGAAACAGAAATAAAAATTAAATATAACTGTTTCTGGTGGCGCCACCTATTGGTGGGTATATGAAATGAAAAGTTTGATCTGTTGTTGACATTTCGTAAAAATTTTAAGACGATTGGATAACTACAATCGATGTTATCGATCAAAAAGTAACAGCAGCTTTTGGTCATCGGTCATCAAATGCATTTTGAACACAGAGTATATGGGCCATTCCATCAATTGGCGACATGATTCTCCGATTTTGACCAAACTTTAGAATATCACAATATAGACCAATAGAATAATATCTGTTAACTTTTTAGTGGTCAAAGTTGCTCTGTTGTTTTTTGGCGCGCACTTTAAATTGAGATCAAACAAAAAAATGACTTTTTCTTTTATTTTTTAACGACCTCAAAATTGAGTGAAAAAAATTTTTAAGTTATCCAATTTTATGTAAAACAATCTCAGCTTTCTGATAAAAATACTTTCAAAATCCAAAAAAAATTTCAAAAAACAAAAAAAACATTTTTTTTCCAAAAACCCGGTTTTTTGTGTCTTTCCCCCAACTATTTTTCACAATTGACTTTTTCATTCCATATACGGCGCATATTTTTATGAATGAAGACAGTGATTTCTTCTTAATTCAAGTCTAAGAATACAATTTACACATTTACCTCTTTCACACAACCTTCTAAGCGAACACACTGCGCGGTACAGCGACAACTTTGAATATTTTTTGCTGTTCATGGGATCAGAGTCCCATATTTTTGAACACTGATTCTTATGTAAAATTTAACGAGGAATATAATGGAAAAGTCAATTTTGAAAAAAAGTTGGTGGAAAAGCACAAAAAACCGGATTTTTGGGAAAATAATGTTTTTTTTTGGGTTTTGAGCGACAACTTTGCATTTTTTTTTTGCTGTTCATGGGATCTTCTTCTTCTTCTTTACTGGCGTAGGCACCCCTTACGCGATTATAGCCGAGTCAACAACAGCGCGCCAGTCGTTTCTTCTCTTCCCTACTTGGCGCCAATTGGATATTCCAAGCCTGGTCCTTCTCCACTTGGTCCTTCCAATGGAGTGGAGGTCTTCCTCTTCCTCTGCTTCCCCCGGCGGGTACAGCGTCGAATACTTTCAGAGATGGATTGTTTTCGTCCATCCGGACAACGTGATCTAGCCAGCGTAGCCGCTGTCTTTTAATTCGCTGAACTATGTCAATGTTGTCATATAACTCATACAGCTCATAGTTCCATCGAATGCGATATTCGTCATGGCCAACGCGCAAAGGACCATAGATCTTTCGCATAACTTTTCTCTCGAAAACTCGCAACGTCGACTCATCAGTTGTTAAGTTGACATCGTCCAAGCTCTACACCATATAACAGGACGGGAATTACGTGTGACTTATAGAGTTTGGTTTTGTTTGTCAAGAGAGGACTTTGCTTCTCAATTGCCTACTCATTCCAAAGTAGCACCTGTTGGCAGGAGTTATCCTGCGTTGGATTTCCAGGCTGACGTTGTTGTTGGTGCTTAGCTGGTTCCAAGATAGACGAAATTATCTATGACTTCAAAGTTATGACTGTCAACAGTGACGTGAGTGCCAAGTCGCGAGTGCTTTAATCATACACAATACTCTCGATAGAACCTTATATGTGATGTTGAAGAGGCTTATCCCACGGTAGTTGGCGAAGATTGTGGGGTCTTCTTTTTTATGGATTGGGCATAGCGCACTTAAATTCCAATCGTTGAGCATGCGATCATATTTTACAAAGAAGCTGATGTAGCTCCTTATCAGTTCTTTGCCGCCGTGTTTGAATAGCTCGGCCGGTAATCCATCGGCCCCCGCCGCTTTGTTGTTCTTCAGGCGGGTAATTGCTATTCGAATTTCTTCATGGTCGGGCAATAGAACGTCTGCTTCATCGTCATCTATTAGGGAATCGGGTTCGCCTTCTCTTGATGTTATGCGTTCACTGCCATTCAGCAGGCTGGATAAGTGTTCCCTCCATAATTTAAGTATGCTCTGGGCATCGGTGACTAGATCACATTTGGGGGTTCTACAAGAGTATGCTCCGGTCTTGAAACCTTCTGTAATCCGCCGCATTTTTACGTAGAATTTTCGAGCATTACCCCTGTCGGCCAGCTTATCAAGCTCTTCGTACTCTCGCATTTTGGCCTCTTTCTTTTTCTGTCTACAGATGCGTCTCGCTGCCCTCTTCAACTCTCGGTATCTATCTCATCCCGCACGTGTTGTGGTCGATCGTAACGTTGCGAGGAAGGCAGCCTGTTTTCCCTCCGCTGCGACACCGCACTCCTCATCGTACCAGCTGTTCTTTTGCACTTTCCGAAAACCAATGGTTTCGGTTGCAGTTGTACGCAATTAGTTTGAAATGCCGTCCCACAGTTCCCTTGTACCGAGTTGTTGATGAGTGCTCTCAGAGAGCAGGAGTGCAAGCCGAGTAGAAAACCGTTCGGCTGTCTGTTGTGATTGCAGCTTCTTGACGTCGAACCTTCCTTGTGTTTGTTGGCGTGCGTTTTTTGCTGCACAGAGGCGGGTGCGAATCTTGGCTGCAACAAGATAGTGGTCCGAAACAATGTTAGGACCTTGGAGCGCACGCACATCTAAAACACTGGGGACGTGTCTTCCGTCTATCACAACATGATCGATTTGGTTGGTGGCTTTTCGATCCGGAGACAGCCAGGTAGCTCGATGAATCTTCTTATGCTGGAATCTAGTACTACAAATAACCATATTTCGAGCCGGTACTCGGCGATGGAGTCTCTCTCCCTCCACGACATCAACCAGCTGGGCAGCCCTTTCCCAATTAAGGGACCGAAAGGTCCAGGTGCATGCCCTCAAATCGTAGTCCTTATTTCGTTTTCCATGGTCGTCATCAAAAGGGGGGTCTCTCATCCGAGACTGGTTGCTAATTTTAATTAGGGGTGTTTTTTTACGTGGCGGGTCCCAATCCCTGCGCACAACCCTATGTTGGGGATATTTCGCCTTCTCACTTTAGCTCGCCTTCAAACGGATATTCTTAGACTACCCAGAGGATACTTGGTGAAAGACCGGAAGTCTTGAGCTGCTTCATATGTAAAATAATCGTGAAAATTTCACGTTGATCCGATAATTAGTTTTTGAGTTATTCGAGAACTAAGAAAAAGACCTCGGGCACTTCAAAGCGCTAGTGTGAAATTTTAAACGCGTGTTTCTCAAAACTATGTTTTTTCAATCGGTGGCAACTGTAACTCGAAAACTGTCCAGTAGAGTTTAATGAAATTTATACAGCTTTTAGAATACATAATAAACTCGGACCTGATCGAAGAATTTTTATTTTTTCGAAAATTTCGATTTTTTAAGACCAATTAACTTCTGATTTTTTCGCTAAAATTAAGAAAACAATTTCCTGAGGCCGCCATTTTTTTTGTTAATTTCGAAAAAAAGATATAATCCTTCGATCAGGCACGAGATTATCTATTTATAAATCTAATTTTTTTGTCCGATTGTTTTTAGATGAATCTCCAAAGACTTATGTTTGTCACCGCAAGTACCTTTTTTGGAGCTGTGTCAACACAAACTTATAGTTTTGGAAATTAAATTTTTTTTTTGAAATTTTCGTGACTTCAAGTAAACACATTCTATTATAATGCCATATTACTAATATTGTAAAATAACATGATTTAGTAGCAAAAAAAAAAAAATACTGAAAACTCTCATTTTTTCGTGCCTCTGACGACCCCTAACCCCTTAAGACTTCACCTTCTGAAATTATTGGAATCATCAAAGAACTTAATCCAAAAAAGTCGCCGAGACATGATAATATTTTCCCAAAAATGCTAATTGAGTCACCAGTTATTGCTGTAGAGGTGCTCTCTTTGCTGTCGCAGATTATCTTGATAGATAAAAGTATTACTATCAAAGATTTCTCATTTCCATCACGAAAATAATACCAATACCAATGCATCAATTTAGATTTCGTGCGAAGCATGGTACAACAGAGCAAGTAAATAGAATTTCTAACATTATAAGGAAAGCATTTGAGCGCAGGGAGTACTGTTCAGCAATATTTCTAGATGTAGCTCAGGCATTTGATAAGGTGTGGCACCAAGGTCTTTTATATAAGATTAAAAAAATTCTACCTTCAGAATTGTATAAAAAATTAGAGTCTTATTAAAAAAATAGACAATTCGTGATAAAAGTGGGAGATTCCATATCTGATGAGCGACAGATAAGGGCTGGTGTACCCCAGGGTAGTGTTTTAGGCCCAACATTATACGTCATGTATACAGCAGATCTTCCAACAGCTAATAATGTATTAACTTCAACTTTTTCGGACGACACAGCTATACTGAGCCGTAACAAATGCCACATTTTAGGCATCAAGAGTATTAGCGAAGCATTTAAGTTCTGTCGAAGAATGGCTACCGAACTAGCGTATAAATGTGTAAGAACAGAAGTGTAAGCATATTACATTATCGCTAAGACAAAAGGTGTGCCCGGCAGTAAAATTAAACAAAATTTTAGTACCCCAAGCAAACGAAGTAACATATCTTGGTATTCACCTAGATAGAAGGCTCATGTGGAGAAAACATATCTCTAGTAAAATAACATGTATGAAGATTAGAGCTGCAAATTTAAATTGGCTTTTAAAGAAAAACTCCAAACTAAGCCTAGACAACAAAATGCTTTTATATAATGCGGTCATAAAGCCGACTGTGGGGTACGACCTGTGCAATTAATATAGACAAAGGTTTCAATCAAAAATGCTTATATCAATCACGTGTTCGCCATGGTACATGCGTAATAAAAATATCCATAAAGACCTTGGTACTTCTATGGTAAGGAAAGATGTAGAAGACAGCAGAATTAAATATATATCTAAGCTCGAAGATCGCCCAAACCCTTTAGCTAATGCTTTGGTACATTCCTGCGATTAAACACGCTTTAAAAGAAGAGATGTGCCTGCGCACTAAGGAACAACGTATCACCAAAACAGCTCAACCACTTGATTGAGCCCGTCTAGTTTTTAAATAGATGTAAGATTTTATAACTTATTGTTAGGCTTAAAAAAAAGCGGATCCAATAAATAAAATAATATTGAAAAAAAAAAATTCACCATCAAGAAGGTCTCTAGAGTATTCTAGAAACTATTTAGTTTTCCATAATAATTCATACAGGAACGATATGGAAATTATTTGGGTATGGAATAAAGAATGCAATATCAGTTATCTTCTATCAAAATAACTATGGCGTGGGCCACTGCAGTTGATGGATATGCACAAATAATATAAAAAGTTATACAATTCCGAACATAATACTCGTATACTTTTCAATAAAAATCAGAGGACGAAGGGCAAAGCAACAAAGGAAGCGATAAAAATTTGAAACTAAAAAGAAAACGATGTGAAGGTCCCCATTAAAAATCTGAGAACGAAAGGCAACCCAATACAATGAGAGGGAGGAATTAATACCACAAAAAGTTGTTGAATAGAGAATCAAACAAACTGTGAAATTTTAATTGTTTTAGTAGACAGTCGAGTGGTTTCGAAGGCCTTCGCATCTGAGACGGCCGAGCTTGGATGATGATGATATCTTAAACATTATAAGAGCTTAAAATTCTTTAAATACATAGATGTAATAATGTTTTTGTAAACTTCCGACAAAATAAAAGATGCGAATCAATATAATGATGCCTTAAAGAAGTACTTCTTATCCTTCATTAGTGCAGACACTGCTTACGAACCTGCTAAGATACATACAAAAAATGTCATCAAAATTGGTCCAGTCGTTTAAGAGGAGTTTGGTCAAATACACACGCACACAAGAAATATATATATTAAGATATTCACTGTCAAGAAAATATCGGGAATTTATATGTTGCGTCAAGCGACTTATATATGTTTAACCTAAAAGGAAAATAAAACATGAAATTAAAATTAATTACTTTACTGAAATACATTTTATATTGGAATTATAAAGTTTTCCTTTCATTGTACTTACCCTAATAATGTTAAATATACTCACCTTAATCTATTACCATAAGTTAATGAAATGAATTGTACTTACCTCCTTTTTGTACATACATACATATTAACATTCCAACTGTTTTATCCCGTTAGCTTAAATTTTAGGATAAGTAAAAAATTAACTGGAATAAAGATTTTAATGGTAATTAGACTGCAATCGAATCCGCACGCGTTTCCCTTTTTCTCGCTATTTCGCCGTCGAAATTTTTAGAAAAGTGAAATATTCGAAGTACAGGCAATTGGTTGATTGTGAAGTGAACTATTTGAAAATATCAAATAAACACGCATCCCCAAAAAAAAAATATAAAAAAAAAATTTTAATTCTCAAAAACGCTTGAGAAAATTCATGGCGCCCGAGCAGGGACAAATGCGTGTTTAAAAAAAAAGTTATCTTAAAATTTACTCTCAGTGAAATAATAATAGTGGAAAAATTCTTTTCGAAACCAATTGCCACGTGTACCCTTATCGGTGTTCGGTTTTCGGACTCTCGGTGTTCACGGTACAGTGAAGATAGACGAATTGCGTGCAGTGAAACCTGTAAAAAAGAATAAATACATATATGTATACATACGTGAAGACCAGTGGAAATCTTTAAAAAATTATGTACATATATACATACATATTCGTATAAAGTGGAGTGCTAAAATACATACTTACCTCAGCCTAAGACAGCAAAAAGGAGTGCGTGCACGTACATACATATATGCATACAGTAATAAATACATTGTGTGGGTTGCTAAAAATTGCTAAAATTACACCTAATACCCAAAACAGAGAAAAAATAAGAAGAAAATGTGGTACAGTGCAAGGTGAATTACTTATGCGGTACAGTGGTGGGCGCAAATAAAAGCTCAAGCAAAAAATAATAAGAAAAATTGTGTTACAGTTTCAAAAAAGAAAAACCGTTTGCTTACAGTGCCGCAAGATTAACAAACCGATAAAGCCTAAAAACCAAAGTGCCGGTGAAAAATCCGTTGAAATTATCATATCGCTGCTCCCATCCCGTCGCTGCTTCTGTCGTCGCTGCTGCTGTCGTCACTCCGCTGCTGGTATAACTCCGTTGCTGCCATCAATCTGCTATTGTCATCACTCCGCTGCCATCATCGCTGTTGATATTGAGCCGCTGCTGTCATCGCCCCGTTGCTGCCATCACGCCAGTACTGGTGAAAAGCCGCTGCTCCTCCAATTTCGCTGCTCCTATAATTCCGCTGGTGCCATCACTTCATTGCTGCCGTCTATCCGCTGCTGCTTAAGTCATCGTGGGAATGAGCTGCCGCTGCATCTTGTGCAAGGGGGACGTAAGCGCCGGCAAACAGCCAACGCACCAGGTAACGAGTGCGAATTATTGGAAGTGGTGCAAACAAAAAACAATAATAATAAAACTGCAAACGCACACTTTCAGATTTTGGCTCTCCCCTTTCACCTTAATTTAAACAAGCAAAAATGGGCAAGTCAAAGCCAACTATCGCCAAACTCTCTCCGAGTAAGGAGTTGATCGACTTAAAGTCATTAAAGCGTCAAAGGACGGTATCGAAAAATAGTATTTTGCGAATAAAGACGGGTCTTTTAGAAAAAACCATATCGTTAGATCCAATTGAATTGGAATGTCGGCTCGACATATTAAACTCACATAGTGAAAAACTAATGAAATGTCAATCTAAAATTTAAGAGATTGATGAAGACAACATGGCCCGAGGGGAGTTAGAGGACATAATTGTTGAAACGAAATCAATAATTAAAAATATTTTAGCCAAAAATAGAACGTCAATTGCCGAAACATCTTTCGTAGCCTCTCACAGCTCAAGGCTCCCTAAAATAAATTTTTCCGAAATTGAAGGGAGAATATTCAGAGTTTAAAAATTTTATGAGTTTGTTTGAGAGCTTTTTTCATAGTGATCCAAATATCCCAGATATTAAAAAATTTAACCATTGGGTAAATTGTCTATCTGGAGAGGCTCTGGGAACAGTTAAAGCGTTTCAGATGTCGGATAAAAATTACCCGAAAGCGTTGGAAAGTCTCAAAAAAGTTTATGATAATATATGTTTGATATTTTTCAATACAATATCTAAACTTTTTCAGCTGCCAACCATCCCAAAGCCATTCGCGCCTTCATTGCGATCAATGATTGATAAAGTGTCTGCTGTTTATGACTCTTTGCTATCTCTGGGCGATGAGAAGCAAATAACAAACGCCATTTTAATACATATGGTTAGGACAAAGATTGACTCTGCCACCCGATCCAAGTGGGAAGAGCAACTTGACTACGATCATTTACCATTATGGAAGGGTTGCGAAGCAACTTTAAATGGAAGGTTTCAGCAGTTAGCAGCGGAAGAAGCATCTCGTTTGAGGGCGAAATCCGGAGCTACAACCAGCATGAGCCACATGAAGCTGCAACACATGGACAGGACAAAATCAGCTTTAGTGGCTGCAGATGCAAAGCAGCCAACTTGTCAAAAATGCAAGTCAAAGGAACACCCTTTAACTGCCTGCCCCACTTTCAAGGCGCTTCCGGTACAACAGAGGTTCGAGTTTGTGAAACCGGCGCCCTTATGCATAAATTTCTTGCGTAAGGGGCATACTGCATCCAAGTACAGAGCGGATCGATGTCGTGTATGCAATCGATCGCATCACACATTGTTGCACCAGTACCCGGTTTCCTTCCCCGCTGCATCTCTTCCGCAACCATCAACCACATATGCCATGCATACAGCGAGTATGCCGGATCGGGTAATGTTTTCGACAGCTGTTATACAAGTGAGGACCAATTATTGTGAATATCTGCCTGCGAGAGCGTTACTGGACTCAGGCTCCCAAGTCAACTTTATGACGGAGGTCTTGGCACAAAAGTTGCGGATTCGTCGCCAACACAAAACGTTAAACATAATAGGAATTGGAAATTCCAATACGAAAGTGGGGACAAAATTAAGAGTGTTTGTTAAGTCGCGGGTAAATAATTACGAATTTTCGACGGAATTCTGGAAAATGCGTTGCATTTCGGCTAATCATCCAGACCATAACATAAATGTTAATGGCTGGAAAATTCCGCACAATATTAAATTGGCGGATCCAGAATTCCATAAATCAAAAAAGATTGATATCTTATTGGGTGCAGAAACCTTTTTCAATTTGTTAGCGGTTGGCCAAATTAAAAGTGGCCCTAATCAACCAACGCTACAGAAAACCCTTTTTAGGGTGGGTTGTGTCTGGCAAATATGCCAGCAATCTAAGTCCTCCTCCTTCTGCAACTAGCACATTATGCCAATCTGAAGATGACTTAACGTCAATTAATTCGGTGGTCCAAAACTTCTGGGCTTTAGAAGAATTACCTTCAGAAACAAATGGCATCAAATTCACACAAGAGCAAAAAGAGTGTGAAAAATTTTTCGTGAAAACAACTCAAGTATTGCCTTCAGGACGGCTTCAAGTCAGAATGCCATTTAAAGCTGACCGTAGTTACTCGGTCACTCTTATGAAACCGCAGTTCGGCCCAACAAACAATAAGATCCCGAGTGAGCCACATTATTTCATTCCGCATCAATGCGTTTTAAGACCCGAAAGCACAACAACCAAATTACGTGTTGTTTTTGACGCTTCGAGTCGTACTTCATCTCAAATTTCATTGAATGAACTTTTGATGGTAGGCCCAACCATTCAAGAAGAATTGTACTCAACTCTTCTTCGTTTTCGTTTACACAAGTACGCTTTAACGGCAGACAATTGTCAGCTCGTCGTGTGGAGAGAGCATCCCTTAGAGCATATTCAAATTTTTCGACTTAACACCGTCACTTACGGCACTGCGCCTACACCATTTCTCGCAACACGGTGTTCACAAATGCTCAGCGATGCTAATACAACTAAATACCCACTCGGTTCATTGGCCATTAAAAGAGACTTTTATGTGGATGACTTATTGACAGGATCTGAAAATTTTGAGTCGCTATATCTTATAAGATGTGAAGTAATTAAGATATTAAACTCGGCAGGATTCACCTTAACGAAGTGGTTTTCGAACCACCCTAAATTTTTCGACAGTGATTGCACTGAAAAGTCATTAAGCTACAATGACAAAAATTCAACTAAAACACTAAGAATCCATTGGTTGCCGAAAGAGGATTTGTTTCGATTGGTTTTGAATGCCAACTTTAATGATCTGCGAGCCACTAAACGGAACATATTGTCAGTCTCAGCTCGCCTTTTCGATCCTTTTGGATTATTAGCCCCACTAGTTACCAAAGCAAAAATCTTATTGCAAGAGCTTTGGATTCAAAAACTAGATTGGGATGAGTCGATTCCATTGCGCCTCGACACTAGCTGGCAGAATTTCAAAGCCAGCCTACTGCAGCTCTCGTCAATTAGCATTCCTCGGTATGTAAACCTAGAGTCGACTGCTACATGCCAAATCCATGGCTTCTCCGACGCTTCAATAAGAGGTACGGATGCTGCATATACATACGAAGCCAGTCTGCTAGTGGTGTCAAATGTATGCTGCTTACTGCAAAGTGTGGAGTGGCACCGCTGAAGACCAAGTCTCTTCCGCGTCTCCAGCTCTCTGCAGCACATCTTATTGCCAAATTACGGTCACGAGTTGCACCAATGTTGAGTCGACGAATCGAGAAAATTACATTTTGGAAAGACTCTGAAATTGTATTGTACTGGGTAAAAACGCATCCATCTGCATTACAAACCTTTGTCGCAAATAGAGTGTCCGAAATCCAATAATTGACTGACAATGTACAGTGGCGACATGTGCCAACAAAACAAAATCCCGCAGATCAAGTGTCTCGGGGTTGTAACATGGACGAATTGAATAATTCTATATGGTTCCTTCAGAAGACCCCGCTTTATGGCCAATCAACGCTCACTTCCAGTTCTCCCCAGAAAACGAAGCCTTAGAGAAGAAGAAAAACGCTGTCACATTTTCTGCAAATGTGAAAGATAACACTATAATGGAGCTGATTGAAAAATTCTCTTGTTATCAAAAGTTGCTTCGTGTGGTCGCATATTTATTACGATGGATCAGACGACCAAAAATACCTACTGTGGGAAGAGCTCTGATGGCAGACGAATTAAACTTGAGTTTAATAAAAATTCGCATTTCGTCATCACTTATTTACGGTTCCTACACTTTCGAAACACCACGCTGGCGCAAAAGCGTTGGTTGCGCTTCTTCGAGAACGCATATGGCTAATTAATGCCAGAGAAGCTTGCAGTAGAACCGTAAGAAATTGTACACACTGCTTTCATTACAAGCCGAAGTTGCAAACGCAAATAATGGGAAATTTGCCCGTTGAAAGACTTCGAGCTTAACGACCCTTTCTGATATGTAGCGTAGATTTTTGTGGTCCCATATATACAACGTTAAAAATACGTGGTCGACCACCCGTAAATTCTTATATAGCAGTTTTCGTTTGCTTCGCTTCAAAAGAGGTACATTTAGAACAAGTCTCGGACCTATCTACTAATTCCTTTATTTTCCCCCTCAAAAGGTTCATTCGTCGCCGAGGGATGCCACGGAAAATATTCAGCGACAACGCAAGCTGTGCGAGCTGAAGGAGGCGTTTCTAGCGAAAGCCCCAGAAACAATGGTGTTCACAGCCGAAGAAGAATTCAGCTTCGGCTTTATACTTACCAGGGCGCCGCACTTCGGCGGATTATGGGAGGCGGCCGTGAAGTCCGCTAAGCATCTGATCGTTCGCGCACTCGGCAACGCTCTACTAACGACGGAAAAGCTCTCAACGCTACTGGCCGAAGTGGAGGCCATTTTGAATTCGCGTCTCCTAACATCGTTGAGCCAGGACCTCAACGACAGAGAAGCACTAACTCCGCGCACCATTTCATCGGTTGTCCTCTGCGAGCACTGCCACCAGCACAAGTGCCAATGGACCCAATTCGTTGCTGCGAGAGATGGCAACTTGTCAAATGGCTGCACGCCAAACGCAACCTGCAGCCAAGCGATCTCGTCCTCGTTCACGAAGACAACGTGCCGCCGCAGCAGTGGGTAATCGGACGCGTCGTCGCAACCGTCGAAGGCCAAGACGGCAAGGTACGAGTGGCAGACGTGGCAACCAAGGCGAGCACCATTAAGCGCCCAATTCATAAACTCGCATTACTGCCCATGGATGTTGAAGGATCCTGATCCTATCAAGGTGGGCGGTGTTGCGTCAAGCGACTTATATATTATATGTTTAACCTAAAATTAAAATTAAACATGAAATTAAAATTAATTTCTTTTCTGAAATACATTTTATATTTGAATTGTAAAGTTTTCCTTTCATGGTACTTACCCTAATAATGTTAAATATACTCACCTTAATCTATTACCATAAGTTAACGAAATGAATTGTACTTACCTCCTTTTTGTACATACGTACATACTAACATTCCAACTGTTTTATCCCGTTACCACAGCTGTTGTGAGAGTATACCCACCTTCAGAACAAAAAATACTCTCGCCACTCTCCATAGGATAGATACATAATTAAGGAGGGCAGATATGTAGAATAGCGGATATACTATACATAATTGCATATAAATATTTAGAATTTATAAGCCTTTTCTTTTCGAAACATAGACTGTCTGACTTGGTAACAAGATTAACTTAGTGACCCTCCGCGAGAGTCCGTGGCGGGTTTCATGAGATTCGCACGTTTTTCAAAGACGCCATCTACTCTGAATGAAACTCTGAAGATCTTCGAGCTATTTGGTTTCAAAAGATCGTTGCTAGAATGTGATTTAAAGTAGTACATTGAAGGAATTTACAGTGTACAGACTCTCGGTCTCCACGAAATGGACAATTTGAGCTTTCTGTGATGTACTAATATGGCAAAAATAGTAAGACTTTGTTCATAATTTTAAAATTCTTAATTTATTCTTCAATCCCAATACACTTGTGCCAACGTTTTTTCCAATCATCGAAACAGTTGTGAATGTCAATTTTCCGGTGAAAAATTCACGAAGAATCAATACAGTGTACGAGGGTAGATTATCATGGTTCAAACCCCAAGAGTTGCCAACTCTGGCCTTTTTTTACGAAAAACGGCGCATAACACTCAAATTGTAATCCTTGGCGACAGCTTTTCCGGTCAGAGTGTATACGGAGTGCACCTCACCTCTATAATTGAAGAAAATTGTCAACATAACCTTAATTTTTGGCATACCTCCCTTATTATTTTGTACCAATTAAAAACACTTGCTCGCGAAAAACAATTATCACCGAAGGCCTTTCCCAGCGTTCTAAACGTTTCAGCAGCATAAATTTAGTATCTCACACAAAATTGAATGGACCGACTTTGTTGAATAGTTTCACTCAACGTAAAAATCGACGAATGCATTTGATGTACTCCAGAAAGGCAAGCGTATACTAAATACTAATAATTATATTGATTTGTTAGTGACAGTCATACCAACATAGAAAAAAATATTTTGACGAATGGGTTATCGTGCGAAAATGTAAGAAGGCATACTATTTTTTACCCACAGTTTGCTTCATGGTTTTATTATTTTCCATGTGCATTTTACTCTACTTTGAGTTTTGTGTTTTTCTCATTTCCGCATTTTTTGTTAGAAAAATTTACCACATCTTAATGCGCTGCAAAGAACAAACCATCTCAGTCTTCGAGCCAAATGGGCTCGTGATTACATAACAATTCGGCTTCCAAGAGCCGTTCGCTCCACTGGAATGTCATTTGTAATAAAAGCCATCTTTTAAGTCAATTTAAATAAATTTCGCAAATAAAACTTGTTCGTTGGTCAGGTGGCCGCAGTGATGGTCGCCTTTAATGGCTATTTAATATGTCTGGCTATAATGTCTTTCGGCATATTTAACTTTTTACGACGCCAAAGTGAGGCACATGTTACTAATATATGCAATGCAACGGTCACATTACAGCTGATAGACATACATGCGTATACATAAAAGAGTTGATGCTTTCACTGCAGCCATTCGGTATCATTAAAATGTGCCATGGTGTCTATAAAACTGTGCTGAGTTCTCTCTTTTAACCCATACACTACCATACCTTCCTATGTGAGTGCAGGTACGTGCAGCTCTATATGTGCTGCACTCACTTCATTTACGATGAAACTCGCTCCTAGTCTTTCTCCTACTCTTCCTACTCCCCTCATAGTTCTCCTTTTCTTCCACCTATCTTAATGGTCATTTTCAAGCAGTGAATTTTTCCCTTCGGATCGGGTACCTGGGCAGCGTTGTGGATCAAAAATTCGTGGATAAAACTCAAAGCTTTGTGGCATTTACAATTTGAGATTTCAGTTTCAGAGAGTTTGGAACCGTCCGCGAGAAAATTGTAGGATTTGGTTAAATGAACTTGTCAGATCATTTTGTTAGCTTTGAGTTACGCCGTCAGTCTGCTTGAATACTAACACTATCTGCCGTAGTCTGTCTTCGCTTAAGCTCTTCCAAATTATTTCAGAGAGTTTCGGAATCGTCCGCCAGTAAATTGTAGATGTTGGCTAAATGGACTTGTCAAATCATTTTGTTAACTTTGAATTATGCCGTCAGTCTGCCTTATTCTGACGTTCCTTGAAATCTTCTAAATAATTGCGCCACTAAAGATTTATGACAACAGTTTTTCTATTTACTTGCATTTATAATTTTTCTCTCTTTTTATCTGTCCACTACTGTCAGTAAACATCTTTCCTCATCGGTTCATTGCCTAGTAGCTTCCACACTCAGTCACCGGTTGAGCCTCCACTTGACTACCCCTCGGCAACGGTTTAGCGTATATAGTTCACGAATTTACGAACAGATTTCATTTCCAACACTAAGCAGTGAAACATGGGGGCAGTCAAGCAGTCAACTCGCTAGCGAGGAGCTTGCCCAGGCAATTGGAAACACCACAATAGCTTTGACAGTGAAGCAAATAGCTAGAGATCGTCTCCTCGCTGTCGTCTCTTCGTGCGATTTTGCGAGTACTGACACATCTACTCGTCTACAAGTATCAATTATTCGTGCATGCTATCCAATCATATATGCGCGCGCTTTTTGGATGATTTTCGTTTGGTTTGTTAGCTGGTTGTTTCGTTGGCCTGGCACATTCGGCAGCATAAAATCATTGTTAAAACAGTAATATCGACTGGAGTCGTCGGGTGTGAGCGTGTAAATTATTAAACCGATCGGTTTTCGGGGGAAGGCAATTGTTTAATGAGGCTACAGTGTTGAAAGATTCAAAGATGGTAACCGGTGGTGGGATGTTTGTAACCGGTAAGTAAGTTCAGAGAAGCAAGCTCCTTTCTTCGGTAAGCTTCGGACCTCTCGGTCGTGGCCTTAATCAATACCTGTGAATTTTGAAAGTGGCCCAGATAATTCTCTTCCGCGGAGAAAAGCTGATCCGATGCAGAGCTCACTAAATGATGGGAGGTTAGCGATATCTGATGTAGTATAGGTTCTCTTTTCTTATATGAGCCTTTAAATATTCAAACACTTCAGTTCCAGATCTTATAAGTACATAAAATCTTTTCGACGTGAAGAACATGCGACAAAATCTTGATCTTTATTTATCGACGTTTTAATAGATTGAGTCACGTGGAGAATTGGTTACGTCCATTAATCTGATTATCTATTAATAATTAAAAACTTAATCACGATGATGATCTTTTTCGTAAAGCTTGATACTGAACTGACCTAAATGAAAACCAACCATTGAAATAGATTCAAGTTTTAGGCTGAGCTTGCAAATTCTGATATGGATTAATTTTTCGTGATCCCGTGACAGCTGAGCCTACACGTTCGGCTGGGAAGTGTTTCGGTATCTTGCGAATAAAAGTAAATAAAGAATTTGACAGTTGTTGATCTTGTTTCGGGAAATCTTCTTATTCTAAATGCAAAATTTTCAGATTTAAAAGAAATTAGGGAATTGTGGATTGGTTGGGCATGGTAACAGTCTTGACTTCTTTGTAATTAAAAGATAGTTTAACATTTTGTTTTCTTCCAGTGAGAACTTTGCTGCGGCTCCATAACACGGCAAGCTTAGAGTAATTCTGCTGAGGTCGCAGAACTTGTTCTCATGTACGAGTAAATAGAGCCACATTACAGTTATTTAAACGCGATTTCTTTGAAGTCTATTCAAATGTTTGTTCACATTCTTTATATATGTGGCTACCTCCGGTTTGCAGAGGCTCAATTTTTATTTTCTCAACATATACTTCTCAGTTTTTGAGATGTCGATCTGAAATTTTACAAACGTCCGTTTGTTCTGAAGAAGCTGTTCATTTGTCGGATTTGTCAATATCTAACAATTATAGCTGCTAGGCGAATGGACCAAATAAGAACAAGTCATTGTATGCAAACAAGGTCCGATAATCGGTTACTATAATTTAGTTTTAAGCTGTTTCTACAACACTAGATGGCTGAAATTTTTTACAGCTCAAACCTCGGCAGGTTGGTTGTCTCCACCAAACCGGCCACAGGACTTTCGAAATCGCAACGTAATTCGTTGATTTATTCATCGCTGAGCGCACTCGAATGATTTTCATTCGTTTCCGTATTGTTTTGTCGTGCAATTGGATTACTAGCTATCATGATGCTTTTGGTGTTGCTGCTGCTGTTATAGTTGTAGTTGTTGTTTTTGTGCTTATTGTTATTATTGTGCCAGGCGATGTTTGTGTTTTTTCTGCCTTCTCGTCGTGTTGTTGCTAGCAGCTAGTACTTTCCAAGCATTTATGGCTGTCTCCGTTGTTGGCACTTGTTGCTTTTATTGCGCTGGCTTGCTGTCGTCATGTGTGTGCTTCCGAATATTATTGCTGTTATTGCTCAATGCATGGCAATGTGCATCGGTGCCCCGGTTATTGTTGTTGTAAATGCTGCTGGGTTGCTGTTGTTATTGTTAACAATATAGTATTTTGTAATATTTGTGTTGTTGTTTTTGTAATTACTGTTGTTGCAAGAGTTTGTGTTTTTGGTTTTTGTTGTTGTTGTTGCCATTGCATGCTATACGTGAGTATTCAATGTAAATTGTTGTTGCTTTTGTAATGACTAGTTGTTTTTGTAATAACTTTGTTGTTGTGGAAATCGTTATTGTTGTCGATGTCATTGTTATTGTTTAAGTTGTTGTTATTGCCACATTCAAAGCTTTCTAAATTCATTTATCATTCGACGCCTCGGCAATTGTCTTTGCAAAGAATTTCATTTCGTTTTGGCGAATGCGCTTCAAATTCGATTTCACAATTTTCAATGTACACATTACAAGACCAACACGAGAGAGTAAAGCATGCCAAAAACAATGCGGCCAACGAGCAATAACGGATTATTAGAAATAGCTGCAGCTAAAGGACAGCGCAAATATAAATAGGAATGCCGGCGAAGAAGCAGATACATATACACATTAGGGTGGGTCGATTCCGGACTTTTTTTGATTCGGGATTTCTAATAGTGCGGAAAAGTTGCCTTAGTACTTCCTGATTCCAATGCAACTTTTTGTTTTGAGATCGGATTGCATCTCCGGCCTTGAAATTTCGGAAATTCGCCTAAAATCTTGAAATTTTGTCTACCTAGCGCCTGAAATACGCATCTCATGGCAAAATGTATAAAACAAAAGTTATTTGTCACGTCATTTGCTACCGAAATGGTATATGTGATCATGGCCGTAGAACGTTCCCGAGATACGAGCGAAAATGCGGCGCGCCGCAGCGCAAGGTGAAAATCGGCTTGCGGCCACACTTCTTGACGTTGATTTCTCCGAGTGCTATCACTCACATTCATTCACCTACACCAAAGGACACGTTCGGATAGGTCTCCACACAAAAATTTTTTCATCGAGTTCCTTCACTCTACGATACGTTCGGACCGGTCTCCACATAAATACTTTTTCATCGAGTTCCTTCACTCTTGTCGTTGATTTCGCCGAGTGCTATCACTTATATTCTCTCAACAGAACACAGAACTCAAAATGTCTGTATCTAAATTTAAATTTAGACAGAAATGTTCTGTGTTTGGCATATATCCGTACAATCTCTCTGAGTCCCAGTTACCTACTTACCAGGATGTTCTTTTGTGTTATCAGTTTGAAAGATTTCGTATAAGGCGACTCCGAGGCGACAACTATGAACCTAGGAGTAAAGAGATTACAGAAATAGTTGCAAAAAAGGTTGAAAATACTTTCAAAAAGTCATCTATTCCGATAGTTTCACACACCAGAGTTGTACAAATGCTCACCACATACCATAAGAAATTTCTGACTTTTAAACAAAGGTTTTTAAGCAACCCAGTAGGTTTGAGCTCTAAAAGAGACGACTTTGTCTCTTCTGCCGGAAAATTATTTGACATCGCTGCTTGTAAATGCATTTATTTTTCTTCTTGCACTTGTCCAAAGGAAAGGAAAGTTCCTATCAATGAACAACCATTTCTCTTGGACCAGAGAACCAGAAGAATTGGTCGCATTGGAAGTGTTGATCTACCTGAAACAAAAAAGATTACAAAGAAAATTGAACGTAAAGAAAAGCTTTCAAAACGTCATTCAACATCAACACTTACCAGAAAAGTATCAGCTAGAACACGTGACCATTCAGATCAGCCAGATTCTCATACAGATGACAACAATGTAGGTGCGTCGCACATGGATTCTTCCAGAAACGATGCTGATGATGAATTTTCTCTTCCATCCTCCAAAACCAAACAAAACACACTAGTATTAGAACACACTGCTTTAGCTGCCAAAAGATTTGGAGTAAGTGATAAAGCAGCGCCCTTGCTTGCTTCATCTGCTTTTCTGGATGCCAAAAAAGCAGGTTTGATAACAGAGGATCAGGCTAGCTTTGTCACTGACAAATGCAAGATTAGTCGGGCAAAAAAATTGTTGGAGTTAAGCTCCAAAACACCGAAAGTATTGACTCTGTATATGGGCTGTATTTTGACGGCTGCAAAGACAATACACTTACAAAAGTCAGCGAAGGTGAAAAGTACCACCGCAACACTGTCAAAGAGGAACATATTTCTCTTATAGCGGAACCTGGTTGTCATTACTTTGGCCACGTCACCTCTCCTTCCGAGTCAGCTGAGGATGAGGCACAAGCTATATGGCAACATTTACAAGACAATTCAGTTGATGTGGAACATCTAGAAGTTGTCGGTGCTGATGGCACCAACACGAACACTGGTTGGAAAGGTGGAATCATTCGGAAACTATAAGAAAGAATAGGTGGGCCATTACAGTGGGTTGTTTGTCTTCTAATTTTCTTTTCGAGCACATAGATGGTGTCTCAAAGAGTCCAAATATATTCTTTGGCGACATAGGTAAACTGCTCCCTGATTGTGAGAAGTTGCCTGTTGTCAAATTTGAAAGTTTTCCATCCTGCCAATTACCGTCTGAGGTTATTATTCCGACCCAACTTAGCACAGACCAAGCTTATCTCTATAAAATATCAGAAGCTGTTATTTCCGGTCAATGTTCCTCAGATTTAGCGTCGATGCATCCAGGTAACATGTGCAAATCTCGCTGGCTCACCTGTGCAAATAGAATTCTGAGATTTTACATTTCTACTGACAAACCAATAAAAAAATAAAGATTTTGGTCAAGTACATACTTACAGTTTACTCACCTTTGTGGTTCTCAATAAGATTCAACAGTTCAATCAAAGATGGCTCGCGCCATCTCTATGCTGCAATTCAAAGGTCGAGATACTTACCTGCTAAACTGCGCAAGGTTGTCGATTCATCCATTCAACAGAATGCTTTCTTTGCTCTTCCAGAAAACATTCTCCTTAGTATGATGACTGACGAACGGATAGAAGTCAGAAAGTTGGCCCTTGACCGTTTTCTGGCAGCCAGAGAAGCAGAGTCTGACACTGTAAATAGAAGGGTTAGATGTAATAAAGTGCCAATGCTGAATTTCAAAGCTAATAATTATTACGATATGATTAACAGGAAGACTATTACCTTGACTGTTCCATCAGTTCTTTGTTCAGTTTCTAACGAAGAACTCATAAAAGGGCTGTCGGGAGACACTACAGAGGTATGGAAATTTAGTGAATTCCCCTCTCACACCGTGGCAGTCGAGAGAACCGTCAAACTGGTGACAGAGGCATCTTCTAAAGTTATTGGCCCCCAATCTCGTGATCGTTTTATACGCTCTACACTGAAATCTAGGAAACAAGTGCCAAAGTTTAGTACAAAATCTGATTTTATCAATAAATTTGACACAGATTCAGACTAAAACAAGCCTGACATATGGTTGGTTGGTTGGGTTGGGCTTGGGAGGAACCCGAAGAGCAGCCACCTCCACGCGGTGGGTTCTGGGTGACCAATACAGGTTAGCTGAGAGCTGCAACAATTTTCACCTTGCGCTGTGGCGCGCTGCATTTTCGCTCGTATCTCGGGAACGGTTCGTCCTACGGCCATGATCACGTATACCATTTCGGTGGCAAATGACGTGACAAATAACTTTTGTTTCATACATTTTGCCATGAGATGCGTATTTCAGGCGCTAGGTAGAGAATTTCACGATTTTAGGCGAATTTCCTAAATTTCAAGGACGGAGTTGGGGTTGAAGATGCAATTCGATCTCAAAGCAAAAAGTTGCATTGGAATCAGGAAGTACTAAGGCAACTTTTCTGCACTATTAGAAATCCCGAATCGAAAAAAGTCCGGAATCGGCCCACTCTAATACACATTGAGATACACACACTCACCCAAACTGTCTGCCAACAGTCAACAACTGTTCTTTCCGTTGTGACATTTCACATTTGCAACACGAATAGAAAACGGGCTATCGTGCGGCACGGAAGGCGGCTTCAGCAGTGTTAGTTAGTTATTGCAAACAAATATGTATGAATGTCTGGCCCATTTGTTAGGCGTCAAGTCTGGTCTTGTTGTTTTTCTTGTCTCAATATGTTTTTTACGGCTTGTAGTGCAATAAACGTTGGAAAGTACCAAAAATCGTTGGTGATTGCTAGGCATGTGCAATAATAACGAGAATTAGTTAAAAATATAATGGTGTCTAAAAAATAAAATGGAGTTTCCGTGAAATAAAAAAGTAAGGAATGACTTAATTTGGGTGCAGTCGTTTATTATGTTTTTCCGCCTTTTTAAAAATCATAGGTTTCACAAAAAGGTATATGATGAAAACTAGGGTAGCTCATTGGCCGATTTCATCAATTAGTAGCAGTATACCTAAGAAAAATTTTAACTTTATTTGGTCTAGGTATCGGACATACAGACCTGTAATAGTACATAGTATGCATGTGGACCAAGGCAAATCTTGTTTTATCTAATTTTTGTACCAGACCATATTGCCATCAGAGGAAGTTACTGATTTACATCAAAATGTTTACATAAAAATTGACCAATTTTTTGGGAAAAAACTCGGCCCTAGCCGAGATCTTTGTCTTTTGTACTACTATGGACAAAGAATAGTAACACTTTACTTACAATTTTAAAATTCTTAATTTATTCTTCCACAAATGTGTCGTCCCCCTTGACTTCAATACATTTGTAACAACGTTTTTTCCAATTCCCGAAACAGTTGTTAAAGTCAATCTCCGGAAGAGACTTCAGTGCGCGTAGGGACTCACGTTTAATGCCTACATTTGACTCAAAACGGTTTCCACGGAACGATCTTTTGAGTTTGCTAAATAGACAGAAGTCACACGGAACTAAATCAGGCGAAGACGGTGGAGAACGAACAATGCAGTATTCGACGGAGCATTATCGCAGAGCATATATAACTTCGGGTTCTTTTTACGATTACCTTCGCGCAAACGACACATAACAGTATTTCTTGTTTACAGTTTGGCTGATCGGAAGGAGTTCGGAGTGCACCACACCTCGCTAAGCAAAGAAAACTGTCCACGTAACTCTTACTTTTGTCTGCTTAGACGTATATTTGTTTGGCCTTCGGCTCATATTGCCACGATATTTGGCTGATTGGTTGTCGGTTTCCATGTCATAAGCATAGATCTAAGACTCATCATGGATCGGACAGCATTAATTCATAAGAAAAAAACTTACTTAAGTATCTTACACAAAAAATATTCTAACTATTAACTGATTTTTTAGGAAAAAAAACTCAGTCACAGTAGTTGAGGTCATCATATTTTGTAGATGCATGTTTGATATAAATAGTTAGATTTCGACACATTTTTTTACCAGATTTTTCTTTCGATATTTTCATTGGTGCTTCATTTAGGCGGCATTTGAAAGGCATTATTCGTGCAAAGTTTCATCCCGCTCATTTTCGCACTGGAACATTAAAATGTTTATGTAGTATTATATACGGAATTTTGTTGAAATTGGTCGATATATATGTGGAGATCACCACTGTATACAAATTATAATAATTACGCCTAATTACGAATGTAAGAATGTTAGATCAAAAGTACAAAATTAAAATATAGTTATACCGCATCACCACCAAATTGGTGCCAGAAGATTAAAATTTTGAATATTTTTTCTAAACCCCGTCTTCACTCAAAATGAACGAACATCTTCAAACTGTGGAAAGCGAAACCACATCTGGCAGCGATGGAATTCCAGTAGGCTCAGAAGCATTTAGACACTACAGAAGCAGTTGAAGCGCCAATTACATTCAACCTGAAAATCAAAGTCATACGGTCACACATTTTGAAGCAGCGGGTGAAGCTGTGCGTCAGACGAAGACAGCGCAGACAAAGGGCAGCGACGTACCGCTTAGGAATTTACATTAGCCGAATATTGTCCCGCTTTCACAACAACGAGCAAATGATACGATCCCGTTTCCAAATCATCAATGTGTACAGTTTGCACCGCTACAACGGTATACTTCACCTGAAGCACATGCACGTATTCCGATGCCTCGCATAGCACCAAACGATATGGATGCATGGTTCACATCGGTGGACTATTGGTTTAAGGCAGGCAACATGAACAGCGACGCCCAACCATCGTATTACTAACTCGGGCATTGACAGTTATGAGTTCCTCAAGACTGAAATTCTCAAATATTTTGATGAAAGTTATCAATGCAAAATTCAGCGATTATTGGAGAAAAAGAGTTGCAGGAAATTCTTTTTTGGAAAAAACTCTTCGAGCCATGTGGATCCAACGCTTATGGGAATTAAGAAGACCAGAATCAATAAGCCACAATTTCTCAACTATCAAATACGATTCACGAACTGCAACACAATTTGATAAAATGCGCACACGAGAACGCAGTCGCTCACGCACTAGTCGCAGAATTCGTCGAAATAGTCAATCGAGTGAGCGAAGATCTACCTTACGCAATATGAACGAATGTAGGTACCATCAAACTTTCGGAGACTCCGTCAACCGATATCGTAGTCCATGTCTACGTCGAAAAAGTACCAACACCCAGCATGATTGACTAAAAGTTTCAGTCAGCGATGCTGACGTCAATCACCCCAACGCAGCAGTAAATCCACTATCCAGCAGTAAATCCGCTATCCAATAAGGACCAGTCAACGTAAAAGGGCACAACAGACCCTAGGTCGCGGTGCAATAACTCATTAACAATATTAAACGTAAATATCTCATAGACATTGGTGCCGATTACAGTGTTCTTCCAAACAAAAACAAGCTCAATTCTCCTCGCCCAACAAACGTCACGTTATACGCAGCCAACGATACTCCAATAAAAACTTACGGTTTAGTACGCCAACACGTGGATCTTGGTCTTCATCGCAAATTTTACAGAAATGTTCACGAACTCGCTCACATTGGAGTCATCGCAACTCCAAAGATGATTTCTCAACATTTTGTTTGGGTAAATATACGAAAGAACTGCAAAGCATTTGTTCTTGTCGGCATCCGTTGCAGTCGCAGCAAAGTTGTATGCCACATCATGCCTCCATTACAGCGTTTAGAAATGCCAGAGTAACGCTTTCAAGTTGTTCACGTCGACATAATTGGACCATTGCCTCTTAACAATGGATTCAAATATTGCCTCACGCTCATCGATCGCTTTTCGAGATGGCCCCAAGCGATACCTCTTGTTGATATTCAAGCAGAAACAGTATGCAGAGCTTTCTGAACGACTGGGTCGGACGATACGGTTTACCTCAGAAGATAATCACGGACCAATAAACCAAAACGTTTCAAGAGATGTTACATTAATTATTTAGCATTAGGTACTCAGCGTGAGCGTACATACCGTATCATCCACAAACGAATGGATTGATAGAAGGTGCTATCGTTCATTTTAAAACGACATACTAGCCACCGGAAAATAATCTTGGGTATAGGACTTACTCTTTTAGGACTACGAAATGCCGTTAAGGAAGACTTAAAAGCCTCCGCAGCCGAAATGTTATTCGGAACCGCAAGGCGATTACCTGGCGAGTTTTTTATTATAAAAACAAACACGCAGCCAAACTCAATTTTTGTTCGCCATTCGTCAATAAAAATTTATTTCAATCAGCACACATATACTTATGTACGCAACGATCGAGTAACTCCTTCTATGACAAAAGGCATACGATGGACCCAACAAAGTTATTTGGAAAAACGACAAAAATTTTGCAATCGAAATAAAAGGCAAAAACATAGTTAATTCAATCGACTACCTCAAGCCAAGTTACAATATAGCAGATGAAGAACCAGCTGTTATTTCTAACCAAACGTTAGACCCTCTAGATGTATTGCAAGTCAATTCACAATCTAGAAGGGGAGGTAATGTGGAGATCACCACTCTACACTAATTGTAATAATTACTCCTAATTTTTATTTATACTATACATAGTAGTTATTCGTACCATACTTCTTTAGTTTGTCATTTTATGTAATTTATTCTAAAACTTAACAAATGTAAGAATCTTAGGTCAAAAGCAAAACAACCAGCAAAGTGTTCACAACAATTCGCTTAGTATCGCATCACCACCAAATAAACTTGTATAAGCAGCACATACGTGGTTCGACAATTAAGTAATGATCTAATTATACAACGCGTCGTGATATAATTTTGCGCCAGATTGGGCGAAACATACGTTAAAATTGTAAGAGTGTATGGAGATAGTGCTCTTATACCCGGAAATCAAACGCCAAAGCTCACAATGTCCACAAAGAATTCGTTCCACCGGGGAAAACTGTGAATCAAGTCTACTGTTGCCAAGTACTCGAAAGATTGCGAAAACGGGTCAACAGGGTGCGCCCAAAAATCGCTCGTAACTGAATCCTTCATCACGACAACGCACCGTGCCACACTGCCCTCAGCGTTCCACAGTATTTGGCCTCTAAAGAGATCGCCGTGTTGCAATAACCGCCTTATTCGCCCGATATATCGCCCTGTGACTTTTTTTGATTCCTAAAAAAAAATCGGTGGTCAAAAGCACCCATTTTGAGTCAATTACGGACATCCAGGCGGCCGTGACGAGGGTACTCGCGGACATCCCAGTCAAAGTGTTCCAGAAATGTTACGAAGCATGGAAACTCGCTGGAATCGCTTTGACGGGATGGAAGAGTTGTGGAATAAATTTCAAATATACGGTTTTTATGGAATCAGTCTTATTACTTAATTGTCATACCTCGACATATATATGTGATGAGGATGAACAGACGATATATAATATATGTGGCAACACCACAAGCTCATAAAATTTATATTTCGCATATGCAACCGTGCGCATTCTATTCGCTTTTAACTTGTATTCGCTTTAGGTTAGTTAAAGAAAATAAAAACGCCTACCGTCCATTTTTGCATTTGGATCCAGAAGAGCAAACACGTGTTTTATTTCGCTCAGAATCTCTATATATAAAAATATATCCATATTTATCTCGCTAAAGTATTTATTTGAAAACTGTGACAGTTCATGGCCCGATTTCATCCATTTCCATTTTTGGTACCAAACTAACGAATAGTAAATCAATTTAAGGGTTATTTACAGCTGTAAGTCAGAAAAGTGCATTTCTTTTGATTTTTTTTAAAGTACCTTTATTTTATACTTAATTCAAATAATATGCGCTTATAGAGCGGTGAATAATTTTGAAAAAAAAAATTGTATTCTCTTAATCCCGCAGACCTTTTGCAGAACGACTCCCGTAAAAATCTTTCGGAGGTGAGGACGATATTCTGTTTAAAATTATCTCAGATCCGAAAGCAAAAAAAAATCTATTATTACGATATGATCGAAGAATCTTTGATTTTTTTTTTTGATTTGTGACAAAATGGCGGCTGTCAGAAAAAGAAGAAGACTTTTGATATAGGTATTTCTAGAAAAGTCCTGCGTAAATTTCCGTTTATCGTTTCAGTCATTTCAGAGAAATGTCAAAAGTATGAAAATTGCCTTATACTCCCTAGGTGACCAGTTTTTAATTGTTAAAGCTCAAACCATATTTAATATCGGAAAGAATGCTTCGCAATGTCTTAAATGTGGATTTATCAATAACAGAGCTGTTAATAATCGTTTAATAATCTTAATCATTAATAATTTGATTAAAGTATTTTCATAACTTGATTAACTGATTAAATTAAGATTAAATGCTATTTCCTTTTTAATTAATGATTGAAATTAAATTTAATCAAAATTTAATCATGATTAAAAGGAATTAATTTAGTTTCAGAAATTTTTTTACAAAAATAATAATCAAATTAATTAAAAAATAAATTAGTTCAATTGATTATTAGTTTTAATCCCTTTTTAACAGCTCTGATCAATAAGCATTGACTATTAAGTAAATACTAATGTGTGAATCTTAACTAAAACAAGTATTCTAAAGTTACCCCTATTTGACACCAATTCGACTATAATTTATTGCATTGTAGTTTACGGACTTAAAATATAGACAAATTCATACTGATTTGATAATCGTTAAGAATTCAATTAAAAACTAAAATAATCCCTTAAATATTCTTAAAAATGATTCTTAAGTGTAAAATGTTCACTTTTAACTATTTAGGGATTCGTATGCTGATTAATGACTGTTCACTTTATATTATAAGAAAAGTTTACTTGATTTTGTAATCAGACTATTGAGTATGAACATTTCGCAATTTAAAATTAATATAAAAATAAATTGTTTAATCACCACTAATTAAATCGTACACTGGCTAAAGACCTTTTACTTAAATAAAATTGTATTGACCACTGCCAATAAGTCTTGGCGAGCACCGCTGCCAAAGCATTAGTCTTAGCGGAATAGTGGGTGATACCGCAACTTAGGAAAGTCCGAAGACAGCTGACAGTCGCAATGTCAATGAGTCGCGACTTGTGAACACCGGCGTTTGTTGCGATTGGAAATAGGCAACATTTGATTAACAATAAGAACGAAAGAAAATTGCTGGAAAGGCAAAACTGTAAACTACAGCTACATGCATTTAATGTTACAAAAACAACAAATTAAATACAAACGATACTCGTACATTTAAGTCACAGCGTATTTGGCGTCATCAGTTGTTAAATCGGCGGGAAGAATCATTTGAGTTTGCTGGTGACTTGTTGGCCAACTGCTTTGGTGGGTGTTTACTTACTTTACCGGAAAAGTTATTAAATTTAAAAGAAAGTGTTTTCTTAGGTTGAAATATATAAAATTTATTATTTAGAAAAACAAAAATAGAGAGTTCTTGTAGTCAATAGCTTCTGGTCTTTAGGCAAACTCTACTAGTCCATATAATGCATTGATTAAAAAAAAAAATAAAAATCGCAATAAATACAAGTAATCGTTAGTCCAATTATTGCAGCCGTTAATCAATCTTCAATAGTTGGAGTCAATTTTAACAGCCAACACTCTGACTTAGTGTAGTTATCAGAAGTTATTATTTATGTAGTAGAAAAAATAAATAAAATAGACAAAAAGAAAATAAAATAAGTCAATTTAAACTTGATAGGTGGCTATATAATCTTAGAGGAAAAAACTAATCACAATTATCAAATAACATGAAATTTCATTTCAGTTCCAATTAGTTAAACATCGAAATCAGTATCACATACATCCTTATTGTTTATAAAAATATTTTAGAATTAATTCTGTAATCATTAGTCAGAATTCAAAATACCAATTCATTTGAAATGTTAATTCACTGAGTTATAAACACATTCAGATATTAGAAACTAATATATTAAAATATGCGGCGTGTATTCCTAATTCAATAATCCGATATCTTCTTGTCTTAGTTCAGGAATCATCGGTAAAAAATCAGGAATCAATTTTGCAAGGTTCAAAATACTAAATCATTGGAAATTTTAATTCACTGAATAAGAAATTTTTTCAGATATCAGAAATCAATATAACAAATTATAAGTCTTGTAGTCTTAATTCAATTGTCATTAGTCCCAATCCAATGAAGCAGAATTATTACTAAATAACGTGACTTATTTAGTCTTAATTCTATAGTCCAATTTTTATACTTCATGCAATAGTCACTAGTCAGAAATCAAAGCCATGATCCCATAATCAGCAATAAACACCGACATCTGTAACCATAATAACACAAGATAATAAGATTAGTTACTTAGTTACTAGAAACAAATATAAATTAAAGTTCAATATTAATGTCATGATCAAGGTATATTAGGTTTGCCACGAAGTTTCTAACATCGAGAAGGAAACATCGGATACCCTATAAAAGGTTTAACGATCAGTTTGGCGAACTGAGTCGATTTAAAAATATTCGTCTCTATGTATTTACGCAAACTATACCTTCAATTTGTTGAGATATCGCTTCAAAAATTTTCAATGCATTTCTTCGCAAGAAGTTGCTCGTTTGTCAAAATCGCCCGTTTCAGAGTACTATATATGTATATATGGGTGCCATAAAAGCTGAGCGTTCCAAATCAAGTCCTTGTCTGGAAAATTTATGTACTTGAAAAAATATCATCTCGAAAATTGGCATGGATTATTATTAAAAGCAACGGTGTAATCTACGAGCAAAAACTTTTTTATTCGATCTTTAAATAAATAGTCTTTAAAAGCAACAGTCAAAATTTCAAAGAAATTGATTAGATCGGACAACTATAGAATAAAGTGGCCACACACACTTAACGAACAAAATAAAGTTCTTGTTTGGAGATTATCTTATGATAGCTTCAGTTCAAAATTCCATAGTTATAAAACAAAGCCGTGAAAATTTAGTCAGCACTCAATGGTTAATGGAGTGTTGATTAAAAGAGTGTACTTAGGCAGTAGAAAAGCTGAAAAACGCAAAGTAGCAATCATGTTGCAACACTAGCTATGTAATAACGCAAACTATGCGGCATGCTCATAGTGAAGCAGTAAAACCCTAAACTTTTTTTTACGCAATTTTAAATTGTATAGCTGTGGAAAGTTATTCGCAACAACAAATGTTGCATGCAACATTGAATATGTAACTAAATATTTAATGTGAAAGCCATCAAAATGTTTCAGCCGTTCTTAAAAGCGTACAAATAAGTAAGTGGCATGAAAATGTGAAAGAAGAGGCAGAGAAAATTGCGAGCAATAGAAGTATAGCGTAAAAAAAATTAAATCAAAACGTAGCAGCAATCAACGGCGAGTTAGCGCCTCATAGCCATATTGCTACAGCAGTTTTTATCGTACTATCAACTAGTTGGTCATCATCAAGCAGTTGCATGCCACAAGCACACATCCGCGTACTCATGTCAAGTCACTAGCGTTCATGCAACCAGTTGACGCCTTAAGTTACAATGCACTTCCGCTTTGTTGCATGCGCTGCCTAGTTTACTGACTAACAGACACTTGACGTTGATTTAATTATTTGTGTTTGTTGTTGCTTATGCTGCTACTGACAACGCATTGTGACATAGACTCTTTGTGTGCAACCGAGCGCTAACTACTATATAAAAGTGTCTCCCGTCTATATTGCATCATACCACATGCAATGTCCCAATGCAATATGATTTTTGCTTATTAAAGTGGCAAAGACGCAGCTATTGGAATTACTGTGGCGGGTGGTAGGTACGGCAGCTACCGAGCTTCTAGTATGCCACGAACAGGTGAAACAAAGGATGTTGCCGTATAATTTACCTCACACCCAAAAGATCAGAGCAGCAGCAAGCACACAGGGTGCTACTTTACAGCTTTCTTAGAAGGTTGGAATTTTTTGTAACTACACACAACCCCACACTAAACTTGCTACACCACAAAGTAGGGCCATATTATTTTCTATTTTTAATCTGCTGGCTCTTGCCGCCATTTTACACTCTGAATGCATGCAACTAAAGTGGCAACATCAATAAACGAGTACAAATACTCTTATCTGTTGTTGTTGTAGTTTTGCTTTTAACCAACAGCAAGCAATGCGTGACACTTCACATCAAATCGCTTGGAATGTGTTCATATTATTAAATTTTTATGCAGCTTAGCCCTGCCAGCAGCAATGTTACAAAAACAACAAAAGCAAGCATAAAATGAGATTTGAAAATGTTAGCAGTGACAGCAACATGAAGTGTAGAAATCTCGAATTTTGTGCTGTTGAGAGAAATCGAAATGAGCAACTGAGGAGTGAAGGAGAGCATTTGAAAAGAGCAAAGAGAGGAAGAGTAGTAAGGATGGTAATTTTTTGATTAGAACTATGTAGTAGTATAACAACAGATCTAGTAAATAGTAGTATGAAATTCGCACAGTCTTCTCACAGTATTTGTCCTCCTTTTTTGGCCACAATTGTTTTAGCTCAAATCTTGATTATTCCAAAATCCACAGATTTATATTACCTTGTACCGAATGCGCTTCAATTTTATGTTTTTTATACCATTAACAGGGTATATAAATTTTATGCAAATCGTATAACCCTGGGATGTCTTAAGGCCTTAAAGTGTTATATAAGTATGTATACAGTTAGATGTCCAAAAAACGAAATTCCAGATTTTTTTCTGAGAAAACTTTTAAAGATATTGATCCAAAAATTTGTATATATATTATGGTGTTTTTTTTAAGCTGTATTTAAGACTTAGTATTGGCTATGTAAACTGACATTGAGCAGCATCAAAAGCTCCGTCAGGAACGGGAAGGATCTCTCCAAGCCGTTCGATACCAAACGAAGTTTCAGACAAGGCGACTCCCTGTCGTGTGACTTCTTCAATCTGCTTCTGGAGAAAATAATTCGAGCTGCAGAACTTAACGAGCAGATACAATCTTTTATAGGAGTGTACAGTTGCTGGCGTATGCCGATGATATTGATATCATCAGCCTCAACTCCAGCGCCTGGCTACCCTTGGAATGTCCAATTGGCGCCACGAAGCGAAAAGAAGAAACCACTGACGCGCTGTTGTTAACTCGACTATAATCGCGTAAGCGGTTTTCACGCCAATAAAGAAGAAGAAGAAAAAAATTGGTAAAAATATTTATTTGGAAAGGATCTACAGCTGATCTCCGGCACCTCGTCTCAAAGAAGACGTCTTGCGGCGACCACTGTATCTTTGATCTGGATCCTCTGGAATTAAAAAACTAAAAGGATTTCATTTAAGTAATTTTAAATCTAGTAATTAATCGAAGTAATAGTAAAATAAATTTTTTTGACAAAGTACCGGTTTCTCTTAAAAAATAAATTTTTTACGAAAGTTTCGGCTTAAATTGTTTATTATTATAAATATTTATCGGTGAGAAACTTTCATAATTACTAAACGATATATTTAGGAAGCTCGTGATAAAATTTGAGGCTAATGCGTTTTGCAGTTTCGAGTTATGTTGGTCACCGATTCTGATAACATCATTTTGAAAAAAACGCGTTTAAAGTTTGGAATGCACTTCCAAGCCCTCTGAAACGCCTTTTCAAATTTGAGTGCAACTTGGAAAATATTCGCCGAAACGAAATATATGTACGTTAAGAAAATAAAATAAACAAAATCGATTTTTTTGAATATTCTAGCTGTATATATGTAACTTCTGAAAACTTATACCTTTTACTAACTTTTCTAGTCCGCTTTGGGGGAACGACTATACTTGTAATGTGCAGCATATTTCGCCTTGGTTTGTCTCTGCTCATGATTTGAAAGATGTGTGTTCGGAGTCATCCTTGATCGCATCGTTGTACATACATGTAAGATTTTCGACTTCTACTATCATATATACATAATTCATAACGTATCCGTGCCCGAATAGAATTTGTGTAGTACAACTATCCATCTTACTTTGATTTTGTCCACTGGACCACACTTTTATATTTTTGATTAGCCTAGCCGTTAATCTACCATGACGTTGCTGCTCCTAACGAGTTTACCATTCTTCCAAGTTATCGTTCTTTATATACTTTGTTGTGGTGACAATGGGTCCCCTAACTCCACTTTTTCTTTTTTTTTTCAAATTCTAATAAGTCGATGGGCGTGTTTCCGCTTAATATCGGTAAAGCTTCACCTAAACCTGTGCCGTATGCTGATACTACCCTTAGAATAACTGTTCGATATAAATTTTGTAGAGCTTTCCGTATGTTATTTTTCTCAATAAAGCAGCTCATATCTCTGATCCGTAGAGCAAGACGTTCGGTGTGGTCATCTTTATAATCTTACGATTCTGCTGTGTCGATCCTTCGATGTTCGCCGTCGGCCTGCTAAGTTGGAAATTTAGTTCAGACGCCTTTTCCTCGGCGTGTTCGATTTGCATCCAGTAAGTAAGTTTGGAATTAATGTTTTCACTCAGATAGTTGACAACGTTTTGTGTCCTCATGTCTATTATAGTCCGAATATGATTCTCTCTTAGCAATACCAACCCGATTTTTTAGTGGCAAGTGTAAGACTTCGCACGTAAAGCCACATTTGTGCTCTGAAACCATCACCTAGTTTAATTTCCTCTTTGCGTTTTCAGTGCGGTGATTATCGCAGCGATGTCGCCTGCGTGAGTTTAGTTCGACATATAAAGTGTTAATAAGTCACATTCTAGAGGTATATATTGATATCTGAACCCTGCGCAGCTCCTGTCGTTCGCTTTAAGTGTCGTTGTCCCTCGAAAGTTTTATACAGCAAGATTCTATGTTTCAAGTCGCTCCTCACCATTTGGCTGAGATGTGTAGGTATTTTATAGTTTTCTTCTAATAACATCATGTCCACTCATTGCATCCTCTGTGCGCTTTTCCTATACTCCTTACGGCATTCTCAATTGCGCCCAGCGTTGATCTATCGGGTCTGAAACCGTATTGTCGGTGATAAGCCGCCTGCCTAAGTGATTGCTTCTTCTACTTTTGGTTTCAGCAATATTTCGAAAAGCTTACCGGCTGTCTGGATTTCCTTTTCTTTTACTAATAAAAAAGAGCTTTTGTTTTTCCAAATTTCTGGGAATATTCCTATCGTAAGATCGGTATTATACATTTCTAGTAGTACCATTTTACGTTTTTTGGCTAATACCTTTAGTACCTCTACCGGTATGCCAAGCGTTGCAGGTGATTTGTTTTCTTTTAGTTTCCTTGCCGCTCTTCGATGATAAAATGCGCTGCATTGTTGAAGGATTCCGTTGGTCCTGATTTCAGCTCTTGTGTGAAAAACATGTTTACTATCTCCGCAAAAGTTACTAGTTGAAATATATGCTATAGTTGTCCTACTATACGAGTATAGCTGCCAAACTGACCGAACAAAACGAAATTAAAGGTATTTTTATGTTAGGAGGAATTCACCTGTATGTAAAAAAGGTCTTTTTTCAGTATATCTACTTGTTTATAAATACTGTTGGTTTCAAAATTGATTTTCTTTTTCAACACAACACATTTATATTCAAACTTATTTCTGAATGTTTTTTCCAAAGGTCAAAAATTTTCTCCAATAAAATATATGTATTTTTTTTTTACATTTTATCGCCACGAAAAATCGTGTCCAAAAATTATTTATCGCCTTTGTGAAATTATTTATTATTTACTCTTTTAACATTTCTTAAACCAAAACTATTTAAGTCATAAAATTGACTTTTTCGAGAACTTAGCCAGTCTTATAATTTCATTGTCCCAGACGTTTTCTGGTTTTTTATTTTTGTTTTAAAATGCTAAAGTTTTAGGAAAGCCGAGATCCTTCAACTTCTCATTGCCCCACATGTTTTCGTCCAAAATATTTTTTCAATACTAAAGGGTGATTTTTTAAGAGCTTGATAACTTTTTAAAAAAAAAAAACGCATAAAATTTGCAAAATCTCATCGGTTCTTTATTTGAAACGTTAGATTGGTTCATGACATTTACTTTTTGAAGATAATTTCATTTAAATGTTGACCGCGGCTGCGTCTTAGGTGGTCCATTCGGAAAGTCCAATTTTGGGCAACTTTTTCGAGCATTTCGGCCGGAATAGCCCGAATTTCTTCGGAAATGTTGTCTTCCAAAGCTGGAATAGTTGCTGGCTTATTTCTGTAGACTTTAGACTTGACGTAGCCCCACAAAAAATAGTCTAAAGGCGTTAAATCGCATGATCTTGGTGGCCAACTTACGGGTCCATTTCTTGAGATGAATTGTTGTCCGAAGTTTTCCCTCAAAATGGCCATAGAATCGCGAGCTGTGTGGCATGTAGCGCCATCTTGTTGAAACCACATGTCAACCAAGTTCAGTTCTTCCATTTTTGGCAACAAAAAGTTTGTTAGCATCGAACGATAGCGATCGCCATTCACCGTAACGTTGCGTCCAACAGCATCTTTGAAAAAATACGGTCCAATGATTCCACCAGCGTACAAACCACACCAAACAGTGCATTTTTCGGGATGCATGGGCAGTTCTTGAACGGCTTCTGGTTGCTCTTCACCCCAAATGCGGCAATTTTGCTTATTTACGTAGCCATTCAACCAGAAATGAGCCTCATCGCTCATCGGACACGGACGCGAAACACATTTCGAACCGAACACTGATTTTGGTAATAAAATTCAATGATTTGCAAGCGTTGCTCGTTAGTAAGTCTATTCATGATGAAATGTCAAAGCATACTGAGCATCTTTCTCTTTGACACCATGTCTGACATCCCACGTGATCTGTCAAATACTACTGCATGAAAATCCTAACCTCAAAAAAATCACCCGTTATATCCTCGATTATTCTTTAACAGAAAAAATCTTCTTTAGTTCGAGTAAATAATTATTAAAAGTACTTAATAGTGATTTTTTCTATTGCGCCTTACTTATCGTTTCCTCTTTTCCAACAACTTCTACTCCAAGTAAAATAAATTTTTTGCGTCTTAAATAAAATATATTTCATTACATCACACAGCATGCAACTTATCCACACTTTGTGATAACAAGCAAGCATGTGTGAAGCCAACACTTGCCATCGGTGCTTTGCGTAAGTTACCCTACCAACGCTACTTCGTAATCATCATTAATTGGTCTGATTGTTGTTTGGCGAAACGTCTGTATTAACTAGCTGCTACACTTTTCATACAGCAAGCCCTCCGCCTCTCCTTAAGCCCCTTCACATGGCTGACATGATACTCAGACACTCTGTGACACACTGACTGCAGCGCAATTCGCTAATGTTCGGCCATATGTTCTTCTGTAGCTGGCTCCTTTTGTTTGCTGTCTGTTTTCTTCGTAGTTTTGTTGTTGCTGCGGTCTCTTCTTGTGTGTCTTCCTGCAGAACTTTAAGAAAAATTATAACAACTTTGCTTACTTTCGCTAACTGTTCGGCATGTTGGTAGCTTTCAGACTGCCAGCGCATAAGTAAAAGTTTTTTCTGTGCTGCCTTGGTCGAGCTATAAAATTTGTTTTTATTAAATAGTTTTTGTTGTTGCTTATTTATGTATTTACCGTTCTTTTTTACATTTTTTCCTTATTTATGATTTTAGTTGACGCGTGTTCGTAAGGAATTTCGTGATTTCCTACTTAGTGTTCGATGTGCAGCAGGCTTTTAATATATTCTATTTCAAAATTCAAATCAATTCACTGCATTCAATATTATGGATGTCGTACTGCAGCAGCCAGTACGGCCACTCTGAAGTAAGTGGGTAGTCTCGGTGACCAAGTTATGCTCTTTCTCTATTTCAAACAAACTCCACAAACAGTCCTTTGTGCCGCCTACTTCCAAAACTTTCATTTTCCTTCTTCCGCATTTATTTATTTCTTAACTTCTTTGTATGCCAAAGTTCGCCAAAGATTTTCTTGTTCTCCCCCGTGTACACAATAATTCTAAATTTAGCAGTATATGAAACATTCTGTGGCGCAAATAATTGAAATTCCCTATGGATTTGATTAAATTTTTAGCTTTGCATGGCACGACTGGTACTGTCATGCTTATCCCAATAAAACACCAAAGCACAGGCGTAAGAAATCACATACTATATAACAAACAAAAACAAAAGCTTTTCAACTGGCAATGTGCTTCGAGAATTTCATTGCTCCTTATTCTCATTTTAATTAATATTATTTTTTTTTCACTGCTGCAGCTCCGTCGTATGGTATTTTACTTGTTTAGTTAAAAGATTTTTCATTGGTACGTTTCTTTAATAAAATTGTAGTATGTGCCACTTGTTCAGTTGTGTGACTCATATTTTTGTTTAGTAATTTAGGGGTTATATATACTTGTGAATCTGCTTTCAATGTTAGTTAGAAAATTTCTTCAAATCGGTTGGACTGATAGACTTCAATGCACTCTGTAGAAAAATTTGTCAGGTAAGATTGTACTTCATATTAATTTTTGAGTTTGAGATACGTTGAAGAAACTTGGATTGCTCGTTCTACTGCTACGCACACCTACGCCCACAAAACGTCATTAATCGGGTGAACTCTGAACTTAGAACTCAGATTCCTTGCCATGAAAAAAGTTCTAAAAAAGGCACGAAAAGCTTCATAACTCCTAATCGATCCCAAATAAGCATAAAGGACTCAGTTTACATTCTCCATGCGGTTGCAGGAGCGCTTGGTTAGAACAGCGGTGATTTTTCTATTAACAAATTCCGATTCAGCGTATTCGTACACAGCCGAGAAATTTCAGGGGAGAAGCAATAAAAACTGATTTCCAGAATAATTTGCCTGACGTAGTCACAATCCATTGGGATGGAAAATTATTACCTGGATTGGATGTACGAAGTTCAAAAGAAGAATGCTTGCCAATTATTGCTTCATTTGACGATAGAGAACAGCTTCTTGTAGTACCAAAATTAGAGAGTTCTTCTGGAAGACATCAAGCTAAAGCCTTTGTTTGATTTGTGTCATCAAACATTGACCTCAAAAAAGAATCTTTAAGTTCTTACCGCTCGTGGGGAAAAATAAAGATCTTTGTTTGAGTGGGAATATATTCATTCTAATTTTATTTTGATGTTTTCATTGCTTTTATATTATTTAGGAAACTATCTTAAATAACTAAGTATATGTGTATGTGTATATGTTCGTATGTATTGCACATATTATTTATACTGCTTGATATGGGGTTGCTTTCAATTTAATACATGTTCGTGAGTGTGTTTAATGTTACCTCATCTGAAAATGTATGACTTGTTTCCCCATGCATTTTTATTTTTATTGCATGTAAATGCATTTATGCATAATGTTTATGCATCTACTGAATATATAAAATTTCTAATTTTATTGATATATGAAAGTAATTTCTACTATATATTGCAACAAAGTTGCAAACGAGAATATTGAGCTTTAGACTTTAGAGATGTGAAAGCAGGACTATCGCTTTTCTTAATATTTATATGCATAATCTTTGTTTGGCTTATAGTTACAAAGAAGATAGTAAATAGCGCTTAAGTTACCAGTAATGGAGTCAACTTGAAATATATTTCGATATGTGTACTGTTCGAGCGCAGACGTTATATTACTCCTGTGTGCATAAAGTATGAATATTTTTGCAATACGAGAATATTTAGAAACTCGAGAAGGGATAAATCGTTTTTAGAAAAACTTTTGTTGGCAAAGATAACGTGTGGATCATATTTATTTGATGGCGAGGTAAGTAAATTATATTGTAGGCTCATTTCTCGCTAGTAGCTTACAACCGTTTTATACCATCTAGTGCCATCTATGTATGTATAACAGCATCACATTTTTTGAGCAATCATCATGAAAATTACAGCTAACCATGTTGTCTACTGCCGTTGCTCAACATGTCTTTTTACGCCAAATGTATTTACCGTTATCGCTGAACATCAAACGCATTTGTATTTCTTTAGTCACATTTTTAAATTGGCTTCATATATTTATTCTCCCTTGGTATTTTAATTTATTATGTATATTTTATCCCTAGCATACATGCTACTCTATTACTCTTCTCATGGACCATTAGACTCTTTGCTTTATTGTGCATGAAATTGAATTCAAAAGTGTATTGTTTAGAAATCACATATATTTTTGCCATTTCTTGCAGCTCGAAGTACGCTTTGGCTGAACAGTTAATCAATGTAACTGCCAGGAAAAATTTGTATTTCATTTGTTAAATATTCAGATGCTTTCAAAGTAATAAAATTGATACTCCTGTACAAAAAATCGACTTTGGATGAAAGGACATTTAAGTTTATCTTAAAGAATATAGTGATAGCCAAAGGTACAGTACTTTGAAAGGGTTAACTTTTGCTGCAAAAACATATTTAAGGATAAATTCAATCATTTATGAAAGTTGGGATCCACAAGAATTTTAGAAGTCTTAAAGGGGTATTCTAGTCTAGAAATTAAAAAAAAATCGATTTTTTTTCAATTTTGTAACCACCATATTTTTATTTTTACCTTGGTAATCACGACGTGCATATAAACATACCTATGCATAAACTGAACTGGGTGAAATCAAATAGTTATTCCGCACATATGAAATAAAAAATACTCGTTTACTTGTGTAACTCACTTGTGTAATATACAACATAATTTATTTGGAAAATATTTAATTTTATATAAACATTATTTTCCTTTAAATTAAATGTTTATTTATTTCGGAGGTCCATGAAGGTAATCGAATTAAAACGGGATCGTATGTGGTGCTATCAAAAAGAATGTTGATGTGCGAACTACATATGACGAACTGTCGACGGTCGAATGTTGTTGATTGTAGGTACTGGCGAAAGGTGTCGACACGGCATAGTGTGTAAACGAATAGTGTCTTCTCTCCTGTTCTCTATCCTTTTGTTTAGTGGGTAGGAGCACAGGTGTGGTGAATTGCGCGGTCGTAGTAGGGTGCGCCAGTTTTTCCCAGGTTGAGTATAGGCATTTTCCTGACCCGGCATCTAAACTGGTTCGGCCAGAACGCGAAACTTTAAAAGCGTTTTTCTCAAAACTGACTTTCTCGGAACGATGCCCAGGATTTCCCAGATTCTACTGGACCGATTTACTTGAAATTTTTATAGAGTCAGAAAAAGTGATCCAAAAAAACTTTTTTTTTAGGCAGTCGCCATTTTGTGAAATTTTTTTGCCCACTTTTCCGTAGTTGCGACCAATGCCACATTATTCTAGATTAATAATCTTTTTTTCTTTTTGGTTTCAGACAACTAGGAGGGTTGAAATCATGGGTATTGTCACGTGGAAATTTTTAGAGACTTCCCACTTCATCAGCTCACAATTTTTGAATTTTTCTTTATTTTAGTTTTTAATTTTTTTCTCTACTCTTCTAAAATTAGCAAATAACTAATAAAACAGTGGATGGTAAAAATATAAATTGCCTTTTTTTACGACACTTTAAAAATTACCTGAAATTCATGCTTCTAGACTAGAATACCCTCTTAAGAAGACACCTTAATCAAATTTGGACCAATACGATTTTCCGGCAGTTGTACGACATTTGCAATAAACAACCAATTAAGGTACTGCTGTGAACACTGTGACTCATGTTACCCATACGCAGTGTCAGTTCGCCTATCTGTAAGACATGTTACGTATACGCAGTGGTGAATTTGCGGCAGTTTTACTACTTTCACACTAGACAACTAATTAAGAAGTCCTCAAAATACTGAGACTCAGGTAACTCATACGCAGTGCCAGTTCGTTTTCTCTATACGATTTATTACGTATAGGCAGTGGTGACGCCGAAAATTTGGTGTTATGGATTGACACAAAATTTTTTATGCATAACATTTGCTGATAGGTCTGAAAATTATAAATGTCATATATAGAGTATATTGCAATCCAATATTTAAAGCAGGAAATGAATGACAGTACCATATACTCCAGATTACGAAAAAACAAAAATTTCTTTCATAAAATTATGCAAAGGCATCAGTTGTTTAATAAATTTTCAAAAATATGTATGTAGTAAATTTTCAGTCTGTTACTTTCCGTATAATATAGCAGACATTCAGGCTGTTAATACCAATTATTGTAGCCTACATTCACGCGCCTTATTTAATAAAATTACAAGCAGAACAATTAAATATGTGTTCTTTTTTTGCTTAAACACAAAGGCAAATAGCAAACAGTGCTTAACACTAGTAGATTAATAATAATTTACGGCCACTACGATGAGCTACGCGCCGCAGGCATATTATCTCTGATGTAATAAAGCTGTGCTACTGTTTCTTTCGTGTTTTTTTCCACTGGTTAAAAAGCAGTTGAGTAAATTTATTAATGTGGATGTGACACTGCAACATATTTAATTTCATGGCTGTCACTATAATCTAGCGATAATTTTAATTGTATGGCAGCAAGCGGCTAGGCATAGAAGAAGGGTAGATTACTGAGGAAAGGGGAGAGTCTTAATGAAAGTGAGAATACTTGAAAGTCACATAAAAGGGAAGTGAGGACTGAAAGGCGGCACAGTAGACTTTAAAAAGTCGCAACACGGGAGGCGTATTTGGAGAAGAAGAAAATTAATGACAACGAATAACAGCAAGAGAATTGCTATTCGAGCGAAATGTTACGTTTATATAGTATGTGTTTACACAACAATTACATACTGTTCGCATATATATATAGACATATATGTTGCTGCAATACGTAGTAAAAGCAAAAGAGATTTAATTAGCGCCGAAGGATGTCTAATAAAGCTGGGCGAGTAAACTGAAAAAGTTCGCTTCGGTTAGAGGGTCACAATGCGCAGTAGCTTTGTACACATACATATACACAAATATAGGTCATACACAAGTAAAAATACAGCTAAACACATGTACATATTTCTAGTTTAATTCTTGTTGTTGTCTTTGCCGTAATTAATTTTCAACATAACTTTACTGCACTAAGCACCCGTTGGCTCACTTGAACTACTTTGCTGATGCATGGTGTAGCACAATTTTCGTGCATAATCCTGAGCTATATTATACTATAGTGGAATAGCGGACTATACAGAGGCACTTAGGCTTTGGGCTATAAATTTCTGCACTAAAAGTAGCAGCGCACGTTTTTCTATACACCTTTAGAGTAGACCGTTTTTGTGTATGTTAGTATTCGTGGAAGTGTCACTAAGACATAAATTTCGCTTAACAGCACTGACATTTTTATGGCACGAACAGTCGGGAGTCCTTGGAACTTCAGTTGGCTAAAGCGGCTACACGAACTGGTGCGAAGTGTTGGGATAATAAGGAAGAGCTGTAAAGAGTGCTTGGCGTAGAAAGCATTGACCTGTAGCCTGTCGGCTGCTAAAGCATCTGTTAGTTGCTGAATTTAGTTCACCAACAATTATAGCTTGTAACGTTAGCCGCTGCTATAATTAAGGTGCTGTTTATTAGTGCAGAAACAAGACTTCCTATTTCAGTGTAGTCATTAAGTTGCGGTTTGGTGGCAATAAGAGAAGAAATGGGAGAAGTTTTCATTGCTAAGCTTTGAGCAATATGGTTAGAGGATATCTATCAGCATTTTCGGGAAGATTTCTAAGATACTCTAGGCGAGTCACTTTCATTTTCTACAAGGTCTCAGTTTTAATAAGCTATAAAATTATTGGAAGATTTTGTGAAGGCGTGTGACAGATTTTTGAGAACTATAACGTTTAATTGTGGTATTTGTATAAACACAGCTAAAAAACAGGTAACAAACTTTGCTAAAAGCTTTTACACAAAAGCTCTTCGAAATATTCTGTCAAAATTATTTAAAAAATTAAAATGGAAAACAAAACATTTTTCACAATTTTTCTTCCGGAAAAGCAGGAAATGCCTCATTTTATGTGAGAATTTTAGAGAAACTTTAACAAAATCGCTTTCTTGCCATTAAAATATATTAACTTTAGGGTATTTTAAATAATTGAACTTATTTTCTCCATAACACAGCAACATATTTATTGTTTGAATTTTTTTGAAATATTTAATGCCTATCAAAAAAAGCTAGTATTTGAATTTACTACATTGCCATGTGTGTCACCAACGTAGTAAACAGAATACCATAATACCTTTAATATGGTATTGTTATTACATGTCTGTCTCGGGTATAAGACTGTTTGAAAAATTTTGAAAATTTTTTTAAAGATTTTTGTATCAGGTTTTTGAGAAAAATTGTTGAAAGCGTTTTTCTAAGCTTTTTGGAAAATTTTTAAAAATCTTTCTGAAAAATTTTGTGAAAAATATTTGAACAATTTCTAGAAAGTTGCCGTAGTAGCTTTTTAACAAGTCGTCGTGAACGCTTTTTGAAAGCTTTTGTGAAAGCTGTCGCCTACGCCTAGTTATTTGAGAGCATTTCTAAAAGCTTTTGTGTCCATATCGATTAAAACATTGCCCTTTTTAAAGGCTTTTGTTAAAATTATTATAATAAAATCTTCAAAAGTTTCTTTTAAAAAGATTTAAAAAAATCTTCCGTGAAAATTTCAACAATTTTTTTTAAATTTTTTTTTTAAATTAAAAAAAAAACGAAAAAGACTATCGCATTACGTTTTGCGAAAGCTTCCTTCAAAACTTTTGATATTTTGTTGAAATTTTTAGATTTGCAAGTCTCCCATAAATAAAATAACTATTGAAAGCGCCTCCACATACTCATGTCTCACGGAATTACCCACAGAAATTAATTTTTGCAATCTTAGTGCATTTGACTCCAACTGAAAGTTTCTTCAATTGACAATTCTCACTCAATCGTTAAACGTTCACTAATATTGATTGAAATTTATTGCATTCGCCAAATGAGAGTGGAAAGGAAGAAGCGCAACTAAATTGATTTTGCTTGCCGTTAACTTTAAGGTAACGACACTTTGAACTTAATATTACATATTAATACACTGTTAGTGGAAAACGATCTACAAACATTTATCGAGCAATATTTAGCGTTTAAGAAAATGAGTTTTTCCACTACTATAAGTGCTTGTTGTTGATGCACATCTCCATTATGCCGGAGAATGACGCTGATAATAAGTTTTATGTGAGCGGATTGCATGTAATTAAATGTAAGTGGTTTTAGTTGTTTTCGAATGCACTCGATTACAATAATTACGTAACTATAAATAAGTGCCATATGTGTGTGGGCTGAAAGTGTGTGAGAGAGAGAGTGATTGTTTTCTTTCGGAAACTCGCAACGTCGACTCATCCGTTGCTGACATCGTTCAAGCCTCTGCACCTTATAGAGTTTGGTTTTTGTTTGTCGAGAGAGGACTTTGCTTCTCAACTGTCTACTCAGTCCGAAGTAGCACCTGTTGGCAAGAGGGACTAACTATTAGAAAAATTAACAAGTTCTATAAATCCTTATATAAGTTATTCAAATGTAATGTTTAATTCAAAATTCCTTTATTTGCCGTCATCTCGGCTTAGCTGTCAAGTATAAAGTGAAACTTAAAATTATCCCTAACTTAGCTCAAGCCACCAACCCGCATCGCATCGTGGCTCCTCTGCTGACGTTTTGCTGACCTTGCGCCTCGTGCATGGTGTTAGTTTACTTTGATGTCTGGCCAATGTTCTCACACAAAATGTGCTAACTTAGCGACATGTGCAGAGTGGTAGGCTCTTATTACGACGGGAATTAGGGTGTGTCGTTTCCTCGCGATAACTTTAGGGTGTGTCGTTTTCTCGCGATAACTTATATACTATGTAGACAATAATATCGATGATAGTGCGAAAAAGCAGCTTCAAACCGTTCGTGAACCTATAATAATGAGAATAAGATTATGTGTGTGTAATCTTTCGTGATTTGTTTTTATAAAGTAGAGAGTAGACAGCGATTTAGTAGTAAGTAAGTTTATTATATTTAGGGTTAAATTGAAATATATTTCGATCAACAAATATGTTCAAGACTATAAAAATGATGATAGTGCCAAAAATATAGAATTAAAATACTCATAAGGCGAGAATATTGAGCACTACACTACAGAAACTAGAGAAAGGCGCGAGAGATTTTGGTGGTTAGATGATTAAGTTAATAATTAAGTTTCATTTGGTTTTAAATTTAAATATATTTTAATAAATGGTGCTCTGACTGTTATGTCTGATCGAAGATTAGTCTAGCGTCTACTGAATATATAAAATTTCTATTTTTTTTTTGATATATAAAAGTAATTTATACTACATATTGCAACAAAGTAGATAAAACATTCTTAAACGAGAATATTGAGCTTTAGACTTTAGAGATGTGAAAGCAGGACTATCGCTTTTCTTAATATTTTATATACATAATCTTTGTTTGGCTTATAGTTACAAAGAAGATAGTAAATAGCGCTTAAGTTACCAGTAATGGAGTCAACTTGAAATATATTTCGATATGTGTACTGTTCGAGCGCAGACGTTATATTACTCCTGTGTGCATAAAGTATGAATATTTTTGCAATGCGAAAATATTTAGAAACTCGAGAAGGGATCAATCGTTTTTAGAAAAATTTTTGTTGGCAAAGGTCACGTGTGGATCATATTTATTTGATGGCGAGGTAAGTAAATTATATTGTAGGCTCATTTCTCGCTAGTAGCTTACAACCGTTTTATACCATCTAGTGCCATCTATGTATGTATAACAGCATCACATTTTTTGAGCAATCATCATGAAAATTACAGCTAACCATGTTGTCTACTGCCGTTGCTCAACATGTCTTTTTACGAAAAATGTATTTACCGTTATCGCTGAACATCAAACGCATTTGTATTTCTTTAGTCACATTTTTAAATTGGCTTCATATATTTATTCTCCCTTGGTATTTTAATTTATTATGTATATTTTATCCCTAGCATACATGCTACTCTATTACTCTTCTCATGGACCATTAGACTCCTTGCTTTATTGTGCATGAAATTGAATTCAAAAAAGTATTATTTAGAATTGAAATATATTTTTGCCATTTCTTGCAGCTCGAAGTGCGCTTTGGCTGAACAGTTAATCAAAGTAACTGCTAGGAAAATTTGTATTTCATTTGTTAAATATTCAGATGCTTTCAAAGTAATAAAATTGATACTCTTGTACAAAAAATCGACTTTGGATGAAAGGACATTTAAGTTTATCTTAAAGGATATAGTGATAGCCAAAGGTACAGTACTTTGAAAAGGTTAACTTTTGCTGGAAAAACATACTTAAGTATAAAATCAATCATTTATGAAAGATAAGATCCAGAATTTTAGAAGTCTTAAGAAGACACCTTAATCATCAGTCAGTTGTATGACATTTGCAGTAAATAACCAATTAAGGTAATGCTGTGAACACTGTCACCCAGGTTACCCATACGCAGTGTCAGTCCCCCTATTTATAAGATATGTTACGTGTACGCACTGAGGAATTTACGGCAGCTTTGCTTTCACAATAGACAACTAATTAAGAAGTACTCAAACTACTGAGACTCAGGTTACTCCTACGCAATGTCAGTTCGTTTTCTCTGCAAGATGTATTACGTACATGCAGTGGTGACTCCGAAAATTTGGTAGTATAGATTGATACGAAATTTTTTATGCACAACATTTGCTGATAGGTCTGTAAATTATAAATGTCATATATACTTAGAGTGTAATATAGCAGACATTCAGGCTAATATTTAATACCAATTATTGTAGCCTATATTTAGGCGCCTCATTTAATAAAATTACAAGCAGAACAATTAATTATTTGTTTTTTGCTTAAACACAAAGGCAAGTAGCCGCCTGCATATTATCTCTGACGCAATAAAGCTGTGCTGCTTTTTTGTTCGTGTTTTTTCCACTGGTTAAAGTGCAGTTGAGTAAATTTATTAATGTGGAAGTGACACTACAACATGTTTAATTTCATTGCTGTCACTATAACACAGCGATAATTTTAAGCGGCTGGGCACAGAAGATGAGTAAATTACTGCGGAAAGGGGAGAATCTTAATGAAAGTGAGAATACTTGAAAGTCACATAAAAGGGAAGTGAGGACTGAAAGGCGGCAAAGTAGACTTAAGAAAGCAGCACGCGAGTTGTAGTTTGAAAGGAAGAAAATTAACGATAACGAATAACAGCGAGAGAATTGCTATTCGAGCGAAATGTTATGTTTGTATAGTATGTGTTTACACAACAATTACATACTGTTCGCATACACATATAGATATAGAAGTTGCTGCAATATGTAGTAAAAACAGAAGAAATTTAATTAGCGCCGAGGATGTCTAATAAAGCTGACGAGTAAACTGAAAAGGTTCGCTTCGGTTAGAGGGTCACAATGCGCAGTAGCTTTTTACACGAACATACATACAAATAAACACATGTACATATTTTCAGTTTAATTCTTGTTGTTGCCTTTGTCGTAATTAAATTTCAACATAACTTTATTGCAATAATCACGCGCTGGCTCACTCAAACTACTTTGCTGATGCATGTTGTAGCACAATTTTTTGGCATAATCCTGAGCTATATTATATAGTGGAATAGCGGACCACACAGAGGCACTTAGGCTTTGGGCTATAAATTTCTGCACTAAAAGTGGCAGCCCACGTTTTTCTATACACCTTTAAAATAGACCGTTTTTGTGTATGTTAGTATTCGTGGAAGTGTCACTAAGACATAAATTTCGCTTTACAGCACTGACATTTTTATGGCACGGACAGTCGGCAGTCTTTGGTACTTCAGTTGGCTAACTGAACTGGTGCGAAGTGTTGGGATAATAAGGAAGAGTTGTAAATAGCTGTTAGTTGCTAAATTTAGTTCACCAACAATTATAGTTTGTAACGCCAGCTGCTGGAATTAAGGTGATGTTAATTAGTTCAGAAGCCAGACTTACTATGTCAATGTAGTCATTAAGTATCGGTTTGGTGGCAATAAGAAAATAAATGAGAGAAGTTGTCATTGCTAAGCTTTAAGCAATATGTTTATAGGATATCTATCAACATTTTCGGGAAGATTTCTAAGGTACTCTATGTTGTGTTTGTATATATTTAATTATAAGTCATTAAAATTATTATTTACTTATTAAATAAGGTATTATACAACACCAAGTATAAATGCATGTCTGTTCTTTACGGTAGCGCAATCCAGAAGAAGGAAGTTGCGTTTTACAAAGTCTTACGAACTGACAGGGTTGACAGCTATTAACACTGAAATCCAGTGTTGTACATTTTTAAGTTCATATCTCATCCCCCCTCTTAATTATATACTAATTTATTTATTTCTAAAATCAGGAACTGTGAAACGAGTAACCAGTTGTCGCGATCGGTTGCTTCTACGAATCGGATTGATTGAATTCTGATCTTCTGCAACGTTTTCCTTTAATTGCGATGGTGCGCTGTTTTGGTCATTAAAATGAGGTATTTGTGTGGATATATCTGGTTGTATGTTTAGCTTGTCTTGCAACATAACCGGTGCTGAATGTGTGGATGTCGATTCAGATACAGGTATCCATTGATCTGGGAGTATTATGCTGGGTGTTTTTTTATTACCTTCTGCGTTTAATCTTGGTTTGAGTTGGTTAATATGACGTCTTATGGTACCTATGTTTGACTTTACCAGAAACATAATTTTTCCAATCGGATGAATTATAATCTCTGTGATCCACTTTTCTCCTTTCGCGAAGTTTTTAGCGTTTACTAGTTCATTAGGTTGAAATTTGTATTTGTCTACGATCTTTGATTTTGACTGTGTCCCAAAAAGTTGAGTTAACATAGTACGAACTGAACGATCATGGAGAAGTTCAGCAAGTGTTTTACCATTGGGATTAGGAGTAAAACGATAAGTAGTTAAAAATTTGACTAGGGCGCATTTGATGGATAGACCTTCGTTGATATTTTTTCGAACTGCGGTTTTAAATGTTTGGAAAAAACTCTCCGCAAGTCCGTTAGATGCTGGATGAAACGGTGCAGTTGTTATGTGCGTAATACCATTTAACTTGCAAGATTGTTAAAATGCGTCGGATATTAGCTGAGGTCCATTATCACTAACCAGTGTATTAGGCAAATCTTCAATGCAAAAATTTATTTTAAAGAATGTATAGTATTATCTGTTATGGTTGACGATAACTGAGTTACGAATGGAAATTGCGAATAAGCGTCTATGCATATAAGCCACATAGAATAGAATATAGGGCCTGCGAAGTCGATATGAACGCGTTCCCATGGTGCTTTCGCTTCTGGCCAACTAAGGTATTGACGTATAGGAGCTGGATTGCCAACTTTACAAATTTCACATTGACGTGTCACTTTCGCTATGTCGTCATCGTTGTTTGGCCACCAAACGTGATGTCGTGCTAATTACTTCATTCTTACGGTTCCCCAATATCCATCATGTAAGAGTTCTAGAATATTTTGCTGTAATGATTTTGGAATAACAATACGTTTTACGTTTGCATGTAAGCAGAGAAGATTTTCGTGAAGAGGTAAAGCTAATCTCCGATGAAAATACGGTTTAACTTCGTTATCTTTTGGTGATAGTTGTGTAGGCCAACCTGCTTTATCAAAATGTTTAACTTTACGTAGTATTTCTTCTCGTTCTGTGTGCTTACGAATAATATTAGCATTTATTGGTAATTGTATGTGTGTAACATTTTAGCATGCTTCGAATGTATCAAACTTAATATCGGTACTTACAGGTAAACGAGAGAGTGCATCCGCATTACCATGTGCGTGTGTATTACGATACTTTATATCGAATTGATATGCCATAAGTATGATGGCCCAACGTTGAATACGGTACGAAGTCATTTGTGGTAGATGCTTGCTTGGATTGAAAATATTTATGAGAGGTTTATGATCTGTGATAAGCAAAAACTTTCTCCCATACAAGTATTGGTGGAACTTCTTAACTCCGAACATTATTGCTAAACCTTCTTTTTCAATTTGACTATATTTAAGTTGATGCTTCTCCATAGTTTTAAATGCAAATGCTATTGGACGTTCATTTCCGTCAGGATAAATGTGCGAAAGAACGGCGACAATGCCAAAAGATGAGGCGTCGGTTGCTAGCGTAATTGGTAATTGTTCATTGAAGTGTGCTAACTGCGTAGCATTTATTATATATAATTTAAGAGCTTTAAAAGCTTGTTGCTGCTCTGAGCCCCATTTAAATGTACATTTTTGCGGCGTAGCTTATTTAGTGGAGCGGCTAACTGAGAAAAATTTGGAATAAAACTGCAATAGTAATTCACTTTACCTATAAAAGCTTCTAGTTGCGTTATATTCATAGGTGGTTCAGTTGCTTAACTGCTTGAATGCCTGAATAGTCTGGAAGGGTTCCCTTAGCGCTTACCCTTCTACCCAAGAACTCATTTCTTCCTTTAAAGAGAAACATCTTTCCTTCTTGCACTTGATACCGTTGTCTTCGAGAATTTTGATTACTTGTTCTACTCGATTTACATGTTCTTGCAATGACAGTGCGGTTATAATAATGTCATCCAAATAATTTCCACATCCTTCTATACCGTTGAGGAGTTGTTCGAGATAACGCTGAAAAATTGCGGGTGCGCTGGCAATACCATATGGAAGTCGTTGATACTGGAACAATCCTAAAGGTGTTTTGACTACCATTTCTTGTTTGGAATCTTCGTCCAACTTCATCTGTAAATAAGCATCTTTTAAATCTAATTTCGAAAAATATGTACCGTGTCGTATTGTATGTAATAGCGACTCTCGTGTTGGCAATGGATATTGCTCAATATCTAATTGTGAATTAATTGTTACTTTAAAATCACCGCATATTCTTACCGACCCATCTGGTTTTGGAGCTAAGACGATTGGTGACGCCCAGTTACTAAATTTAACTGGTTTCCAAATTCCTGTATTAATAAGCCTATCTGCGTCCTCACGGAATTTTGACATTTGCGCGAACGGTATTTGCCTGCTTTTATATATACTTGCTTTAAAATGTTTTATCACGCCAGCATTTGTATTGTCAAATACTGTTTCGTATTTATTGCATAAATCTTCAATTTTTTTAATGTATTCACCTTTATCAATTACGTTATCAATTTGCGTGATTTCAAAACCGAATTCTTTGAATAAATCTAGCCCAAATAATGTTTTTGTACACTTTTGCAATTTCGGTCTATTCAATATGTTATACGTCTTTAAATTGATTATTGAAACGGTTGCGCCCGAATCTAATTGAAACTGTATTATTTTGTTAAAAATTTCTAAATTGATACACTTTTTATTTGCTTTAACTGCTATTATGCCATTTACAATGTTCATTGCATCCATGGTACTAACATATTGTTAATTTTCTTGTTTGTTCTGATTCCATTTTCGCTCTGGAATCGTTGTGCTTTTTCTAATACTTTTGCTCTGATTTGACATACAAACTGCGGCAATGTGTCCCTTTTTGGCACATTTATTACATATCGCTTTGCGAAATCTACATTGTTCCCTATTGTGCGAAATGCCACAACCTGTACACGACTTCAATTTCACTTGTTTTATTACGTAAGCATTTATGTTTTGTTCTCTCCTCATTTGATCTTTACTTGCTTTTTTCCAATTTTTGCGTGTCTGCATAGTACGTATACCTACATGGTGGATGAACTCGTATTCTCTTTGATGATTGCTACTGTTTTTGTTGTTGTCTCGTATGTTTCAGCTATTAAGAGTGCGTCTTCTAATGATGGCTGTAATTTTTGAAGAGCGGCTGCGCGGACTTGATCGTATGGTGTGTTAAGTATGATTTGATCGCGAATCATTTCATCTACAAAATTTGCGGAACAGTTCGTGGCGGAACAATTAAATTTACATTCCCCTGCAATTCCACGAAGTTCGGCAAACCATTTACGGTGCGTTTGCGTATGCTTCATTTCTCGCTTAAAAAAAAACATAACGGGCTGCGACTACATGACGTTTCGACTGGAAATGTTCCGTTAATTTGTCTGTCAACTGAGTGTATGTTTGCGATTGCAGAGTTGCAACGCCGAATAAATTCTTTAAAAGTTCGAACATTTCCATACCGACCCATGATAAAAAAAAAAAACGATTTTTGCTTGCCTGGACTGCTTACCGAATAGGCCATAAAATGTTGAGAAAGTTGCTCCAGGTAGGATTCCCAATTCTGATGGTCTTTATTAAATGTATCTAACGGTGGAACCACTGTTGCTTCTTTTATAGGATTTGGACTGTCAGCGTTGAACATGGACTGCTGAATTGATTGCATCCACTGTTTTTGCTGTTCGAGCAATGATGCTGCGAATTTTTGTTGCTGCTGTAGTAGCTCTTGTATAAGGCTGTCGTTTGTCATTTTAACGACTTTACACTACGGCACTTTGCTTTTTCATTAAAATTCGTTCAGATGATGTATTTAAATCCTCGTCGCCAATAAATGTTGTGTTTGTATTTATTTAATTATAATTCATTACAATTATTATTTACTTATTAAATAAAGTATTATACAATACCGAGTATAAATGCACGTCTGTACTCGACGGTAGCGCAATCCAGAAGAAGGAAATTGCGTTTTACAAAGTCTTACAAACTGACAGGGTTGACAACTATTAACACTGAAATCCAGTGTTGTACATTTTTAAGTTCATATCACTCTAGGCGAGTCACTTTCATTTTTTACAAGGTCTCAGTTTTAATAAGCTATGAAATTATTGGAAGATTTTGTGAAAGACGTGTGACAGATTTTTGAAAACTTTGGAGAATTTTATATTTTTTTTAATATTTGAACACTTTTCTGAAAAGCCGTGGAAGCTTGTGCAAGTTTTTAGGAAAGATCTTTGAGTGCTTTTGTGAAAAGGTTTTGGAAATGTTTTTAAAACTGTTTGAAAAATTTTGAAAATTTTTTTAAATATTTTTGTAACAGGTTTTTGTGAAACATTGTTGAAAGCGTTTTGCTAAGCTTTTCGGAAACTTTTCAGAAAGCTTTCTGAAAACTTTTTTGAAAAATATACTTGTTTAAACAAGTTTTAGAAAGTTACCGCTTCGCGAACGCTTTTTGAAAGCTTTTGTGAAAGCTGTCGCCTACCCCTAGCTTTTTGAAAACATTTCCGAGAGTGTTTATGAAAGTTTTTGTGTCAATATCGATTAAAAATTGCCCTTTTTAGAGGCTTTTGTTAAAATTATTATAATAAAATCTTTAAAAGTTGCTTTAAAAATTTTAAAAATCTTCCGTGAAAATTTTAACAATTTTTTCTTAAATTTTCTTAAACATTAAATAAAAACGAAAAAAAAAACTCTCGCATTACGTTTTACGAAAACTTCCCTTAAAACTTTTGATATTTTGTTAAATATTTTAGATTTGCTAGTCTCCCATATATAAAATAACTGTTGAAAGCGCCTCCACATACTCATGCCTCATGGAATTCCCCACAGAAATAAATTTTTGCAATCTTAATGCATTTGACTCCAATTCCAAGTTTTTTCAACTGACAATTCTCACTCACTCGTGAACCGTTTACTAATAGTGATTGAAATTTATTGCATACGTCATTTCGTTGATTGTGCTTGCCATTAACTTTAAGGTAAAGACACTTTGAACTTAATATTACATATTAATACACTGTTAGTGGAAAACGACTTACAAACATTTATCGCGCAATACTTAGCGTTTGGGAAAATGAGTTTCCCCCACACCATATGTGCTTGTTGTTGTTGCATATCTCCAATATGCCGGGGAATGACGTTGATAATAAGTGTTATGTGTGCGGAGTGCATGTGAGTAACTGTAAGTGGTTGTAGTTGTTTTCGCATGCACTCGATTAAAATGATTACAATAATGATGATTTAACCCTCAAGCTGATACGTGTCTACAAATAAGTGCCCATGTGAGGTTGGCGAAGTGAGAGTTGTGTGTGGGCTGAAAGTGTGTGAGAGAGAGTGGGTTGTAGCTTATATCAAATAAAATCTATCGAATACAATTTAAAACTAAAATTGATTGTGTAAATTACTTACAATTAAAATATAAATTAAAATTTGTTAATTTGAAAGCTAGTGTGAATCGGATTTCTTAGTAAATAGTTGTAAACTGGTAAATAAAATACTAGTTGCAATTGATTTGAAAATAAACAAATTTTTAGACTATGAACAGAATAACTATTTTGTACTTTTCTTTTAATTTTTCTCTACGGAACTAGTTCTTAACTGGTTTATAAACAACTAGTTGCAAATAAGATGAAAATAAACCAGTTTTTAGACTTCAAATAATAACATTTTTTTTGTTATTTTATATTTTTAAACTAGGCTTTACTTAACTAGTTGTGAACTGGTCTATAAAATATAATGTTCAAATATGTTGAAAATAAATTAATTTATTAGACTATGAATCATTTCTTATTTTGTTGATTATATTGTGAACTAGTCTTTATGTAACTAGTTGAAAACTAGTTTATTAAGCGTTAGTTGTGAATTAAGCTAGTGTTTAGACCTTCAAGCATATATAACTTATTTATTCTTTTGTGGTTTAATTTGTGAATTAGCCTCTTAGGAACTAGCTGTCAGCTGATTTATAAAATACTTCTTATGAATCAGATGAAAATTAAGAAATAATTTCTATGCTGTGAACGGTTTATAGCAAGTTTGTTTCTCCGAAGAGTCTGTATTTAATGATTTAAATTTAGTTTGGTATCGGTTTTATACTTCAGGTGGATCTCTTTTAGACTTCTAAAAATAGCTTACTTCTGCTGGTAAATAGTTTCTGATTGGAAATTCCGTGCGAATTCATTCAAACGTCTTGCCGTTTGTAATTCGTGTTGCTTATACACGGTAGTGTTCCCAATTTTAAGATGTAATATATGTTGCGTATACGCACCGATGACCGTGAAAATTTAGTACTTTAAGGTATTAAATACGGTAAATATAGAATCCAAATAATTGTTCATATCGAACCACTATAGCTTATAGTTGCTATACCAACTGCCCGTTCTTGTAAGGAATCTTTTGCATTTGTGAAATGCTTCATAGCTTCACTGACATTCTGCATTTGTCAGATACGAACGATTGACACTTTGGCACGAGTGCACGTTCATGCAGCTTCATAGCGCTCTCGATCCGTTAACGAACATTTGAATCCTCTTATATATGTTTGTGTATATGTATATGTGTTCATGTGTGCATTGATAAGTGCGCGCTATAGTAGGTGCTGATAGTAAACAACACCATGAGACTTCATTTTTGGTGATTCCCCGCTGGTTTGTTGTTTGTGTTGTTGTAGGGTGTCTTCAAGGGCTTTTATGTGTGTTTGTACCCTACCATGGTGCTTGAGCTGCTCAAGTGAGTGTAAGGATGATGAGAGTGATGAGAGAAAATGAGTTGTTAGGTAGCGTAGGTGATGAGTTGAGGCAGCTAGGTATGGATGACTGCTGCTTTGAGAACTTAAGCCGTGTTAAAAGCACGTGCTGGCGCATATACTCATATATATGTGTATGTGTGAACGTGTACTTACATACACATTCACAAGTCGTTTGCTGCCCATTCTTGGAATACTACTCATTACATTCATGCGCCTCACAAACACTCGAGTGACACTTGTGAGACAACAATATCGACAAAAGCAACAACAACTGTCGGCATGGCAGTAGCAGATTGATGACTAGCGGCGCTTCCTCAATTGAAGCAGTCAACAGACTGCTGACACATAATTTCATCACTTACTCATCTTGCATACACATATTTATATGTAGAACTACATACACGAGACAGAGCCCGTTTCTATGACTAAGAGCAGCGGTGGTACTGTGGTGGCGCCAGAATTATACGCTGAATTGCAACGAAACGCAAACACTCATAATGAAAATATTATTGGAGAAACGTTAAATGGTATTTGATTGTGAAAAGCTGAAAAGCGGGTAGGCAGCGGTTAAATGGACGATTCGATGGCGTGAGCTCTGCCCCAAGGAAGCGTAAATTACTTTTTTTCAGCGCAAGTGGGGTTGGATAGAGGAAGGTAATGGTGTTGACAGGAGGTCATGACTCAGAATCGCCGCGTTATGCATGTCTTGACACGTTTCGTTCCATTTCTTGCTTATCGCCGCATTTTTAGTCCGCATTGCTGCTGCAATTCAATGCATCATGGAATCACGCAGATTCTGTTCTTTACATTATAATTTTCGTGATAAGTACGGTTTCCCGTTAAATAAATGGTGTATGGCTAGCACAACAGACTTTTTTTGAAGTTTCTGTCAACTACATGTTCCGAGCCTATCAAGTCTTTGTTGTACAGTGGGAAGACATTGGTTATTATTTCCTCATGCTTGAAGATACTACTTCGGGCTGAGTTTACGTTGTTCTTATCTGATGAACTTTAAGTAAATATACATAACTATTGGATATTGGGAACCCTTTTTTAATTTAAAATCTTTGCTGTCTCTGGAAGAGTTTAATAAGCATACTACTATTAATTTGTTCAAAACTGCTGAATCTGTTTGGTTATTTCATGTGTGCTTGCCTTTAGTCGGTCCTTCAGTTTTCCACGTTCTGTAAGTTTTTGTCTGGCTAAGTTCCCAATCGCAAGCAGAAGAATACTGAGATACTGAGAGACCACTTGCAAGCCAGCACCAGAGATGAATTTGATTCTGTATCAGTGGATAAAAGTGGCAACGTTGTTTTATACGATTTCATTTTCCAAGTTTATTTCGGTTATTATCCGAAAGCATTTAGTGAATTCCAAAGAAACGGGATCAGAAAGTCTTTAGTTCTTTAAGGTGCTGTGGCCTTACTTACGATTCCCCTTCCAGCGTCTCACATCATGGAGTCTCACACCGTGGAGACCCCAAGTTATAGAAGTGTGTCCTGCTAATGCGGCACAAGTGCGGAAGAGTGTTTGCTCTTGACATTTCCGGCGGTTCTTTCTTTAGGCGTGTGCCACCACTATTTTGTGATCAGTGAGTATTTCAATCATGTTCCTACAATAGTTCCTACTGTAGATTATTCCAACTAATCGTAGAGTGGAGGATGGAGTCATGTGTGGAAGTTTACGCAAGTGAGGAAAGTTCTCTGATCGCCATTCACTTGGGAGTGGCCAGAAACGATTCTATTACATATGACTCAAGCAGCTCACGACTTCCGGTCTTTGACCAAGTATCGCCTGGGTAGCCTAAGAACATCCGTTTGAAGGTGAGCCAAAGTGAAAAGGCTAAACATCCCCTGCATAGGGTTGCGCGCTGGGTTTGGGACCCTCCACGTAAAAAACACCCCCCATGAAAAAGCAACAACAGCCTCGGATGAGATGGCTATAATCGCGTAAGCGGTATCTACGCCAATTAAGAAGAAGAGAATCGTAGAGATAATTCATCGATTTATCACGGTCGATCACATTTTCAGATGACATCCGTAGACCAACCTTGGCAATCTTGTTCCCTATCTCATTGCCGTTGATGGCTTTGTGAATCTTTGCAGCCTCTGTCATTTAGTAGGGAGTGTTTGTTATCGCTTGAAAGATCATTCATTGCCATTTATTTTATTCGATGACTCGTTTGAGCATTTCGACTGGTATCTATAAACAAAACAATCGGTATGCTTGCGTGAATAACTTTTTGATTTGACGAGATATTTTAGCGAAATTTAGCATGCGTTATTACCTATGATAATAATGCAATCTCCGAGGAATTTTAAACAGAATGAGCACTGAACTATCGGAATAAAGTGCTGGTAACTAATCCTTTATATTTGTGAAGGGTCTTAAAGCTTCGGTGGAGTCGAGGTTCATATTCCAAAACTAATAAGAAATTCAATAAATACAATTGCTTTCGAATAAATTTCGACTGCGGGGGCGAAAATTTTAATGTGCACATTTACTAATTGTTTTCATGCACATTTCACCTAATGCACATTTCGACTACAAATTTCCTCATTTTAGCGAAATTTTTGTCAAAATTTAATAAATTTTCAGCAACATTTTCCGCATGTCTGCTCAACGTTGCTTGCAAAACAAATCCAGCTGACGTGTCTACGGAGCAAATAATTAAATTAGCTACGCTCTGCTACGCTGATTGTAATTATTTGCCCTTGTATTTTTCCGGAAACTTTCATTGCGCTCTAAAAATATATAAGTTCGTAATTATTTGCTCGCTTCAAATTCTACAATTCAGATATTCGTGGCATACTTTTAAGCAACATATATTTTTATATATTTGTATCCACAATATTTTTCCTACGGATATTTATACTTCTCAAATGGTTAATGACGAGCTTACTCTTTCGTATTCCCTGTTTATAGGGTAAGGTACATAGCGTTTTCATGGAGGTCAAATATTGAGAGGAGAAGTTCACTTAGCCGTAATCATAGGGGTTGTCCAATAAGCAATAGTAAGGTAAAGCTAAAAATCTTTACGAACGCAGGAGACATAACCGAAACTGACATTAGCCGCTTTGACGATTTGTTAGGGTATATAATCTCTCGTATAGAAGGTTTATACATCACACTGGACCATTGTTCTAAGCTTTCTTGTCCTGACATGATCTTTCCATTGGCTGCCTTCACCCATGTATCTCGAATAGAACTTCATATTCCATCCGGATAACATGGTCTAACCAGCGCTTTCATTGGATTTTTTCGGGCTTAACTATATCCATGTCGCGAAGAGTTACACAATTCGTATTCTCATCTTCTTCGGCTCCAAAAATTTAGCGAAGAACAGTTCTCAGAAACGCTTTGCTTCTGGGCGGTATAACTGGATGGAAATACGAGGGCTGCTATATATATTTCTGGCCTATTAATGAAAATAGGCATATTTATCAACGAAAATGTTTTCTTTTTTGTTGGATTTGGTTCGTCTTCGAAGACTCACACGGTCGATTGCTGTTTTGTTTCGGGCTCATACGCATAGATCCATGATTCGTCACCTGTGACGATCTTATAAACGTTTTTTGAAGCACCGCGATCGTATTTTTTCAGCATTTCTTTACACCAATCCACACGAGCCTTTTTTTGAGCGATTGTCAAATTGTGCGGGATCCAACGAGAACAAACCTTTTTTACGGCCAGGTGTTTATGAAAAATCGAATGTATGCTGGTGGGAGAAATGCATAGGCATACCTCTATCTTAAGGTATGTTACATGACGGTCTTGCATTATCAGTTCATGTACGGCATCGATGTTTTCTGGAACAACTGCTGTTGTTGGACGACCTTCACGGAATTCGTCTTTGAGCGAGCGTCGGCCACGACTGAATCCGTTGTAATAGTTTTTCACAGTGCTATAGGATGGTGCTTCATAGCCATACAAAGATTTTAGTTCATCGATGCACTCTTGTCGTGATAATCCACGTCGAAAGTTGTGAAAAATGATCGCACGAAAATGTTCACGAGTTAATTCCATTTTTTGGCCGAGATGAATTTTTTAATGATGTTATGCTAAAAAATGTCAAACTTTCCAATGGAAAAGTCAGATTGCACCTGGCAACACTTAGTGTTGCTTAGTCAAGAAATATATATAGCAATCTATATAATGTGTCTAATCGAAATTTTAAATCGTCGAGAGGACCTATTGATCCCAAAGTAGAACCTGCTAGCAAGAGTTATTTTGTCCTTGCCTTAGATTCTTCTTCTTCTTAGTTTGGCGTAGACACCGCTTACGCAATTATAGCCGAGTTAACACTCGTGGCCACGCAAACCTTATCACTATACTTTCTTAAATATTTTTCCGGTCCTTTTCGTGCGTTCGGGACTTTTTCAGTTTGGCTTTTTTTATGTTTTTAGTAAGAAGAAGTAAACTAAATTATATTAACTAATACTCTAACACTTGAAATTTTAGCTCTTAATTTATTGCGTTTAATGAGTAAAACAAATTATCTTTTCTGCGTTTATACAAAACCGGCGGATTTTATTGTTTTTAAAGTGATACACCGACAAAACTTCGTGTTTCAAATAAAAAAAAAAAATTAAATAAAATAAAATATTAATTTCAATTATAGTGTAAATGAAATTAAATTAAAAAAATAAAAAATATCTTTTTTTCATTGCGTGTATATCAACTAAAACAAGTACTAACATTAACAACAGTGCACTACATACTAGTATTAAGCAAAGTTACTTAGTTGCAAACCTACAAATACAAAATGTGAAATGAGAAAAGCTATATATTAGTATGACTAATGAAGGCTGGGATTTTGTGTAGCTAACACACATATACTATATTTTATACCTTTACGAGGTATGACAATTAAGTAATGAGACTGATTCCATAAAAACCGTATATTGAAAATTATTCTACAATTCTGCCATCTCCTTCAAAGTAGTCCACTTGGGCAGCTATACAGCCATTCTAGCGCGTTTTCCATGCTTCATAACATTTCTGGAACGCTTCGACTGGGATGTCCGCGAGTACCCTCGTCACGGCCGCCTGGATGTCCGTAATCGACTCAAACTTTTTAAGTTAAATTTCGCACGAAAACTAATTCGTCGAAATATTTTTCTTTTAGACTGGTATGACTGTCAGTGATATCTGTGCCAAAAGTCTGTGCGTCTGTTTAGTATACGCCTGTCTTTCTGGAGTATATCAAGTGCATTCGACGATTTTTGCAGTGAGCGAAATTATTCATCCCTTTTGAAAGGTTTCAAAATCACTAAATTTTTTCGAAAAACAGCCTTGCGTTGACATCTGTGGAGCAGTGCTTTCCGACCAAGAGAATGTTATGAAACGTACCATTACTGGCGAAGAGTCTCAGACTTATGCTTACGAACTGAAAATAGAGATCAATTGGCTGAATATCGTGGCATAGGTGAGCCAAAGCCGAAAACTGTTCCCAGTTTTCTTCGAATATCCACCAGCCACCGTATTCACCTGATTTATCTCCGTATGACTTCGGGCTATTCCGCAAACTCAAAGGCGAAAATTTAGGCCTTCGAACATATTCGCCGTTTATAATATTTATGAATGAAATTGTCTCTTCGCCTAGATCTTGTAGAACTCAAAATAAGTTTGAGTTCCAAACTCGAAATTGTTATATACATATGTATTTCTAGAGCTATTGTCTATCCAGATAGCAGTTCTTGATGAATTGAGATATCGTGAGTGGCAATGGCTCCTTACGAAATATTGTTTAATATTCTATTCTGTAATTTTGTCATATCGACTATTTTTAGTGGATTTTTAAAAGATTTAGAAATTCTTTGAACTCGGACCTCAAATTTAATTCTTCTGTCAAACATCTCACAAATATTTTGAACAAACTTCAAAATAGCAAAATCGCATTCGATGGAAAGATGAGCTGTATGAGATATACAATAACATTGACATAGTTCAGCGAATCAAGAGAAAGCGTCTGCGCTGGCTAGGTCGTGTCGTCCGAATGGATGAAAACACTCCGCCTCCGAGAGTATTCGACGCCGTACAACTCAGTTGGAAAGAGCAGGTGGTGAAGAACCTGGCTAAACTGGAAATCTCCAATTGGTGCCAAACAGCGAAAAGTCAACTAAATTCTTCAAACCGAACTTAGCAATCACTTGTAACACCATCTTAATATAACTTTACGGCCATCAAAACTGCTGTCGCCTTGTTCTTAACCTGTGAGAGTGAAACTCTTTTTATTGACATTTTTTTTTTCTTACTCTGCTATTTGAGCACTTCGCAAAGTCGTGGTGGACTACCAAATATGCAAAGAATAAAAATACAACAACAACAGCAATAATCAAAAAGTGTAAAACTTCATTGCTCCTCTCAACTGCAATTGCCTTCTACGTAATACTTCCTATTTTTCTATTCAATACCACTTTTTTTTAATTTTCTCCAAGTTATATGCACTTTTCTTATGCAAAATATAGTTAGTTCACAATAATTGCTTACTCACCAGTTGCATACTTAGCAGTTGTACTCGCAAAGATGCTTATCTACTTTTTTCGGGGTTTTATTTTTATGCATTTCCTGGCTGTGCACTTGAATTGTGACTGTCATAATACTTCTGTGGCACTTTTGCTGTTCTCGCAACAGTAAGTTGGTTATTTTGCTGGCTGCATTTGAAGCTATGCTGTGTTGCACTCTACTTTTTTCAAGCGTCCACACTCTAGTAGCTTTGGAGCAGTCACATCAACATTATTTTTTCGCCACAATGAGAAGCGTAAATGTTTTATGTAGTGCCAAAAATAGTTGGAGGCACTCAGCGCATGGAGCCTGAACAACAACGGCAGTAGCTTTGCTGGCAACAGCGCATAGTTTGGGAATGCCAAATGCACGCATGCCATATATATATATTATATTGAGAGATCCTAGGTTTAGTACAGACCCATTTTGAAAACTTATGTCCGAACTGGGAACTGAGTTCGTTGGAATTGAGACTGGTTTGGGCTGTAAGCCTGCAGGAATATGCAGGGTAAAAGTATTTGAGATAGCAACCAGATTCCACGACAATTGGATCCATTTGCACAAAACCGTTCTGAACTAACTCGTATTCGCGCTTTCAAACACTATTCGCGGAACGTTTTCTGATCTTAAAAAATTTCTTAAATAATGCTGTATTTTCGCAGTATTTAACAAATATCAAGTAGTTGTTAAAAATAACTAGGCAAGTTCCCGTTGCATACATTTATATTTCCAAAGACACGGCGAAAAGTACGACAATGTTGCTGTACGAATATTTTCACGAATAATGGCTTACATATAATTCTCTCACTTATGAAACTGAAGTCTCTCAAGACCTCAGTGCATTTATAATTTGCAACTGCAGTTGTTATAATTTTTCGGAAAACTGAAAAAATGATGGGTAACTTACCAAGAGTATTTTCCGATAGCAGAACTGCAATACAGGCCTTGAGCTCATTGATAACGCCTCTGGTGAGCTCAGTAAGCGTTGGTCTTGTTGGTTTGCGAAAGCATTCTGGCTTAGAGATAACGCAAAATGTCAATTGAACTATTAACTCATAGTGAGGTTCATATAACCGCAATGATAAGTGTCCTAACTGGACACTATCCATTGTTTTTCACGCGGTAAGGCCATATATTGTAGAGAACACAACTTGCTAAATCTGCCAGGAGAAAGATGAGAAGGAAACAATTGGACAGAGAAGGGTCCAGATTTTGCCAGATTGAATCATCTTGGTTTTCATATTATACTTTCTATGAAGAAGATACTAGCCGGCTCAATAAATTTGTGACTAGCTTTAGGCGCTTTGCAGGTATACCAAGGTTTTTTTGAACCGTTCTCAGGTCCTCAGCAGTATAAGTGGAATTATTCGGGGCCTCACGAAAACCAGCCTATTTACCTAACCTTACCTAACAAACCGAAAGTGTTCAGCATGCCGTGCTTCGACGATTTTATTTCCGGAAGAAATATAGATGGCTTAGAAGTCTTCATTATCGATATCGAATGATACTTAGAAAAAAGCTTATTTTATCCATTGCCATTTTAAAAGAGTACAGCGAAGAAAAGAAAACTAGGGTTGCTGTTACCAAAATTTTTTAATCAGCGCATTATTGAGCTCGTTAGAATTTTATTTTTAAAAAACTAAAACTCTAAACTGATAACCTTCTCAATCTGTGTGTAGCTTTCCAAATAGTACTTAATTTTACACCATATTATTACCACAGTATTATGAGCTCTTTGGTTTGGAGACCTAAACAATATGGTCCGAAAGGTAGAGATTAAAGAACGCACTCGTAAAAAGAGCTCCGTCTATGAAATACCGTTTGGTCACCCCAGCAAAGGGTGATTTTACGAAAACGCCAAGAAGAGCTAACATATATTTAAGAGCTTTCGTCAGTTAAGCTGATTTGGACTGAAGCTCGAAAACCATAAATTTAGTTCAAACGTTTCCTAAAGGGTCCCACTATACTTGATTCACTTCCAAAATATGCGCTTGCTTGCTCATCGTGTCTGCCTGTATTTGTCAGTGCATTTTTCTAGTTTATACTTTTTTATTACCGTTGGGTTACTTGCAGCTCAGCAAAACTGAACATTCACTTTTTTCTGTGCTACATTCTACCAATTTTGCCGGCACGCACAGATTTTGGCGAAATTGTTGCAGTGTGAGCGAGTTTATTGCAGTCAAGGAGGCAGCTACTCAACGCGCCACTATTTTTACAACGACTCGTCGCACCATCTACCCCGTTTTCTGTGCAACACTTTTGTTTTTAACATTATGTTTGTTGTTATTGGTGCTGTGTTGACTATGTTTATCTCTTCCGTCTCCAGCCTGGCACGACCGACAATAACTAGCATGCGAAATAACGACCACTGTCACAATTTAATCTAATTTCAACTTTTAGCACAGAAAGTTTTGTCAGCCTTCAGTTTTCTTTACTTTGATTTCTCACTTTGCCTCTCAGCGCCTTGGCAATTGTTTAATGGTTTTTGTGGCGAAAACTGGAGCACACGTCTCTTTGAGCTCTTTAGTGCTCTTCTTCAGCAAGGAAATACAAATAAAGCGTATTTGTATTTGAATAAAAAATAGTTTCTTTCAGAGTTGGATATTAATATTTTTAGTGGAGGTTTGCATTTCTTTGTCGAAGAAGTTAAAGTTTTCTTTGTTTCACCGGTCACTGAACAGAAAAGGCTACACATGAAATGGAAAGTGATACAAAAAGACGAAGTAGATAAGTACTTTCAACAATGTAACCGGAACTTGGTCAGAATATTATAGTGGAACGATTCTATTGAAGATTTAAGAATAAATCCTATGCTTTAACTGACTCTCAAATAACTTCAAAATTAGTCCATTAGTTGGGGGGACAGCTCTCTTCAGAACACTAACAAGATAAATATCTGAGTTTCAAGTTTTTCTCTGGATTTCTCCGATTAGCAAGTAGCCTTTGAAAGTCATGTGTTCTTGAAAGCTTGCAAATATGTTATCAATAGCTCTTTACCTTTTGAAAATATGTCAGATAGAGGTATAGTAAGAGGCCTTGACTTATAAAGAAGACCGAAGATCTTCCGGATACTTGGTCCACCTAATTAGGTTAGGATTACATTTCGTGCATTTCTACAGTTCAGTGCGGCGTTCTACTGGAAGTATTTATCATTTCTTTGCCTCATGTATTTCGACAATTTATTTCCCCAACCGATTATCATTCCAAATTCGGTTCGAAAACTTTTTGTCACTTCAGCAACTACTTATTTATTATTCTCCAACTTTGGTCTCCTTTAATTGGCTCAGTCGAAATGAAATCCATTACTACTGATTTTATTTTGGCTTAACTTATCATTTTGGTTATCATTAGTTATGTCGGCTTTTATTTAATTGCAAAGTAATAACCTCATCAAACACGGCAGCCACGAGCGAATAAGCTGTCAGAGAGGCCAGCGCGACTAAACCTAACGAACATTTTTGTTCCTCCTTAGCAGTTTGTTGTTGAAAGGACTTGGTTGCAGACAATAAGTGGTGAAAAATAAAATAAGTAAAAACAACACTCACGAATTGAGAGGCGCGTAAACGGTGAGGAATTTCTCACCTAATAAGGCTTTATTAATGACACTCGGCTAAGTCATCGCCTTGAAGGTGCTAAGTCTGAAAATTAAGCACCACTGGGTCCAGCGCGCACTACCGAAAGCAATAACAAAAAGTGAGAACACGTGCGCAAGAAAATGAAATTTGGAGGGATAAAGATAACCACAAGGGTGATGCTTGAACTTTTATTCGAATGTGGTGGGCAAAAAGCAGCCACTGTCATATTGTACCGTTAGAATGCCAACAAATGAAGGCCACAAAATTTTCTGTTTTGCGTGGCAACAAATAATGCTCATTTGCATATGCCGTAAAATTTAAGAAAAACAGGGCAACAAACCCTCAAAAATAAAAAATATAAACAGTTACAAAGCAGATTAGTGCCATTGCCCCGAAACGTGCGCCTAGCAACAACAATAATATTCATAATAATTAACGCTACCATCAGCAGCCATACCAAATGCGATCATTAGGCTGGCAAATAAAAGTGCTGATGACCGAACAAATGAAAACTGACGGCTGAGACTGCGGAGGTGAACGAAAATACGAAAAAAAAATTAAAAAAAAATTACTTTGGCTGCATCTAAAGGGATAAAATTTTTGCCTTGATCATTAATCTTTGCCACATTTTGACATCTTGTCAGGAAAAATTTTTCGTATCAGTAACATATTTTGAATCGGTCAGATTGTACGGCAGTTATATCCAATAGAAGTCCAACATAGACGGTTCCAACATCCATCTTCTTAAGGAAAAGGACGCGTTATCAATTTAAGATCCATATCTCTAAATTTGAGGCTGTTATAGTTCACGTATATGCAGACAGATGGATGTGACTTAATCGATTCAGCTCGCGATGCTGAACATTCATTACATATATGTATGTACACTTTATAGGAACTTGTGCTGCTTTACCTGCTGAGTATATCTAAAGGGTAGAGAGTTCTTTAAATCCTGCAGAGGCTAATTTATATAATCAATAAATCAGATTCTCAGTCCAAATTGATCCGGTGCGCTATACATGTAATTTCCCGATTATATCAGACCTCGAATAGGTGGAGAGACTTTTTTGTCGCTAAGTCGCTATTCTCACGCTTATATCTCAATTACAGTGAAGGTCTCAAAAAATAATGGAGTGAATGTATAAAAAAATGTTGATAAACTCAAATCAATGAACATATGAACTTTTTCATTTTCTTCTTTAGTGACGTAGACAACGCTTACGCGGTCATATCCGATTTAACAACATCGCGCGGACATAAATCTTTCGCTAAACTTTTCTCTCGAACACTCTTAAGGTTGACTCATTAGAAATGGCCATTGAGCGTGCATCCGCACGATATAGCAGGACGGGCTTTATGAGGGACTTGTGGAGTTCGGTCTTTGTTCATCGAGATGGTGTTTTACTTTTCAATTGACCATTCAGTCCAATGTAACACCTGTTGGCAAGAGTGATTCCGCATCTGATTTCTCGGTTTCTTCTTAGCCTGTATTAAACTAGCAACTCTATTTGCTGTATTACCTGAAGTTCTTCATGAAACTTCAGTCAAAAAGACTGAATGAAGTAATAGATATGATAAATCAGCTAGGCCAGTCGTAAATATAGTTCGAAATTTTCAATTCTTATTTGGCGAAGTAGATATTGGCTGATCTTCACCCGTAGTCATATGAACGCCTATTACATTGAACCATCTTAACTATTCAATTCAAGTACAACGAAATTGGATGGTGTGAAGCTTAATGTTAAAAGTATATTTTGATTCACCTAGTTAATTTCTCTAAGTAAGTGGGTTCGGGATATTCTCTGTAAGATACCACAAATCTTTATCGCAGGTTGAAATGATAAAACCTTGTTTTGCAGGCCAGTCAATGGAGTAAAGCAATTCCTTACATTACATATGATGGTAATACCCACTATACACATATATTTATTACTGACTCCGCATGCGTTGTTCTGCGTGAAATTATGTGTTTTAAAATGAAAAAAGTTTAATTTATACGTAGGTTGCTATATATATTTCTGGACTAAGCAACACTAAGTGTTGCCAGGTGCAATCTGACATTCCCATTGGAAAGTTTGACACTTTTTAGCATAACATCACTCAGAACGTTTTGTCATTTAATTGTGAATTGTTTTATTTACAGGGAATTAAAAAATTCATCTCGGCCAGAAAATGGAATTAACTCGTGAACATTTTCGTGCGATCATTTTTCACAACTTTCGACGTGGATTATCACGACAAGAGTGCATCGATGAACAAAAATCTTTGTATGGCTATGAAGCACCATCCTATAGCACTCTGAAAAACTGTTACAACGAATTCAGTCGTGGCCGACGCTCGCTCAAAGACGAATTTCGTGAAGGTCGTCCAAAAACAGCCGTTGTGCCAGAAAACATCGATGCCGTACGTGAACTGATAATGCAAGACCGTCATGTAACATACCTTAAGATAGAGGTATGCCTATGCATTTCTCCCACCAGCATACATTCGATTTTTCATAAACACCTGGCCGTAAAAAAGGTTTGTTCTCGTTGGATCCCGCACAATTTGACAATCGCTCAAAAAAAGGCTCGTGTGGATTGGTGTAAAGAAATGCTGAAAAAATACGATCGCGGTGCTTCAAAAAACGTTTATAAGATCGTCACAGGTGACGAATCATGGATCTATGCGTATGAGCTCGAAATAGCAATCGACCGTGTAAGTCTTCAAAGACGAGCCAAATCCAACGAAAAAAAAAACAAAAAAAAAACATTTTCGTTGATAAATATGCCTATTTTCATTATTAGGCCAGAAATATATATAGCAGCCCTCGTATTGTGTTGAAAATTATTTATTTGCGATTTTTTCTACATTTTTTTCAATGTAACACAGCTTGAAAAACAAATTTTTTGGTTTCTGTTTCGGTGCGCAAATGTACAGAGTGTACGGTTTTCCAACTCGTGAACACGCCACTAGCCGTGTGAAAAACATGGCATTTCCAGACTTATGTAACACACTTTTAGTGTGTCCTTTTGATTGTCATCGTAAATGCCATTTTCACTGGAAACTGAATACGTTCGAATTGAAATAACAAATCGTTGGAACTCCAAGGAATTCGTAGAATGAAGCATTTGGCTCCCTTGTATTCGATAGCTGCGTCACAATCCGTCGGGTTCCATTACACAGTTCCAGCGCATGAAGATTGCGAAACATTATAATGGCAGATCCAACTTTGAGACGCAAAAGATGCGGCGGCTTACCAAGCCTCTCCAAAGATTTTAGAAATTCCACTGGTTAATTCATGGCTTCATGTTAATTGTTAAGACGATCGATCTTCTAGTTAAAGTCATTAACATCGGTATTTTTGCCTGCTAAAATAGCGTGTGCACTAAAGAAATCGTAGTAACGATAATTTGACCGGCCAACATTGGTCGTGATAAGTTCATCTTTCGTTGAAGTGAATTGACAAAGGCAGGTGGAATTGATATCAAACCACCGGAATTTGATTAGTTCCAATTCTTACCGAATACGATGTAAAATGTCTTCGTCAATGTAATTTTTGCTCGGATCCCATAGTTGACGCGGTTTTGAAGGCTGATATATCGAAATTATCATCGCGAATTTCAGTGGCGTGCAAATTAGCTATCGCATCGTCCATCGTTTATTCCAGTGATTATCATGTTCCAGTTATTGTAATTGCTGTCATGGTTTTCAAAAAGTTGCACACACCGCACCATTTACAGTACGCAATGACAGTGAAATTGCGCCGCATACATTAATTAATAGTAACCGAAGGTAAAGCAATCGTAGTTTCAGGTGGATTGTGTATACTCGTCGTAATGCATTAGTTGAGAACACACCTGGTTGTCCATGTAATAGTTGGCATTGCTTTCTGCGTAACCATTTTTTCTACGATGCATTCCATGTATAAAATCAAGGCATTTCCAAATAGAGCAATGTTCTCGCAATCAGATCACTAATGCAAGTTGAGAATGTTAATTTTATTGTTGGCGGTATTTCCGCTGGTGGTACTGTATTCTCTGGGTTAAAATACACTCTTTGGTCTTCTCCAAATGAACTGCAAGAAGCAAAACAGTCGGAAAACGTTCATGAATTGCAAAAGAAAATATCTTACAAAGCGCGTTATTCCAGCTCACATATTAACTCATTTAAAACTTGCAGATCTCATCTCGTTCAAGGCCAATAACCGCCTTGTTGTTTGCTTGTTGACGTATGTCATCGATTTCACTAAACTGCAATACTCAAGATTGATACGAGTTTTTAATGTGAATTATACAATAGTGGCAAATATTGTACGATCCATGTGTTGCCAACTTCGATGTTCACTCCTCTAAATTGAATGCCGAATGTTCTGCCATTGTCGTCTGGTGAGCGGTGCCGATAGTTCCAGTTTGCGTTTCTGAAAGAAAAGTACGTGGATAGCATTTCGTACATTTATTGTCAGACATAAAAACCGACTATAATCCCAGTGTCCGCAAGGTCCATTGGTTGGATAGCAAAAATAACACACATAAGGTTTTCACTGAATAATTTTCAATAATTTACCTTTTGAATAGCCGAAATAAAGAGCGCAAACGGCGGAAATTGAACGATTCAAATAATTTACAAAGAAATCAATTAGAAAACAAAACAAAAACAATATAAACACTTTTTGGAAATGTACGCTCATAAGCCGGTTAAAAATTAACAATTCATCCTCATTGGATTCCTTTCAAAGTGGTTCAGGCCATTTTTTATTTCATGCAACGGTTTAGTCAGCAGTAGCGAACAGCCAAAAACCCAACTTATTTTTATATTTACAAGGTGCTTTCCTAAGTAAACAGGACTTCAAAAAACAGAACAAATGGTTTTTCTGCAAAACTAATTTATTTTATTCATAATAGTCTCCTTCTGCTTCAATATAGTTTTTTGCATGCCAGTAGGCCGATAAAAGCCTTTTGAATGGCCGCTACGTCTGCATAACGCTTGAGACGGCGAACTATCGTGCAACAAACGCCAACTTTCATTTTCGCGATATTCGGGCGGAACCGTCGAATACGGCGCACCAAACGATCGATAAATCGATGTTTTCGAGATGTTCAATTCCATTTCCATGAATTGCAATGCTGATTTCAGCTGATTTTTGATGAATTTACGCACCACTTTGAAAACGTTGAAACCACTCGTGCACTCGGCTACGTTATAGGAAATCATCGCCATAAACTAGTTTCATCAATTGAGACGTTTCGGTAAAAGTTTTACCAATTTTAAAACTAAATTTAATGTTGGCTTTTTGTTCGAAGCTTATTTTCGCACCGATAACGCAAACATACTGACACTTAAAACTATACGCAATAACCTCACTTCCATTCAATAAATGTCATGAAATGCTCACTGGACAATCGATAAAGATAGCAAATTCTAACGCACTCATCGACATATAGATGACGCCACCAGGAGGCGCTAGATTAAAAAAGTCCCGTTTACTTTGGAAAGCACCTTGTAAGAAGATATATCAACGCCAGAGTTAGCCTTCAAAAGAAAGCTGCATATTTGCATGTTAAAGGTAAGCGGACTTTTTTGTCGCATTATTGCGCCTTTCCCTCTGAAATTTTTCATTTGGTTCCTCTGTTTTTCTCCTCATTTCCTTTAATTTTTTAATTATTCGCATGGGCATTTACCAAAAGCAGCCGTAGCAACAGCAACAACACCCAACGAAATGAAACATATGCAATCGAAGTGCTGATGCGTGATGAAATGCGGCGACGACTGTGACTTAAAGCTAGCTACTGTTCCAATAAAATGCACACTACCAGATGGAGCGAATGCAGCTCTGTCATTGCCTTAAAATATATAATCGTATAAATATATTTATATATATATATATATGTATGTGGTAATGCGCTCATAATGCCGCGTGGTATACGCTTGATGTCGACGCTGATAATAATGAATTCGCTAGCGGCTTACTTCGTAATACCGAAAATATGGTGTGAAGAACCGTTATATTGCATAAGGACTTTTTGTTCAACAAATATAAAGCCAGTAAGCTAGAGTGTGTTTAAAATTGAATGGAAATATTGACATATATACAGTTATATATATATATACATACTGTTATGTATATTTACCCTCTCTATGGCTTTACGGTCCCAAATTACAACAAATTATACCCTACACAGAGAGGAATTTGTAACACTTAATAGAAAAAGTCGGAGGTTCTACAAAATATACATATAAATGATCAACGTAACGATCTGTGACGGTTTAGCAATGTCTTTCTGTCTGTCATTATATGCGTGACTAGCCCCAGTTTCGAGTTATCATTCTGAAATTTCGAACAAGTCTATTAGAAACTGCTCATTTGTCGGTACTGTGGATATTGGACTACTGTATGGTATAGCTTCCATGCAAACCAAACAATCGGAGTTAAGTATTCATATGGAAAACGTTCTAATTAACCCTCTCTGAGGAGTTTTTTCAGAACGGATCCCTATAGCATTTATTATATAAGGAATATTTTATACCTATTAAAGATATTATATGGTCCGTATAGACGAGGCGAATGTTGTTTCTTGTTTTTCTTTTCTTACTACTATTTATCGCTCGCATTCATATTGTTTCTGACTCTCTCTTTCATTTAATTTCTTTTTCATCGCGCGCTACAGTCCAGCGTTAAACGGTTAATATGACACTTTAATTGCCGAGCTTTAATGAGTTGCATTCCGAAAGTAAATGCATTCGTGTACACTAATAAGTATACATTAATCTTGGAATGCATTGTGGAGCGCAGATGTATATCCTCCTGTTGTGCTTAATTGTAGTGCAAAGGCTGTCCAAGAGTTTCAGCGAGTTGATGGTAAAGGTCATTAATTGAAATATTTAACGGAATTTTTCATTGAAATAAATTTACATGTAAACGTTTAACCCATTCCTTCCCACTGTCCTATTAATAGGACACCATAGTAAATATATTTTTTTTTTCAAAACTGACCATTTAACTTAAATATTTCTCTAGAAATTTATATTCATGTATTATTTTCCTATCATAATATAACTTTCTCGCTATTAAAAGTGTTAACATTATTCTAGTATGAATTTTTAAATCTGGCAAATTATGTAAGGTCAAGAAGACCAATCTTTTTTTAATTATATATAACATCAAAGAAATATCTGCTTACTCTAAAGTTTATAAAAAGTATTCTAAGACCTTAACCAAATACCTAAGATATAAAACAAGCAACAAAACAAATTTTGGAATCATGTACATGCTTTCGAAATAAGCCGTACTAAAAATATGACACTGGGGACTTCCCTTTACTATTTGCCGTGAAAGCAAGTCCTGTACATTAAGAGTCAATTGTTTTGTGTCTTGCGTGTCTAGTGTTTACATTATTCGACAAGTTTATGCCGAGCATACTGCATCTCGTGACATGATTGTGATTTTTATTTCATACATGAGTTAAAAAATTGTGAATAATATTGGTGGTTTGATAGTAAAGTGGTTGACGAAGGCAAGTAAAATTATTTTGATTTTGTTCTTTGATGAAATAGTAAAAGTACATATACCCTTTTCTGTTTGATAAATGTGTGCCTATATATATTTTTATTGCTTATAGATTATAGACCCAGTGAAAGAAAAGTATAAAAAGGCCTTGAAGGTGTCCGAAATTGCAGATTATCTACAAGAGATCGAAGATGCAAGTGATGAGGACTTGAATGATATTGATGTTGTCATATTACCTCCAGACGAAGTGGATTAAATGACAGACATAGAAGAAGGTCCTGATGATAATATGGGAGTTTTACCTTTGTCTGAAGTAGCTGGTCAAGTGGAGTTTTCATGTATGGTTGACAATGTGTAAGAAGGTGAACCTAATCAAAGTAATACATCTCGGGCAGGTAAGACAGTCGCCTGGTGTAAGTGTAATCCAGTTTATTCTGATAATTAACCGGGATCTAATACGGCTAATCAATATTTGGAAAACATGATAACGGAGTTGGAAGGGAAATCGGCGGTAGAAATATTTGAAAACTTGTTATGTGACGAGATTTTAGAATATTTTGTTCAAGAAACAGAAGCTTATGCCAAGCATTATAAAAATGACTTGAACTTTATCTCACCGTGAATGAATTAAAAGTCTTCATAGTAATTTGGTTTTTCTCTTCATATCACCATTTGCCCCAAAGTAAACTTTACTGGTGTAGAGATGATGATGTACACATTCCATTTATTGAACAATCAATGTCACGCAATCGTTTTGATAAAACTAAGTCCTATTTACATTTCAATGATACCTCGAAAATTGATAACACTGACAAAGCTTTCAAAATTCGCACGTTTATCGCAAAAGCTAATGAATCTTTTCAAAAGTTTGGGATTTTTGAATCCAGTTTAGCGGTTGATGAAATGATCGTCAAATACTTTGGTCATCACGGAATAAAACAATTTATAAAAGGAAAACCAGTAAGGTTTGGATACAAACTTTGGGCACTGTGTGGAGTCAGCGGCCGTCTGTTATAATTTTTCGTTATATGCAGGCAAAGAAACTCAAACCGCAGATAATATTGGCGATGGCTTGGGCTCAAGAGTGGTAAAAAAGTTGCTTGAAGTGTGTACCGATCCCTGTGCACATGTAGTCTACTTTGATAATTTTTTCAGTAGTATACAATTGTTGGTGGATTTAAAAACTCAAGGGATCAGAGCTACGGGTACAGTCAGAGAAAACAGGAGTAAGAAATGTCCTATCATGACAAAAAAATAAATTAAAAAGGAAATACAGAGGTTATTCTGAGCATCGCTTTGATAAAAACAACGAAATATTATGCGTCAAATGGCATGACAACAATGTAGTATGTCTTTTGACTAATTTTGACACTGTTTAACCTTTTGTTAAAACCAATAGGTACTCAAAAACAGAAAAAGCGAAAGTAGCCGTAGATCAGCCAAGACTTAATCATAATTATAATAAAAACATGGGCAGGGTGGATAAACACGATTGGTTGATTGCTAAATATCCAATCCGTTTTAGAGGCAAGAAATGGTACTGGCATCTAGAAATTCGTTTTCTAGATATGTTTCTAGTAAATTCCTGGACTATTTACGATGTCAAAATCGTGCTTGGCGACTTCAACGCCAGGGTGGGCAAAGAAGGTATTTTTGGCACTACGATCGGTAAATTCAGTCTCCACGAGGAAACATCCCCAAATGGGCTGAGGCTGATCGACTTCGCCGGGGCCCGAAATACCTGTAGTACTAGATTCCAAAATAAGAAGATACATCAAGCTACCTGGCTGTCTCCGGATCGAAAAACCACCAACCAGATCGATCATGTTGTGATAGACGGAAGACACGTCTCCAGTGTTTTAGATGTGTGTGCGCTCCGAGGTCCTAACATCGACTCGGACCACTATATTGTTGCAGCCAAAATTCGCACCCGCCTCTGTGCAGAAAAAAACGCACGCCAACAAACACAAGGAAGGTTCGACGTCGAGAAGCTGCAATCACAACAGACAGCCGAACGATTTTCTACTCGGCTTGCACTCCTGCTCTCTGAGAGCACTCGTCAACAACTCGGTATAAGGGAACTGTGGGACGGCATTTCAAACTCCTTACGTACAGCTGCAACCGAAACCATTGGTTTTCGCAAAGTGCAAAAGAACAGCTGGTACAACGAGGAGTGCCGTGTAGCAGCGGAGAGAAAACAGGCTGCCTACCTCGCAACGTTACGATTGACCACAACACGTGCGGGATAGATACCGAGAGTTGAAGAGGGAAGCAAGACGCAATTGTAGACAGAAAAAGAAAGAGGCCGAAATGCGTGAGTACGAAGAGCTTGATAAGCTGGCCGACAGGAGTAATGCTCGAAAATTCTACGAAAAAATGCGGCGGCTTACAGAAGGTTTCAAGACCGGAGCATACTCTTGTAGAACCCCCAAAGGTGATCTAGTCACAGATGACCAGAACATACTTAAATTATGGAGGGAACACTTCTCCAGCCTGCTGAATGGCAATGAATACATAACACCAGGAGAAGGCGAACCCGATTCCCCAATCGATGGCGATGGAGCAGACGTTCCATTGCCCGACCATGAAGAGGTTCGAATAGCAATTGCCCGCCTGAAGAACAACAAAGCGGCAGGGGCCGACGGATTGCCGGCCGAGCTATTCAAACACGGCGGCGAAGAACTGGTAAGGAGCATGTATCAGCTTCTTTGTAAAATATGATCGGACGAAAGCATGCCCAACGATTAGAATTTAAGTGTGCTATGCCCAATCCATAAAAAAGGAGACCCCACAATCACAACTACCGTGGGATTAGCCTCCTCAACATCGCGTACAAGGTTCTATCACGCGTATTGTGTGAAAGATTAAAGCCCACCGTCATCAAACTGATTGGACCTTATCAGTGTGGCTTTAGACCTGGCAAATCAACAACCGACCAAGTATTCACCATGTGCCAAATCTTGGAAAAGACCCGTGAAAGGAGAATCGACACACACTCCCTCTTCGTCGATTTCAAAGCTGCTTTCGACAGCACGAAAGGAGAAAATTATTCGAGCTGCAGAACTGAATCGAGCAGGTACAATCTTTTATAAGAGTGTACAGCTGCTGGCGTATGCCGATGATATTGATATTATCGGCCACAACACCCGCGCCGACCAGACTGAACAAGGAAGCAACGCAAATGGGTCTGGCAGTGAACGAGGGCAAAACGAAATATCTCCTGTCATCAAACAAACAGTCGGCGCGCTCGCGACTTGGCTCCCACGTCACTGTTGACAATCATAATTTTGAAGTTGTAGATAATTTCGTGTATCTTGGAACCAGCGTAAACACCACCAACAATGTCAGCCTGGAAATCCAACGCAGGATTACTCTTACCAACAGGTGCTATTTCGGACTGGGTAGGCAATTGAAAAGTAAAGTCCTCTCTCGACGAACAAAAACCAAACTCTATAAGTCGCTCATAATTCCCGTCCTGCTATATGGTGCAGAGGCTTGGACGATGACAACAACCGATGAGTCGACCTTAAGAGTTTTCGAGAGAAAGGTTCTGCGAAAGATTTATGGTCCTTTGCGCATTGGCCACGGCGAATATCGCATTCGATGGAACGATGAGCTGTACGAGATATACGACGACATTGACATAGTTCAGCGAATTAAAAGACAGCGGCTACGCTGGCTAGGTCATGTTGTCCGGATGGATGAAAACACTCCAGCTCTGAAAGTATTCGACGCAGTACCCGCCGCGGGAAGCAGAGGAAGAGGAAGAGCTCCACTCCGTTGGAAGGACCAAGTGGAGAGGGACCTGGCTTCGCTTGGAATATCCAATTGGCGCCACGTAGCGAAGAGAAGAAACGAGTGGCGCGCTGTTGATGATTCGGCTATAATCGCGTAAGCGGTGCCTACGCCAGTAAAGAAGAAGATTTACAACCAAGTCAATAAAGATGAGACAATCCCTCTGCTAATTTTAGACGAAGGGTTCGTTTTTCATGGATGAAAAAATCAGAAGGTAAGACAAGTAAACCTACTCCAGGCTCTTCCGAAGTTCTGATGCAACCCGTCAAGGACTAGGTTGTAAGAAAAAGCCTCTTACTTTTTGTGTCAAATGCGATAAAATACTTTGCAGTGATTGTTATATACCTTATCATACAAAATAAACTTATATCTAATATATAAAATTCTCGTGTCACGGTGTACGTTATTGAACTCCTCTAAAACCGCTCGACCGATTTTCGTGAATCTTAGCGTGCATATCGGCTAGGGTGGAGAATCGGACAACATCTATTTTTCATCCTCCTAAATATTAAGGGTGGTCCACCCCTAAATTTTTTTTTATCTTTCCGCGAAGAAAATTTAAAATTCTCTAAAATCGGGAAGTTATTGGTTGTTGAAGTAATTGGACCCGCTTATAACTTTTGAACGGATTAAGCTATTCAACCCCACCCAACGGCATTTCAAAGAGTTTCACTTGACTTTGATTTTCTAAAATTTTGAGCCGATTCGGATCGGTAGATTTCGAGAAAACTCAAAAAAATTTTTTTTTGGTTTTTTGAGAATAACTTCGAAACGGCTATATCGATCAATTCCATAAACTAATCAGCACTCAACCTCACAAAACTACGCTGATTACCGCAAACCGGGTCAAAATCGATCAATTTTCTTGCGAGAAATCGCTGACAAAGAAAGAAATCGGAAAAATCTTTTTTTTTTTTTGAAATAACTCTGAAACGACTCGACCGATTAATTCTGAAAAATCACGTCGATGGCCGCAAACCGGGTCAAAATCGGTTGATTTGTTCGTGAGATATCGTTGACGAAATTCTATCCGCATGTCCGCAATAGGGTTGCTAGCAATCGAATATTACAATTGTAGTACGATAAATTCTTATTCATAGTTCATAATTTCAAGTTCCATTAATTATGAGAGTAGGGATGAGGACGACATTACTATATGATGAACAAAAAATTATTTACGACTGCATCATGCTGGCAGTTTCAAGGAGGATTCTTTTTTTTTGGATGCACCAGGTGGAACTGGCAAAACATTCCTTATTTCGTTACTTCTGGCCGAGATACGATCAAAAAATGACATCGCATTGGCCGTTGCATCTTCTGGCACTGCAGCAACTTTATTAGATGGAGGCAGAACAGCTCATTCAGCATTTAAGCTGCCGTTGAACATTCAAAATAATCCAGATGCAGTGTGCAACATAAAAAAAAAACAATCGTCTATGGCCATAGTGCTGAAACAATGTAAAATTATTATTTGGGATGAATGCACAATGGCACACAAACATTCGCTTGAGGCATTAGATAGGACATTAAAGGATATAAAAAACAATGATAAACTATTTGGCGGCACTTTGTTACTCCTTTCTGGCGATTTTAGACAAACACTTCCCGTTATTCCACGTTCAACGTACGCTGATGAAATTAATGCTTGCTTAAAATCATCGCGACTATGGCGTAATGTTGAAAAAGTACAACTGACGGTGAACATGCGCGTTCAAATGCTTCAGGATCCATCCGCCGAAAATTTCTCTAAACAACTGTTAGATATTGGTGATGGGAAAGTTGATGTACATGAAAATACTGGATGCATCAAATTACAGACGGACTTCTGAACAATCATCGACTCGCAAAATACTCTCATCGATTGCATATTTCTCGACGTACACACACAATATGCAAATCGTAAGTGGCTGGCAGAAAGAGCGATTTTGGCAGCTAAAAATGTGGACGTCAATGGGTTAAATTTAAAGATTCAACAATTGTTGCCTGGGGACTTGGTGTCATACAAATCTATCGATGCAGTTTGCGATACCAACGAGACTGTGAATTATCCAATTGAGTTTTTAAATTCATTGGATTCGCCAGGCATGCCACCACATCATTTACAATTGAATATTGGATCTCCGATTATTCTGCTTCGCAATTTCAACCCACCACGGCTGTGTAATGGCACACGGTTAGTCATTAAAAAATTAATGAAAAATGTCATTGAAACCATCATCTTGAATGGCAAGTTTCAAGGCGAAAATATGTTGCTGTCACGAATCCCTATGATTACTACAGATGTGCCAATTGAATTCAAACTCACTCAATTCCCCATTAGATTGGCATTCGCTATGACGATCAATAAGTCACAAGGCCAGACATTGTCTGTGTGTGGCTTAGATTTGGAAACACCATGCTTTTCCCACGGACAACTATATGGGTCATGTTCTCGAGTGGGAAAACCCTCCAGTTTGTTTGTGTTGGTTAAAGACGGACTAACCAAGAATATTGTACACTCTATTGCACTGAGAGATTAATTTTTTTTTTCAATTGCCATAATTGATAGGATAATATGAATAATTATTTTTGATATTTAGAAAGCTATCAAAAATTGTAGTTTAAAATATATTCGTTACTTTAATAAGGATTAATTTATTAACCTAAATAAAGCATACTTTTATTGTTTATAATGCTTTTGATTATAAGTACATCCCCGCACACTTAGTAGTAGATAGTTATTTTTATTGAACTAAAAAAATGTTTCCTAGAAATAATATACATGGCAAAACAACGTTTGCCGGGTCAGCTAGTACATTGATAATTTTCAAATAAAATTGATTTTTTTATAAGTGTTGTCTTTCATTTTTTCTGAGCATATATCCCGAGTGACCTATTTATATGACGGGCTGATTCATCAACCAAGGTATTTTGTTAATTTTTTTTATTTCATATTCTTCTATCTTAACGTATTAAGAGCCCAAGTTACAAATTTCATCAAAAAATTCCAATGATTTCGATGCTTGAGAAGTAATGGGCTAAAGTGAAGGTGATGAAGTAGGCTTTTTTAAAGTATTAAAAAATGTTTATTTAAAGTTTTCTTATCAAGAGGTGGAGTTCTTTAGTTGAAACAGTTCTTCATTCATTGGAGAGTCATCACTTTTCTTCCCTGAGGATGTGCGGAATGTTCGTCAAAATCTTCCGTGACGTGCCGATTTGTTAAGTTTTGGATTTCGTGTATAGAAGTGCTTCATATATTAAAGAGGAACGTGGAAATAAAGATGGTCGTTGACAGCTACTTCATTTTAGTCTTGGTCAACTTAGTCAACTTGGTAATTTTTATTTAGAATAGAATTTCTCAACTAGATGACAGCTGATAATAATCGTATAGCAAAAGCATCGTTTTGATAATCAGTACGAATATTCCCACTTTTTAAAATATTAGTATTTTTACTCAGACTACTTCTGAACTTACAAAGGATGTGGATTCTGGATATACATCGCATTAATTTAGGTCTAAAGAGTCTCTAAACTCAAAAAAAAAAAGTGAAACGAGGCAAAAGCATATCGGATTTTCAGGTTTCTACGAGTTTGGAAACTTAACTTTGCAGTATGTGTTCAGAATTTCGAAAGAATATTTGCCGACTAAAAAAATCGAGGACTTACCGGTGGATATCCCATTTTTTCCAGTAAACTTTTGACATTGCTTGAAAGCTCGTGCTTTTTGGTATTTAACTATTTTTTTGAACTTAGCCGTTTTTCTAGCCTCGTAAATCTGGCTTCGTGCCATTCATCGTCGCCTCATGCTTCTCGAGCTCAAGATCTTTGTAATATTGCGCAGATATTGTAAAGACAAGATTTTCGTTTTAGAATTTCGTCGTGAAACTTTAAAGCTGATTCATCTAGGCTACAGTCAACGATAATGGCTGTGCAGCTCTTACACATCCATCTATAGTCCGGTTCTCATTTCAAATGATCACTCTTTATTTCTTTTTATGCCGAAAGATTTTTCTGTTGACAAATTCATCTCAAGCGAAGCTTATTAAAATCGACAGTCTGAGTTTTTTGCTAATTGAGCCGTTGGTATCTAAGAGAGTGGCTTTATGAAATTACAGTCGAAATGGTAATAAGTTTTCAAAAACAACGATTCATATTTGATCTAAATCGAAACATTCTAACTATGCTAAATATAACCTTTCACTCAATGCAAGAGCTGAAGACTTCTTTTTAGTAGATTTTGTAAAATTTACCACTGCTCAGATTTCAACCAGCGGTAATTAGGGTGGGTGTCCCTGCTGAAATGTTTGTTATTTCAGCCGCACACCTTAGCCGACATCACAATATGAGAAACAAAAGCAGAGAGTTGTCGCAAGAGACTAAGTTCTGTCTACCTAACTCTCTTTCAACTTGGTAGTTTTTTTATTATTCACTTTTTACAACTTTGAATGCGTTCAAAAAAGCTTTTCAATTAAATTTCTCTTTGTTAAATTTGCAACCCAAATCAACACACTTAATGCCACACTGCGCTGTCGAATCGCCGAGGTAACAGCTTTTACATCAAAAAATATCCACGTAGAAAAGCTCTGGTTGAGTTTAGGAGAAATTGCGAAATTTTTTATGAACCATTCTATAACTCCTTTTTTTAATATGCTGCACTATTTGCTTTTGATTTTGTGCGTAATTAAGGGTGTTTATACTCTCTTCTGGATGCGCACCGCCTTGACGCGGCGCTAATAGCAGGCGGTGCACACTTTGCGTTTTCACAATTTCACTGCGAGACTAATTTTTGGCATATGGAGAGGGAGAGTGCAAAAATTAAACGCATACACATACCTTGAGTAAGCTTGGAGTGTAAGAAACAATGAGAAAATCCTTGACGAGTTAACTAAAGCGGTAAAATGCACAAGTACCGTTAACTTAATAAATCTGATTTATAAATATGAGCAGCGGTTTAGCGCGGGAGAGCGCGTAAGTAACTGGGGAAATACTTGTGCTATAAAATTAAGACGTACCGTCACTGTTGGAAACAAAGCGGGGTAAACAATAAAAGTTTGCCTGGCTGCACTCGAGAGTTGAGAAAATTCTCGTGTAGTGAAGGAAAAAGGTAGAAACAAAAGACTAAATGAAAAGTTGTAAGAGCTTAGTAAAAAGTTGTTTAATTTTCAGCAAATTCATGAAGCTTTACCTTACTTGCCACTACTTGAAGGGTTTACCATAAACCTAATAGTTTTTAGTGCAGTCGACTTCTTGGCAAATACCTTTCTTTAAATAATAGAGACACTTTGTTTTCTTTGATAGCTTGTGTAGGGGTTAGCGGGACATTTAAGTCATGTCCAAATGATCCGATTTATATAGGGTAGTCAAAAAAATCTTTTCGTATTTCTAATCAAATTTTAATTCATTTTTTTATATTTATAATAATATACAAATAAACAAATACATAGGCTGCTATATATATTTCTGGACTAGGCAACACTAAGTGTTGGCAGGTGCAATCTGACATTTCCATTGGAAAGTTTGACATTTTTTAGCATAACATCACTCAGAACGTTTTGTCATTTAATCGTGAATTGTTTTATTTACAGGGAATTAAAAAATTCATCTCGGCCAGAAAATGGAATTAACTCGTGAACATTTTCGTGCGATCATTTTTCACAACTTTCGACGTGGATTATCACGACAAGAGTGCATCGATGAACAAAAATCTTTGTATGGCTATGAAGCACCATCCTATAGCACTCTGAAAAACTGTTACAACGAATTCAGTCGTGGCCGACGCTCGCTCAAAGACGAATTTCGTGAAGGTCGTCCAAAAACAGCCGTTGTGCCAGAAAACATCGATGCCGTACGTGAACTGATAATGCAAGACTGTCATGTAACATACCTTCAGATAGAGGCATGCCTATGCATTTCTCTCACCAGCATACATTCGACATTGCATGAACACCTGGCCGTAAAAGCGGTTTGTTCTCGTTGGATCCCGCTCAATTTGACAATCGCTCAAAAAAAGGCTCGTGTGGATTAGTGTAAAGAAATGCTGAAAAAATACGATCGCGGTGCTTCAAAAGACGTTTATAAGATCGTCACAGGTGACAAATCATGGATCTATGCATGTGAGCCCGAAACAAAACAGCAATCGACCGTGTGGGTCTTCCAAGACGAGCCAAATCCAACGAAATAAAAAAAAAATAATAATAATTTTCGGTGATAAATATGCCTATTTATAGCAGCCCACGTATGTACCACTTTGGTACATACCATTGATGTGCTACACGAACTGATACAGCTTTATCTCCGTTAACTTCACAAATTTCATTGGTGGGTTGCGTAGCATTCTTCCCTTTGTCATAAAAAAAATTCAAAATATAGCAAATTTCTTCATTATTTTGACTCATTTTCGAACAAACTAGAACAAGACTTTTTCGACGACGCTCCTGTATCAACTGTTCATAGACGTTTTCATACCACTTACTTACTTAAAAAAAAAAAACAAAAAAAACCTACTAGCCTTATGTTATTATTTATGAGGCTACCTCTAGCAATAGAAAGTCATTACAAATGCCCTTAATGCTAGTGCGGGCTTCTTTATTAATTGTGCAGAATGTCGAACTGTCAATATATTCCACCATTCCAAATATATATATTCCAAAGCCAAGGATGTTGTTGTTGTTGTAGCGCCAGAATTCTGCCGAGTTGACAGTCCTTGGCCGGATTAAAATCCGGGTCCGTTCCGGTTACGTAGACCCGACTGTCGTGGGAACGGCCAAAGCCAAGGATCGTGGTGTGCGCTGGAGTTGCCTAGTACCAATTGGGTGGCATCTGGTTAGGGAATATGTAACAGACTATATCCTTGATCTTGCTCTAAAGTCCGTTAACGTTAAGTTGTAAGAATGGTAAGTGTCGTGGTAAAATAGGGGTAACGCTGGAAGTGAGGGCCTACTGGGCGTTTGTCACAAAAGATATTGTTTGGCAACGCTATTGGAGGTAGTTGCTTGTTTAGACTCCTAACGGGCAACGTACGAGGACTTCGCTCCATACACAACTTTAACAAAAGGGCAGTAGAATTAATTAGTTATACATTGAATATCCGGATCGGTATTTCGAAACAACGGGATGTTCAATAGGGATGCTATAAAAATAGATCGATAGGGACTGCATACGACACAATATTTCTTCGCGCTCTTCTGACATTTCTCTTCAGTAAGATTTGCCATTTCATAATAGAAAGATATACGATCCAACAACGAGTCGAAATTATTAAATTTTACTGCCGAAATTCGGAGTCAGTGGACCCTTCTTTAAGAGCGAATTTGGTAAACGTGTTATCTTACGAAATGGCCCAGTCAATTGGCTGCCTCGGTCGTGCGATTTGACGTCATTAGACTATTTCCTGTGGGGCTACATCAAGTCTATGGTCTATTCCAACAAGCCAGCACCGATTTATGAACTTCGTACGAATATCGAATTGCTTGAGAACCGTCGAAAATTGGGTTCAGCGTCTGGACTTCTGCAAGCGTGTCTGTGATGGCCATGCAAAAGCAATCGAGTTCCTTGCATAATCGCATCAAATGTACTTTCAAAGGAATAAAGAATTTCATTGATTTCTCAACCCGTTTTTACTTTATTTAAAAAACTTTTGTAGCGCTCTTACCGTTATTATAATAAGCGACTGTGTTAGGATTTACGATATTTATTCCATATCTCCTGTATTCTTGCGATATTTGATTCACATCATTGCAATTTTCGGTATTGGTCCGCCTAATGTTAGCAACTGAGAAACAGTTAGCTGTTTTTCGCACCCGGTTTTGCAGTAAAATCTTTCGACTTCAGGCGTTTAAATAGTTATACATCGATAAGACTGAATTTTCGGAAGTTAAAGTCAAAGAATATGAGTGAGCGTTGCCATTCCTTCAAAAAAAAAAAAATTACAAATATTAAATTAAGTAAAAAATAAGAAATTTCATATTTTATTAAGACCCTTTACCGTAATAACGGTGCCTTCACTACTCAGTGAGGCTGTCCAGCATTAACCACAATTAATAGGCAATTCTTTCTTTATTAATTTTTGTCACTTCGGTAACGTGTAACCACCTTTTTGGGGTTAACAGACTCGCGTAGTAGATTGCACATACAAACACACTGACGCAAATATGTACGCGTACTATTGGCAATCACTGTTTGTAGTCTTTTCACAGCTGACGCCGGTTAATAGGCTGCATACGAGTAATGCCTAGCAAGCATGGACTGCGTCGATAAAAAGATTAACAAAAACAACAACCAGTAGTACATAAAAGCAACAATAATAATAATAACAAGAACAACAATCACAACAACAAAGCATTGGTAAATCAAACACTCAGCACATTATCGGTTGTGGAAACAATGAAGTCACTACAACAATAAAAACATTAACATGAATACACACCTGCAGCCAAAGAACTATGGCCACAATCACAGCCACAGCTATAACACTTTGGCGTAACGGTTGAGCCTGCTGCGCGCCGAACGCCGTAAACCATTAACGTAGTAAAAGGCGAGTCCTGGCGGTCGCAGCAATTTTTACCAATCCGCACACCGGCGCGCAGCGTTGTAACGCCTATTTCCGGTTTGTTGCTCCAGGCGGCGCAGCTGTTTTTGCGGAACGCCGCTTGGCGCCCGTTATTTGATATGCCAATATTATGTGTTGTTTGTTTATTTGTCGTGTTTTGTAATTGGTGTTCAGTGTCTGTGTGTATTTTATGTGTATAATCTTTAGTCTTTCTCCTCATTCAAGCAGTTATCAGCAGCTGGCGCTTTTTTTAATACTGGTTGGCAGAAAACTGACAACGTTGCAATGCCAGCTGTTCTCGAGTGTCGCCATTTATTTTGATGACTTTTATCGCCGCTATTCTCTAGGCGGCAACTATAAAATGCAGCTGCTGCCCTCTAAAAAAACCTAATATCTAATTGTACACCGAGTACACTTACCAAAGCAATAGCAGCGATGGCTTAAAGCGTGTGAAATTAGCAGATGACTTATTGACCATTACGTGTGGGCGCTCAATTAACAAGAGTTCTGAGGGTCTTAAAGGTTATGAAACGTGTTTATAAAAGCAATAAAAAGCTTCTGGGACTCAAAGTATTTTCTTCACTTTAGGAATTTCGGCTCAGATGGAAATTTCGGTTAAAATTTATAAAAACAAATCTTTGCGTCCTTAAATCATTTTTCAAATTCATATTTCCTCATAAGATAATAGGAGCTTACTAATTAAACGACAGATAGCCAAACTTGAAACCACACTTCGTTCAGCTGACAGATTGCTGAGGTTTAAATTTGGTAAAATATAGCGCTCTCTTAAAACAATCATTTATATTTTTCCTTGTTTCTACTGTTATTGCAGTTGTTATAGCCGCAGAAAACATTAATCAAGTCATTTTGAGATATTGGAACAAGTTGACTCTCCTTGGTCGAACCTAATTAAGTGATCGTTTTTTCTACATAGGCCTGACTGTCTTAAAAGAGACCATATTTTGCTGTATATAGAGAAACCTGTTCTTTTATTGCCGGCTTTTTATTGTAGGAATTATCATACTTTAGCATTTAATAAAGCAGCAAACGCAGCTTCTTCATATCAAAACTTTTATTTGGATACAGCGACACCGAAAATGTCGACAACCGAGCCGAAATTGAGAAGCCTAGGCAAATCTTTTTTAGCAACGGTCTATCTTCGGCAAAATCAATTCGGAATACAATGGACTCAAATGGAGGCTAAAATGAGTCTGCTTGATGTTCCTTTTTAGAATGGTCCTGTTGAGTACGCGATGATCAGTATGTGAACTATAATAGTTCACCACTGGTTCGTTACTGTCACTAAATCTTTATACTAGAAGTTAAAAATCGCTATTTCTCGACCGGGTTTTTTACAAAAGCCGCTTGAAAGATAGAGTAATGTGTGCCATTCACTTGGGAGTGAGCCGAGTCATAAAAGGCAAGAGAGTTTTAAGCGTAGCGATCTTAAGCTGCTCAGCTACAGAAACAAAAATTTCAATAGCCAAAATTACGAATTAAATTAAAGTTTATAATTTTTAAATGTTACTTGTAACATAGAGTAGATAAAATAATTTTTTTAATGGTAAAGAGTGAGTTTGTTAGATAAAATGTGCTGGAATGGGAATTGAAATCATGACATATACGGCGGAATGGTTCGTTTAACTTAAAATTTGTTCTAGAAAATTTTAAAAGTAAGAGTCTAACCCATATTATCCCAGCGCTCCATTTAAGGTGCACTTCTTTTTTGTTTCAGATTACGCAAATTTTATTCTGTGTTGGTAGAGGCTATAATTTATTTGGGTTCTTGACGTATGTCATTATCACCTAAAACTTGTTGAAAGTGATTATTGTTTTCGGTTATCTCTCAGGAATTATTTAAACTCTGTGAATTTCAGCCATCATGAATTCCAGGAGAGGGTAAGTAAAAACTTTTTTTATACTTATAATTAATTTTACCGTTTTCGTTTTTTTTTTTAAGTTTTAACTAGTCTATTAGTTAACATCATGAATTTGACGAAAATTTGCTTTTATGTGTTCATTTTACTAAGTTTTGTGTACCGCCCCATTTGAGGTGCGCTGGGAATAGGAGGCACCGTGGTTTTTGCTACGGGCCCTTGTACTCCCAGCTTCAGTAAACTATATTTAGAACTATTTTACCGTATTTTTATATGTTTTGTTATTTACAGGTTGAACGTTCACGAAATTATATCGGCATTAGAAGATGATCATAATATACTGTCTGCAGATATATTTATCACACCACCTGAAAACAATGACTTCAGCGATGAAGACAGCGGAAGCGAAGAAGCGGGAGAAATAGGTAATCTTACGCGTCGGCAACTACTAGCAGAAGCTGAGGTGCGATGCCAGCTACCATCAGCAGATGGGGTCCTGGAAACCGTAGATGGAATTCCATTTATAAATCAGGATGAACAGGAACAACAGCCGTCCGCGTCTCAGTCAAATGAACCACCTGCAAAAAAATCTAAGACTATTGTCACGAGGAAGTGGAGACAAAAAGATATAGCTGCAAACCCTGAAAGGGAGTCGATGCAACCTGATTTCGTTTTAGATAAGGATAATCCATTAGATTTTTTTGAGATGTTTTTTGACGAAGAAGTTTTCGAGCTCCTGCGGTCTAGCACGGAACAAAATGCAATTGCAAAAGGACATGTCAATTTTCGAGTCACTGTTGAAGAAATTAAAAACTTTATCGGTATTTTGCTTTTGTCAGGCTACAATAGCGCTTCACGCTATAGATTATACTGGGATCAAAGTATTGACACTCATCATCCAGGAGTTGCATCATGCATGACTCGTAATCGTTTTGAAGAGCTTTTACGTTTTTTTCATGCATGCGATAACAACCGCCTACCTTCTGACGATAAGTTTGCAAAAGTAAGGCCACTGTGGAATCTTATGAATGAGAGATGGCTAAAGTTTTATCCCGGAGACAAACATTTGTCTATCGATGAGTCTATGGTACCTTATTTTGGAAAACATGGCGCAAAACAACATATTCACGGTAAACCAATACGTTTTGGCTATAAGATTTGGTCACTGTGTACACGATTGGGTTATCTTATTTATGGAGAACCTTACCAAGGAGCTAAAACTGGTAACACCAATCCAAATCTAGGCGTTGGAGGCTCTGTAGTGACAAATTTGATTTCGAAACTGCCAAGTGATAACCACTACAGTTTCTATATTGATAATTTTTTCACTTCTTTACGTTTACTAGACGAAGTAAGTCAGATGGGTCATGTTATCACTGGTACATTACGTGCTAATAGAACAGAAGGTGCCCCGCTAAAAGACATCAAGGAGATGAAAAAGACATCACGGGGTTCGCACCACCAAATTACGGATTTATCATCCAACATGACTTTAGTGCGCTACAACGACAACAACATCGTAACTATTGCCTCAACGGAAAGCGGTGTTCATCCGATTGGTAAGGTGAAGAGATGGTGCGGCAATAAAAGAGTAGACGTAGATCAACCGCATTGCTATCTATTATATAACAAATATATGGGCGGAGTCGATCGACTCGACCAAAATGTTGGAAAATATAGAATTTCAATAAGACTGAAGAGATGGTATTGGCAAATGATAATGTTCCCCATAAATGCCTGTGCTAATAATGCTTTTCAGTTATACCGAGTTTCACCAGCAGGCCAAGCTAAAGACGCTCATGATTTCTTGTCTTTTACAAGATACATTGTGCAGACTTATTTGATACTTGGCAAACCTTCTACATCCATAGCAAAACGCATTGGAGGCAAGACACCGTTAACTACGAAAAGTAAGCTGCCAGATTCGGTAAGGCTGGATGGGAAGGAACACTATATCATTAGAAACGAAACTCAAATTCGATGCCGCGAATGTCACAAGAATACGAAATTCAAATGCAGTAAATGTGGAGTTGGCCTCCATCAACATTGTTCTCAAGCTTTTCATACCATAAAGTAATTTTTTTTCTCTCATATCAACTTTGATTTTTAGCTTACGTTTATAATTGATCTTATATATTGTGATTTATCATAATTTTTGTGTACTTATTCTTTATTTACTAATAAAAACCATTCAAAATAATAACCGACTTCGCATACAAAACCCGAAGGCATATTTTCCCAGCGCCCCATTTAAGGTGCGGTCCTGAATTTCAGCCAGTATAGAAAATATTTTTGATAAAAGCTTATTTTCATGTTATTTAGAGCCTACTCACTAGATAGACATAGAAAAAAAACATTTTTCTATGTAATATCACACCTTGGGATAATATGGGCTAAACTGCCTGGCAGAGCGAGCGGGAATGTTAAAATTAATATCAGATAAGAGAGATGGGCTACAGATTGACCCATTCATGAGTTTTACAAGAAATATTATACCAAGCATCTCCCTACGATTAGCGAGTGTCGGGAGATTTAAAAGTTTTAAGCGGTTAGTGTAAGGGGGAAGATTTAAACTGGAATCCATATGCAAATGATTTAAGGCAAAAAGTAAAAATTGTTTTTGAACGGACTCTAACTTATCCGAATGGACTTGGTAACTAGGGCTCCAAACCATAGATGCATACTCTAATATAGGCCTCACCAGAGATGTAAAACGAATTTTTGTGGCAAGCGGATCTCTAAATTCTTTAGACCAACGTTTAACTAAACTAAGAGTGCCTTTAGCTTTAAAAACCGTGGAAGAAGCGAGAAGATTAAAATTGAGTTTGGGGTCCATAGTTACTCCCAGATCAACAAAACTGTATACTTGCTCCTACCTAAAGTTTTGTATTGCGTATGAAGTAAGGTCTACAGATCTACGTGAAAAACACATTGTTTTAAATTTTTTAAGGTTCAATGGAATGTCATTTCTATCACACAAAGAAGCTAGGTTGTTTAAGTTTCTTTGCTACTGACAGTTTTCGCTGTTTGAAGTATACGATTTAAAAAGTTTTACTTCGTCAGCATATAATTAAACTTTTGAAAACTTAAAAACAGATGATATGTCATTAATAAATAACAAGAACAGAATTGGACCAAGATGGCTAACTTAAGGAACGCCTGAAGGAACATTGATTATGTCAGAAAAATTATCGTTAAATATGACTTGTTGAATTCTATTACTAAGATAAGAAGCAACACATTTTAGAAATATTGGTTGAAAACCAAGAAGATCAAGTTTATTCAAAAGAATTGAAAATCTGCATATATAACATCAGTATTCTTATTCTCCCTAAAGCCCATTGATACATGTGATACAAATTCAAGCAAATTTGATATTGTAGATTTCCCTTTACGAAAACCGCGCAGAGAACAAGAATTTCGTGGAGAGATCCGGAAGGTGATGTCGTCTGTCATAATTGCTTCAAAAAGTTTAGGTACTGCAGACAAGTTTGCTATTCCCCTATATTTTTCAATAGATGTCCTAAATCCACTCTTATGTAAAGGAATTATAAATGACTTTTTCCATATGGAAGGAAATAAGCCTTGCATAAGAGATGAATTAAATAGTTTTGTTAGGAGTTGGTATATATATTTGGCACATTTTTTAAGAAAGCATAAGGGAATCATATCTGGGCCATATTTGTATGATTATTCTAACGTATGTAACTGCTTCGGAAATGGTAGGTGCATCAATGACAGAAATCGGACATAACTTGTGCTGATGCGGAACATTTTTTGGGGATTTTGAAGAGTAATTGATTCTTGAATAATTCAGCGAACATATTAGAATATATGACTAAAGCTGCTCACGACTTCCGGTCTTTGACCAAGTATCTTCTGGGTAGCCTAAGAACATCGGTTTGGAAGGCGAGCTAATGTAAAAAGACGAAACATCCCCTCGGAGGCTTGTGCGCCCAATGAAAAAGAGCAACAAGCTCGGATGAGAGACCCCTCTTTTGATGACGACCATGGCAAACTAAATAAGGAATACGATTTGATGGCATACAACCGGAATGTGTGGTCCTTAATCGGGAAGGTGCCCCTGCCCAGCTGGTTGATGTCCACGTGAAAGTAAAGGCTGGCATCACTGCCATCCAAGAAATGCGGTGGACGGGACAAGGACTGAGACGAGTAGGTCCTTGTATTATTTATTACAGTGGCCATATAAAGGAGCGCAAATTTGGTGTCGGATTCGTGGTGAAAGAGAGACTCCGTTGCCGAGTACAGTCTTTCACAACGGTGGATGAATGTCTAGACACAATCCGCATGAAAGCGAAGTTCTTCAATATATCGCTGATCTGCGCCCACGCCCCGACGGAAGAAAAGGGCGATGTGACAAAAGATGCCTTCTATGAGCGCTTGGAGCACACTTATGGAAGCTGCCCCCTTCACGATATCAAAATCGTGCTTGGTGACTTTAAGGCAAGGGTGGGCAAAGAAGGTATCTCCGGAACTGCTGAAACATCCCCAAATGGGTTGAGGCTCATCGATTCCGCCGGGCCCGAAATACGGTTATCTGTAGCATAAGATTCCAGCGTAAGAAAATTCATCAAACAACCTGGCTGTCTCCTAACATCGACTCGGACGACTATTTTGTTGCAGCCAAGATACGCTCCCTTCCGCAGGAAAAAGTGCACGTCAATAAGCACAAGGAAGGTTCGCCGTCGAAGAGCTGCATTCACAACAGATAGCCGAAGGATTTTCTACTCGACATGCATTCCTGCTCTCTGAGAGCACTCGCCAACAACTCGGTATAAGGGAATTGTGGGACGGCATTACAATCTCTTTACGTACAGCTGCAAACGAAACCCCGTTTGAAGAACAACAAAGCAGCGGGGCCGTCGGATTACCGGCCGAGCTATTCAAACACGGTTGCGTGGAACTGATAAGGAGCATGCTTCAGTTTCTTTGTAAAATATGGTCGGACTTAAGCATGCCCAACGATTGGAAATTAAATGTGTTCTGCCCAATCCGCAAAAAGGGAGACTTCACAATCTGCGCCAACTACCGTGAGATAAGTCTCCTTAGCATCGCGTATAAGGTTCTATCGAGCATATTGTGTGAAAGATTAAAGATTAAAATATTTGGATCTTATCAGTGTGGCTTTAGACCTGGCAAATCAACAACCGACCAGATATTCACCATGCATTTAAGTTTGGAAAAGACGCGTGAAAGAGAATCAACACGCACCACTTCTTCGTCGATTTCAAAGCTGCCTTCGACAGCAATTTGGTATCCCCGCAAAACTAATACGGCTATGTAAACTGCCGTTGAGCAACACCAAAAGCGCCGTCAGTATAGGGAAGAACTTCTCCGAGTCGTTCGACACCAAACGAGGTTTCAGACAAGGCGACTCCCTATCGTGCGAGGAAGACCCTACTGTTAACACGGCTATAATCGGGTAAGCGGTGTCTACGCCAGTGAAGAAGAAGCTTAAGTCTAAAATATATATTTTATGGTATTGATGACATTCTTTTGTTACCATATAGCATACTTGTCCTACTTCCGTATCTATTTGCATAAATTCCTCTGGTCTACCATTTTTTTACATAAATGATGAGCTCGTGCCATCGAAAGTCAGTTGTTTTAGGGCCATATTTTACGAATCTTCTGTAAGTAAAGGATGACTATCTGTCAATGACTGAAGAGGTGCCAGAGTTTTTTGGGCAAGTGGGAGGGTACTTTAAGATGTATTTGAGTTAGCAATACAACGGCAGCAAAACAAGGCATTAAAAGGGAACCTATCCCTTTAAGACCTGAGAAATTAAAGTTTACAGATTTCAACGCCGCTTTGCACAGTTGCTAATATGACCATCGTGAATGCAATAAAAATAAGAAAAAAAAATGTCCGAAGAAGGATTGCTAGAAAAAGTACTCGCACAATTGTGTATTACCGGTCTTAAGGCCATATTATTGAAAGAAAAAGCAGTACGATTTAAAGATCTTATTTCAAGAAAAAAAAATGATTTTATATTGATGGAATGTATTTAAAAATAATATTCATACACATTGATTGAAAGCGATCATTGTTTTGTGTGGTACTCCTGAAAACACTTTTTATTTTTGGTTAGGCAGAAAAATACATCGCATTTGGAGCATTTTATTTTAGTTCTGCTTGTACATTTTTTCAGGCGGCACATCCATGGTGTTGTCATATCCATTGCCTCTGGCCAGTGATCATACTGATCAGTACGTACATCAACGGGAGGATCCTGGGGTCTGTTACTTTTTATAGCTGGCTCTGCTGTTGATGTGCAATACGGAACAGGTGGATTAACTGGCCTTTCAGTGAATTTGGCCAATACTTCGACGAGCTCAGATTTAAACTTAAATAGGTCTTTAATATTCTTTTTTCGCATGCCCGCCTTTAGTGCATCGGCTCTGTACTCTCTCCATGCATTGCATACTGCCATATCAATCAAATGAAGAGTTGTTTTTACAGTCCATTTCTTCGTTTTTATAAAAATTCTGTAGTATTCCACTGACTGATCAGCTGCGTCGACTCCGCCCATTTTAGCGTTGTAACGCTTCACGATTTGAGGGCATGGTACATTAGTGTGCTTGCGTTCCTTTTTGCACCACCTTTGTACCACTCCAACTGGGTCTTTTCCACATTCTGTGGATACTAGCGTAACGCACTTGCTATCTGCCCATTTAACTACAAGTACATTACCTTTCACAAACTGGATTATGTCTCCCCTTTTCGTATTTCTGTCTAACGGGAAATCCATCCTCTGCACAGGCAATCGGCTTAAAGCTGTGGTCCCAGTAGCTTTGTAGTTGAGTCCCAGGAGCTTTTCCGAAAGCGGAATCATGGTAAAGTACCGATCAAAATAGAGAAAACTCCGTTTCGGCGAATGTTTTGTCAATCTGATGACAATAGACGGTCCAACTCCTAAGCCAATGTCAGAAAAAGTTCCTGCTCCTTGGAATATTTCGAAATCGACGACGAGCTCGCTGGAAGTCGCAACAACAAGGTTCTTAAGACCTACAGGTCTCGGTTTATTTTTAACGTATTGCCGCATGGACGCCCTTCCTGTAAATGGGATCATTTGCTCATCAATCGAGTATTCCGTAATTTCTGTTGCTAGTGCTTGGCATCGAGATCTAAAGTTTGTCGGCTGTTCCTTAATGTAAAGAATTTATCTCTGGTCATCGCGTTTTTTATTTGTGCTAATCCGAAGCCTTCCGACCAATACATCCGGACTCTGGGGTGAGCTAGGCAACCTATTATGATATGGAGTCCATAAAAATTTTTAATATCGGCAGCAGTAGCATTGAGAACACATCCATGCTGAGATAAGTGATACTTATTCGTGAAAAACGCGGCGTTTTGAAAATGATTTTCAGGAAAATATATCTGAAAATACTCCATGGGTGTACCAACTAAAATATTTCCTTGATGACTTGTTTGTTGCAAGGGCCTCGAGTCAACAAAATCGACGCTCTTCCAGACTTCATCCCGAGCGGGTACGCTAGTATTTACATGACTTACAGTTGGGTCTTGATTAGCTGAAAGTAAAATTTCATCTTCCGAAGAAGCTTCACTACAATCCGATTCGGTTGAACCGCCCATTTGCCTATTTGTTGGTTCCCAGAGCGCATTATCATTTGAGTCATCAGAACTAAAGTTAGCATCGGAATTTTCCAATATTTGGAGAACTTGAAGCACGTCCTCATCAAGATTCAAACTGAAATGACCTGGAATGACACAATTGTGCGGGTAAATGAAAATGCGAGGTCAAAGCCTGAAGCGCACAATTTTTAAACACAAAAACTCAAAACACTTAATTTAATTATAATTTTTTCACAATAAGACAATATATAGTTTATCTAATATTTTTCAACACACATTTTTGCAAAACATCACGAAACTAAAACACTGCACAAAACTTATTTCAATTTACCTTTTTCCATTCTTGACAACACGGCTGAACACTTCAAAACTTTGCAAATTGTAACAAAAATATACAAAAAATCAAAGCAACCGTTGAAAAGACCCGTTAGAAATAAATGGCACAATCATTGCTTTCGGGTCTTAACACGTAGTAAAGCGAAAAAAAAAGTTTAACAAATTTTTAGTCTTACCCGCACAATTGTGTATTGAAGGTCTGAAAGGGCTATACCAAAATGGCTTGAAATAGAAAAGGACATCGCATATTGGACGGTAGTGGCGTGACAGTTGTATAAATGAAGACACAGTTCAAAGTTTGATTAGATTTTTGGAGCTACTGACCGAAGAAAGCTTTCCTGTGGCCTCGCTAATTTAGGTTCGATGAAATGTCTGATCCCAAGGTTGGGGATAACCTTTGGACTGCTGTATACAGGTCTTTTTGAAACCAGATGAAAACTGCTGTAGTTAAATTTTAGTTCTCGAAAGCGCCTTGAACTCAGAATAAATCTGTTAAGGTGCTTTATTTCCATTTCGACTACTTCACACGGATTTTTAAAAGTAAGACATCCGATTTATTTTAGCGTAGACGTGGCAAAATATGGAAGGATGAGAAGGAAGTCTTGAGATGACTATATCATTTTACTCCAAGCATCTCATGCAACTGGCATTCAGTAAAGTTTTCAATCTTACCGCATGAATAGCGATCGGCCGTGCCCAGTTAGAGCTCCTGCAGCTATTGAAACGCGAATTTTGCTGAGTGCAAACAGCTCACTAGACATCTTACTATTCGCTCTAGATCAAAAAGATCATGCGGTTGCATCCTAGCTAGTAGCTGACCAGAGCTTGCCGAGCTCGCCTTAGGGTCAACCATTCAGTGGTGAATTGCAAAACTCTTCCTATTCTCTACAGTTCGCGTTGCCAGGGGAAAAGAGTTTACGTAGACATACTAGTCACTAGTCTCCAGTATATGGTTAGCCCAAGTGAATAGACCCTCTCTGGAAAAGGCTGCAGTTCGGACTAGTAGATCTACTGTTACTTTAAAGACGGTCATTCCAGTTAGGTACGTATAGAGCTCCTATGGCCAGAAATTATGAAATTTGTTCATGTGGTAAAAAACCAACTGCCAAGCTTTATCAACAACTCTCGATATTTTAATATAGACTTGTAGACTTTTCCATAACCTTCAATCATACTCCAAGTTTCTTGCTATACGCCGAACAGAGTACATTAGGTTGGCCACGAAGTTTCTTACACCCAGAAGAAAACTTCGGAGACCCTGTATAATATACATATACATGATCAGCATGACGAGCTGTGTCGATTTAGTCATGCCCGTCTATCCGTCTGCCGGTCTGTATATATGCAAACTAGTCCCTCAGTTTTTGAGATATCTGTCTGACACTTTGCATATGTCCGCTATCTGTCATCGATCGGAGCCAAGTGCTGCATAGCACTAACAGCCACAAAACTGGCCAACCAAACTCAAGTCCTGGTATAAAAAATTAATTTATTTGAAAGTTTATCTTCATTAAATTTGATAGAGATTATTATTCAAGATATCACTAAACTCTCCGTAGAAAGCGTATAGATCGCAAAACAATACAAAAAGAACTATCGGAGTCAAGTCCTTGAATGGCCAACTTTTTCATTTGTCGAGATATCTTCACGAAGTTTGGCACAGATTATTATTCAAGGCATATAATTTCCAAATATATTGTAAGGATCGGACCACTATAGCATACAGCAGTAAAAAAAATGAGTGACCAAAATCAGAACCATGATCTGTTTATACACTTTTATGTTATAAAAAATTCAATATTAATAATTATATTTTATATATTTTTTTATTTTATTATATTTTTGATGCAACCAAAGTTAATGGTTTTTCTTGTTTATTTTCGTAACAAAATCCCCACAAAGTTCAAAAACACTTCAGAGTTGGAATGCTGTTCGTTACTATTATAATAATAACCACTCGAAATAGTTGTCTGAGGATGAGTCTTCGTGTGAACATTGCTACTTATTAAACTTTAAAAGCTAAAGCAATAATAATTTTTGGCGGCAAGCGGAATATAAGGTAAAATCGAGTAAAAACTCGTCACTTTGTTGGTGTTGTAACTGTGAGATTTTCATTACAAACACTTACAAAATAAAAAAATAAATGCTTTTTTCAAAGACATTAATGTCAAAGTACAAAAATTCCGTGTTGTTCCCACTTGTATTTGTTGTTGCTGGTTTTCCAAATTCAGCGTCAGTAAACGTCAGTTTGCAAGTATTAAAACATAAACGGAGACCCCAACAAACATACTCACACCTGGACATATGAGAACGCCCAACTGTTGCCGCAACACTAAATCGATGTTGCATGCACCAGCACAGCATGCTGCATTCGAATGAGGATTTGTGTTACTTATGGCATGGCTGACATTACCTTGCAATCATGCATGGCTACCCGCGGCTATGCAACAGCATGATTATTCGAGACGCGTAAACATACGTTTGTACGGAAAGCATTTGAGGCAAGTAAGCGCTGATATGCATGTTGCAACAGCTGTTGACGCATACATATGCATATGTTGTTGTTATTTTTGCATATGCCCTTTTCTTCCTGTTGCAGCACGTTAGCGAATTGCCGCATTTTTAAGTTTGTTTGTGCGTTGTTGCTGCTTTTCTTGCTGTATGTATTATCGCCGCCAGAAAACCCATCACCGATTCACATTACGTATACGCCTCGCCACCCTCTTCAATTATCGGTATCTATCCCATCCCGCACGTGTTGTGGTCGATCGTAACTTTGCTAGGTAGGCAGTCTGTTTCTAGTCTCCCCTGCGACACGGACCTCCTCGTCGTACAAGCTGTTTTTTTGCATTTTCCGAAAACCAATGGTTTCGGTTGCAGCTGTACGTAAGAAGCTTTTAATGCCGTGCCACAGTTCTCTTATACCGAGTTGTTGACGAGTGCTCTCAGAGAGTAGGAGTGCACGTCGAGTAGAAAATCGTTCGGGTATTTGTTGTGATTGCAGCTTTTCAACGTCGAACCTTCCTTGTGGTTTTTGCTGCACAGAGGCGGGTGCGAGTCTTGGCTGCAACAAGATAGTGGTTCGAGTCGATGTTAGGATCTCGGAGAACGTTCGCACATCTAAAACACTGGATACGTGTCTTTCGTCTACCACAGCATAACCGAACTGGTTGGTGGCTTTTCGTTCCGGAGACCGCCAGGTCTTCTTCTTCTTAATTGGCGTAGACACGGCTTACGCGCAGAGCTTGGGTGTTTTCGTCCATTCGGATAACATGACCTAGCCAACGTAGCCGCTGTCTTTTAATTCGCTGAACTATGTCAATGTCGTCATATATCTCATACAGCTCATCGTTCCATCGGGCCGTAAATCTTTTCCAGAACTCTTCTCTTGAAAACTCACAAAGTCAACTCAACAGCTGTTGTCATCGTCCAAGCCTCTGCACCATATAGCAGGACGGGAATTATGAGTGACGCAGCTCTGAAATCGACGAAGAGGTGGTGTGTGTCGATTCTCCTTTCACGGATCTTTTCCAAGATTTGGCGCATGGTAAATATCTGGTCGGTTGTTGGTTTGCCAGGTCTAAAGCCACACTGATGAGGTCCAATCAGTTTGTTGACGGTGGGCTTTAATCTTTCACACAATACGCTCGATAGAACCTTATACGCGATGTTGAGGAGGCTTATCCCACGTCTTCCTTTTTGTGGATTGGGCCGAGTGTGGGAAGCGAGTGAACCATTGTTGTACTACACGAACTGATACAGCATCGTCTCCGCAAACTTCACAATTTTCATTGGTGGCATTCTTCACTTTGTTTTATACATAAATATCACAATATAGCGAATTTATTCATTATTTTCTGTCATATTTGAACAGCTGTAACTTTTTCCATTTCCCATAATAAAATTTTTTTTAGTCAAATGAAGCCTAAAATCTCATCTTTGCAACACTGTATGGTGTGACTTAATGTGATTGGTAGCACTGCCGATATACGACTGCAACGACATCTATTGACAAATTACGAAAAGATTTTTTCGACTACCCAATATATATACATACATGTGTATATGACATACCATCAAAACTGAATCGAACTGGCTACATTTTTCCACAGCCGTGGAGTCATCTGTCCATCTCTCTTAATGACGATAACGTCGAAAATGTTAAAGAAGCTATATTTGAAGTTTGACGAAATGGCATCAGAGAGAAAGCAGAGGATCTCAATATCTTTTGTGGCATCTTTTCTGGTGACGAAACGAGGGTTTATGAACATAACGACGAAACTGTCCAACAATCTAGCGAATGATGTTTCAAAAATTAGCCGAAGTCGAAAAGACCACGTGATATTTGATCAAAAATCAAGGTGCTGCTCATCGTTTTCTTTGTTTATCATTTAGTTCATTCCAAAGGATTAAAAGGTCCAAAAGGTATAATATCTGAGTGTTGTGAAATGTCTACGTGAGGCAATACGTCGGATATTACCGGACTTGCGGTTGATTTTTCACTACGATAATGTGCCATCATATGTTAGCACATTGTGCTACGAAACGAAAGTTAACGCCACCGTATTCGCCGAATTTGGCTAACTGTTATTTGTATCTGCTTTGGGGAACGCTTCATTAAATTCTTTAAAAGTAATTCACTGAAAGCACTGAAGGCCAACCCCTTCGAGCCTTAGAACAAGTGTATGGAAAATATAATTAAAAGGCGTTAAAAATGATTTGTACAATAATACCAGTATAGTACATATATAATATAGTACTTTCGAGAGTTGCTTTCTATACGGGAATAAAAAGAACTCATTCGTTGCCAGATCAAGACTATGAGGATGATGATCGTATTGAATGTATGTTGTCCTAATCTCACGACAGGTCACATGACACTCTTGCAATATTAGTTTGGGAACAACATCAATTGTTTCCAAAACGACTACTGATTTAGTCGACCTTAACCGAATTTATCTTGGGCTGATCTACGACATCGATTAAATTTACGATACCATCGATTAGCACTGATCCCTGATACAACCGAATTTATTTTTATCAAAGGCGATTTATTGTTTCATTTCGATAAATATATTTTAAACCAATATGCATTATAAGCCTATGAATAGAAGCATTAAGTGCCTTCCTTGTCTTTTCTAAATAATTGTATTATGAACGTAAGAACTAAATTAAGGACTGTACCGAAAAGAAACAGAACACAAGGTTTTATTTGCGTATGTAACGCATTTTATTAATTTTTACTTTTAATTTTTTTTTATAAAATATATAAAAATTTTCAACCACTTTTAATTAAAACTTGTAAAAAAAATTATTCTCTTAATTTATGCCGAATTTTTCGTTTAATTCCTTTCATTAAATTCTGCACACCTTCTTTTGTAACGCCACGACTTGCCTTATGCCAGTTTTTTTTTTAATTCGTTGACGTTTTCGGCAACTCGATTCTCCTTTTTCAAGTTCCGTTTGACAATTTCCTATTACTTCTCAATAGGGTGAAATTCTGGAGCATTTGGAGGGTTCTCCTCTTTTTTAACAAAATTGACATTGTTATCCTTCAACAAAGCCAAAGAGGAATGAGCGTAGTGAACTGTGACTAAATCGGGCCAAAATGATATTGACACGATGTGTTTCTTATAAAATGGTATTAGGCGACGGTTTAGATACTCCTTCTTATAATTGTTGACCGATACAGTGCCTTTTGTGAAAAATGGAGTGGTCTTAAGGCCGCAAGAGCAAATAGCCTGCCAGATGAATACTTTATCGCCACATTTTTCTATTTAAATTGTCTGACTGGTTGACACTACCATCTTTTGGTTTCGTATAGAATTGGAGACCTGATTGTTCTTGAGTTCATTTTTAAGTATATTTCATCGTAACACACTCAACAGGACCTTTTAGCAAACGTTCATACAACTTCCGTAGCCTTGTTTCCCTTATTTTTATTTGTCGTTGACTTCTTGTAAATCTGTTTTTTTTTTTAATTTTTAAATTATGTCTTTGCTTCCTTCTTTGAATCATAGTAGCACTGGTTTTAGCTTTTTTCGCCAAATCGCGCACAGACAATGATTTGTTTTGGTTTATTACGGCCAACATTTTTGCTTCAAAATTTGGATCTCTAGGGCCTTTTTTCGCCCAATTTTTGATAAATCTTTAAGAGAACAAGTTTCATTGAACTTTATTGTAGTATTTATCACACCATTTACACTGACTTTAAACCGTTTTGCTGGCTTTCCGTATGAAAGGCTTTTTCGGTGCAGTAATTGTGCACAATTTGCCTAAGCACCTGCTTTTTTATTCAATGCATCGCCAAAATGATATTACAAATTACGGAGAAAGAAAAACCAAAGGAAGCAGAACTAATCACGTTTTCTAACGACACTTACCGCAATGCGATCAAACGGGTACTTCATGAAAAATATTGAATTGAAGTGTGCAGTTTCCTTCGGTACAGTCCTTAACTAATTTTTTAAGCAAAACAGTTGAAGAGTTAACCTAGAAAGAATTAAAATGAATACGATTAATTCGAACCCAACGCACATCTTACTCGCCACGCATCCCACAAATCCATCTTGGCGACTGTTTTTTTTTTTGCCAGAATCAGCGCTTAGTATTGATGTGACTGTCGGAAAAGGGCAGTAGAAACCAACACACAGATACAGGGTAGGCCATTTAAAGTTGACCCATTTGTAAAAAAAAGAACAAAAGAAAACAATGTGTTTTGTTCATTTCAAAAATAATTTATTTTGGTCCAAGGGGATTTGTTTCAGCTAATATTTAAAAATTAGATCGCGTAAATGGGCACCTTTAGCTTTGACAGCTAAATGCACTCTTTTTTCGACATTTTCCATGACTTTGGCCAATGTTTCGGATGATATGGCGGCTGTTTCACGTCGAATGTTGGCTTTCAGTTGAGCTAAAGTCTTTGGCTTATTAGCGTATACCTTGGATTTCAAATAACCCCACAAATAAAAGTCTGGTGGCGTCAAATCTGGTGATCTCGGTGGCCAGTCAACATCACCATTTTTCGATATCAATCGCCCGGGGAAAAATGGTCGCAATAAATTGATTGTTGGTCGAGCTGTATGGCATGTAGCCCCGTCCTGTTGAAACCAGAAGTTATCCATGTCATTTTCGCGAATAATGGGTATCACAAAATCCGTTATCATGGCTCGATAACGCTCACCATTGACTGTTGTCGTGGCTCCATCATCGTCTTCGAAAAAATACGGTCCGATGATCATATTCGCGCAAACACCGCACCAAACTGTTACTTTTTGGTCGTAAAGAGGCTGTTCTTCAATTAATTGAGGATTTTCGGTGGCATAAAATCGGCAATTTTGCTTGTTTACGCCTCCATTCAACGAGAAATGTGCCTCGTCTGACATGATGAGTTTTCGCCAAAAGTCAAGTTCGTTTTCAGCCATTTCGATGGCCCATTTGCCAAAATTAAGGCGTCGCGGATAATCAGCTGGGTTTAGTTTTTGTGCCATTTGAATTTTATATGGAAACATCTTCAAATCTTTATGAATTATGCGTCGGAGAGTGGTGCGAGAGATGTCTAATTCCTGAGAGCGGCGATAACTCGATGTCGATGGAGTCTCCTCAATACTGGCTCGTACAGCTTCGATATTTTCATCAGAACGTCTTGTGCGTTGTCTGGATGCATGACTGGCATTACTGAGATTACCGGTGTTCACAAATTTTGCGTATAAAGACTTAATTGTGTTCTTAACTGGAGCACTTTTCACTTTATTTTTTTTGCGAAACGCACGTTGAGTTAACACAATTGAAAAGTTATTTTGAATATAAAGCTGAACAATTTCAGCGCGTTCTTTTGGAGTGTACTGTTCCATGGTATAAATTGTCTTCGAATGACGCTTCTAACGCGGTATGACATTAGCCGATTTGTCAGCGCTGTTAAAAGTTACAGCGTTGCCAGATGGGTCAACTTTAAATGGCCTACCCTGTAGGCGCGCCCAACAACGGACGACCACTACCCTGCCAACAACGGCTACCCGTTTGTGACAAATATTCCAATACAACTACACATTCTTTCTCTATACACTAACACCAACGCACATTTTCAGGTTATTTTTTGTTTACCTAAATGCGATGAAAAAAAGTTTGTTTCATTTCTTGATTTATTTGAATGAGTGCGCAGGAGAAAACATAATTGTCAATAGCGACAATAGAAAATCCCAAAAAGGGTAATAAAAAAAAAAACGATTGAAAGACGCATGTCGTTCGTAATCGTACCATCGTAAAGGAGGCTCGTACAACAAGAAGGTAAGTAAATGAATTTTATGTGATTTTTTAACAATATTTTGAAAATAATTACTTCATTTATTTTTATAGCATTGGAAATCAGAACTAAATTGGCAGTAGCAGCAGCAGCTATATTATCAGAAGCGGCAAATATCAATTGTTAAGTAAGTATGTGAAAAAAGGGTGTGTGCTTTGAAATCGAACTGCGCAGTCCAAGATAATACGCAAAAATAAATACACACATATATATGTACATATGTATTTTATGCGTTTAAGGCGGCCTGCGCAATCCAATATAATATGTGAAAACTAATGTTTGTTTTATATTTTAAATTATCAAATAATATTTATCTTTTCATTCAGATGTTATTATTATTTTTACTTAATTATTCTTTTTTTTCAGATTTTATCATTATATATAATTAATATTTTCTTTCAGATATTATTATCATTTTATACAATTAATCTTTCTTTTTCTTTTAGATATTACAAGTTCAATGTAATTATTATTTATCTTCAGGTTTTATTACCTTTACTTTATTTTCAGGTATTTGTCTTTAATAATCTTTTTTCGCTCTTTTATTTTCAGCCATTAATAATTATTTTCTTAAATTAATATTTTTTCAGATGAAATTCTTTTTTAAATTAAATATATTTTTATTTATGAAATGTTAGCAATATATTAATTATAATTTTATGTAAATATTTATTAAAATTAATAAAATTAATAATTTAAAAATTAAAAATTTTTCTTTGAACTTTTAATAAATTTTTAAACTAGGAATTAAAAAATGCATCCCTGCATCAGCTGTTTAAAATACAACCCTGCCTCAGCTGTTTAAAATGCAACCCTGCATCAGCCGTCTATTGGGGATATTAGAGCAGGACAGATATACTTTTTTATATGACACTGCTGAATGAGCGCAACAGAGATGTATGATCACATGCATACGTACGTGTGAGGGGAAAATACGGTAAAATATTCGCTCGGCCTAAGACACACTCTATATGTTTACCCCCACGTTTACTACCATATTACCCACTGATTATCTGGTTTTTTACCCGCTCATGGTTGGCAGGATAGTTTGTCAAAGCAGCTTGGCACTCGGCTGAACGTGGTTAAGGCTATAGATGAATGCGCATAGCCACAAGTGTTGCTAATTGGGCCACTGTGGCAAGGTACGAATATTACGCTAAATAAATATATCAACGAAGCATACATCAGACACACACACATGTAAACAGGCGCTTGACTCGAAAGCACCGTGTGAATGAATGCAGGCTCTGATGGTGATTGAGTTGAAATACAAATGCATGCATTTACAATTATGTATGTGAGTCTCTGTATGATGCGGTGTGACCGTAAATATGCAACAACTGCAGCAAACTTCAATCCTTTCAGTGCTCTGTTGCTGCTTAAACGAAAACTTGCACCACACTCATATACGTAGACTCATTTGTGTGTGCTTATTACGGTGTGTGGCAAAAGTTTGGCAACTGCGAATAATATTCGTCACATTAGCACACAGCCGCATACACGTGCACACACCCATGCAAACTTAAATATGCTGTTAAAATACCGTTGTAGCAATGTGGCACCGCTGCAACGGTTAAAGTGGTGGCAGGCAACAACTTGGCAACATTTTATGACACCCAATTAGGTGCCTTTAATGTTTAAATGCGCGTTCGCAGTGTGGCATGTTGCATAGCAGTTGCTGCTGAAAGTTATGCTCTATGTATACGTGAGTGTGCGAAGGCACACATACATAGAAACATTTATTATATTTTAATTAATGCTCATTCAATCGAACTATTTCACGGTTAGATTTTTAGACCTTTGTGTGTGCTAAAAAAGAAATAAGTGATTGTAATAAGGAAAATGGAAATAAAGGAAAAGACAATCATGCACAGCACAAAAAAAAGAGCCAATAGTTATTGAATAACCACACAGCTAGTTCTAGCTAATAGAGTTCAAGTGCAGGTAAGAGGGAAGTGGTAGATATAGTGGCTGTCTAACGAGACCTTCGTCTTTAGGAGGCCCTATATTTATACCACTGTACATCAATACGAATAGTATTAAGAATCTTACAATCCTTTTCTGCTTCCTTACAGCTTATACAATCGCTATGTAGCGTTCCTAGTCTACTGGCATGTCTACGACAGGGACCTGTTGGTAGTCCTTCTAAAGTTCTTATATCATTCCCTTTAAATTTCAATAGGCGACATGTGCGGCCCATATTTTTTGCAATTCATATAGCCATGGACATATTATTTCCTTCTTTTCCAGAGTCTATTTGTAAAATGGTACTTGCTCCTGCCAGTTCTTCTGCTTTACAGTTACCAAGAATATCACTCCTGAAACACATTGCAGGTTTACGGTTAAATGGGCTGTTATTCCACTAAGAGATCAAAGCACTCTTGCACTAACTTTGACGAAACCCTGAAATACTTAAGAGATCTCAAAGTCGGCTGGCTGCCTGTATATATACATACTTATTAGCTTTATTTAATTACTTTGATATCCGCTTGGAGGGCGCTGCAGTGGGCTGATAGGGGAAAGGCGATTTTGGTATCTAGCTCTGCCGAAAATACGCCACCTCCCACTCTGTTGAGTTTAGGTATAAATATCGTTTATCTGAACAACTGAATGAAAAAGTCATGGTTACTCTATTTAATTATATAACCTCCATTCCAAGTACTTTGTATTCTTTTAGATCGAGATTGGCAAAAAAGTTTAACACCGGAACCACACTACAAAACATTAATAAAAACTGCAATAAGATAGTTCTCGGAATGACAAAAAAGCTTTATCCCAAAAATACACTTAGCAGCAAAGTAATTATAAACACCCAGCGGGATATGGTAGACATTGGTAAGCGAGCAAGGTAAACGATGCAGCATGATTGTATCGCTTACCCCGACCGATGAAAATTAACACGGCGATGTCCTACGAGAAGTAACAGATCACCTCTTTCCCTTACCATAGGGACGAAGAATTCTTTGATGCCAAGGTCAATAGAAAAAATTGCATATTCGTATGAAAATAAGTAATATGTGTACAAAAACTCACCTTATAGGCCACTCACACTTTTTGTTAAAAAGAAAAATGCACTAGATTCAATACAATCGTTACAAAGGTTTTATTTTATGCGAAATACACTTAAAAATTGTTATAACAAAATGTGTTTAACTGAACTGAATTATTACAAATTGAAATAGTTTAAAAACGTTAAATACATATTATATATGTATATATAATATGAAATGATCAGCCATTCCGTAAAATTCACTGAAATTCACCGCATCCTCTTCAGAATCATCTTCAGCCATTCCGTAAAATTCACTTTCTTCATTTTTAATTAATCTTCTCATATGTCTTTTCGAGAACATTACTTTATTTTTTATTCTAACACAAAAATAAACAAAATTTTTAATTAAAATAGCAGCTCACCTGATCACGACCAACTTTTTGCTTGATGATTTGACGAAATAATGAAAAAATTTACTTATAAATTTTATTCCATCAATTTGTATTTGTCGTTTCTCATGTACCTACTTGACTTGTAAATATGAACACAGTAGAATTTAGCCGCATAGCTTACTTTTATGCATACCTGGTTCTACATAGAATTTTCTTTAAAGCATTCTTCAAAGAAAAATGTAAGCGGGGAACCATTATTCCACATAGCTTACTTTTATGCATTACCTGGTATCGAAGAATCCTACATAGAATTTTCTTCAAAGCATTCTTCAAAGAAAAATGTAAGCGTCTACATAGCTTACTTTTATGCATTACCTGGTACCGAAGAATTCTACATAGAATTTAATTGGAAGTATTCTTCAAAGAAAAATTTAAGCGGAGAACCATTATTCCAGATAGCTTATTTTTATGCATTACCTGGTGTCGAAGAATTCTACATAGAATTTTCTTTGAAGCATTCTTCAAAGAAAAATGTAAGCGGTGAACCATTATCCCGCTGGGCAACGTTAGTTTCAAAAGAGCCACCATGAAACAGAGGGCTTGATTTCGTTGGGAACCATAGAGAGCCAAGTGAGCTACGACGGCCCCCTTTTAAGATAAAGGGTAGAACTTTGTAAGTTAGCCTAAAAGGCTTTAAGATACACAAGAGAACAATGCAGACAAGGGCCTATCCAACTGAATTGTAAATAAAGATTCGCATCTTAGTAAGAACAAAATTTTGAATATATCCAATGTTCAAATGAAGACCTTTGCAACAAAGCTTCACAAATCATATAAGTTGAACATGGATAGCTAAGCCTAATCGTTCCACTACCCAAAATGGAGTTCACTTCGCTAGAATCTATCCGTCGGTCAGACCTATTAATTCTCACTCCCCCAAAATTTCGAATATTCAAATACATCGAACACTTCGCGAACCCCATAGATACCCTAAAACGTATCACATTTCTCAAATTGAAGTGTTCTTCCATATTAACCACCACTCGCTTACGAAAAAAATTATTGTTTTCACAGCTTAAAAGGAATTTTGTTCAAGGAACTAGCAACTTCGTATTTTGACTCCTTTGTATAAAAATTATTATCAGCACACGTAGTATAGATTGTTAAGAGCTCTTTCACCTCTACTTGGCAAAGGACCGTAAGTCTTCCGCAGAACCTTTCTCTAAAAAAGTCGTAACGTCGACTCATCAGATGTTGTAATCGTCCATGCCTCTGTACCATATAGCAGGACGGGAATAATGAGTGACTTTTGAAGACTTTACTTATCAATTGCCTTCTCAGTCTGAAATAGCATCTGTTGGCAAGATTTTTTCTGCGTTAGATTTTGAGGCTGACATGTTGTTGCTGTTAATAGTGATTCCAAGACGCTATTAGTTTTGCGGGATACCATATTCAGACAAAGTGGCATAGAGGCTGCTCCTTTTCATGCTACCAAAAGCAGCTTTGAGATCGATGAAGAAGTGGTGTATAGTAGAAAATTTGGGATATTTTGTTACCTCAAGCTAATAAGCCTATTTACCTAATTTAAGCTAAGTCTTCTTTTCTCGACTACACTCAGTACAGCCTGAGGCTCTTCAGTGACTTGCTGTATCGATATTAATAGCTTATTATTACAACTTTGCTCTTGCAACTTTCGGACTTCGACAATACTGATAAGGAGGTACTTAATCTAGGTCCATCATTACCGTCCTCAAAACTTTCGAATGAAGGCTTCCTAGTATTTACATTTCAGGTCAGTGGAGCCACAATATCTTTGCTCATTGCAACATATCAGCAACTAAGCGTTGATGTTCACCATCAACCTCTTAGCTTTTGTCCAGCCTTCGCCACTCAGCAGTCACCACACTTCCTTTATTCGCTTTAATTGGGGTACAATTTACAGTCACACGCTTCGTTGCGTGTCAATGGAGTACTGGTATCTGTGCAGCAACTTAGTACTTGTCTATGGCAGCAGGAGAAGCCACACTTGCAACATTGTCGGCGGCACCAGCACTAACCAGCTGGCATCTGTGCCACCACTGTGCAGGCGACTGCCGGAGCAGTCGAATTGTGGCGCACTTTTTCAATTTAATGAGGTGCTTATTTTAAATTTACGCTCGCTTGCGCTGCAGATGGGGCTGCCACAAACGGCAAATGTTGCAAGACAAACACAGGCGTCTGCGTCGCAGGTAAGCAGCGCACGCTTGCTGAGCTCTGGAGGAAACTCCATTGACCTGAAAAGCCGGATGCTGCATAAGCACCTTCCATAAACATACATTCTCTCTCAGCCAAAGGCTTGCCAGTGTCTATTTGTATGGATGGCTGTGTGTGTTTGCACTTGAGTTTATGCGCACCTTTTCTGTTTGTCGACAGATGTATGTCAACGTCGATCTACTGTGCACAAGAGAAAAGAGAGAAAAAAAGAGAAATGTTTGCAGTAAAATAGTTTACGAAATGGATAATGACAGGATATTGCAATTCACAGAAGTTGCAGTCACAGCAAAGAACACATCGTGTTGAGGGGCAACAAAAACACAACAGCATCTCAAAGTATCCAACTTTTGACTGTCATTCCGTGTGCATAACCACAAGGCGGCAATGTAAATGGAGGGGCGGCAAAAAAGGTTTCAAAACATAGATGGGTTAAGCAACTTTTGCGGTAATGAATTCAATTTTGATTTTAATTGGGAATTAAAGAAACTAGTTTGCAAGGAAATTTAAGCATTAATTTTATTGACTTCTCTCAGCTTGCTGCGTGACTATTTAAAGTACTTCATGTATTTCAAATATCCGTAGCTTATAATCGGTTTGTTGCGGAGCGATCTATTCCTGGTATATTTTTGAAAATGTCGTCATTTTGGAATTATACTGTTCTAGTAAATTTTTTTTAACCAGTTTGTTACAGCAGAAGATTCCGAGTTATATCCCAAGTATAGGGTGGGTCATCTAACGTTTTAACTTTGAACTTGGAAACGCATAATACCAATCGGAAAGTGACAGATATTCAGTAAAAAATCTAAAATTTACGAAGTGGGTCGCTATTCACTAGACGAAAACTTAGAAATATTGAAAACTTTTTTCCAAAGTTCGTTGACCGAGGATGGTAAATTTTACCGAAAAATCATCTTTTCGGACGGGGCTCATTTCCACCTCGATGGTTACGTTAACAAGCAGAATTGTTGCATTTGGGGCACAGCAACACCGCACCTAATCGTCGAGAAGCCAATGCACCCAGCACGAATCACTGTATGGTGCCGATTTTGGTCTGGTGGAATCATCGGACCATTTTTCTTCGAAAATGAAGAAGGAACCACCGTAACCATCAATAAGCAATATCGCGCAATGTTAACCGAATTTTTCTTCAAGCAAATTGAAGAGGAAGATTTGGACAACATTTGGTTCCAGCAGGACGGCGCTACGTGTCATACAGCAAACGCTACACTCGATCTTTTACGCCCTATCTTCGAATTTAAAATTTTATTTAGTCCACCCTTTATTTTATTTAAACCCTTAAGACTTCTTGACTACTATTTGGATGATAATATTCTATCAAAAGGTCTCCCTAAGAAAATGGAGATCCACAATCTTAGCCTTCTGCTACCTTGACAAATTTATCTCATGCTATTATTTTAGAGTTTCAATATGTAAGGAGCGTACTGGATTTCTTGCGAATGCTGAAGAGTATTAAGGAGTGATCCGACGTATGTAGATAGCTCCTCGGACACCCTCCAATTAGCTACGGCTAGGCAATCTATTTCAGACGATAATGTAAGATCAAAGATTCCCTGTCAGCCTGAATATCGCACTTCTTTGTTTGTAGGTTTTGATAAGATTCCGATTTGTTTCTTTTTTAGGAAAATTTCACACGTCTCCACTATTTACTTCTGGCACTTTATTTCCTCTTCATCAACTGATGCTGCGGCAATATACTTTAGTAGCTAAGCATGGTTGCTTTGGATTTGGTGCGATGGGTGTCTACGCTAGACACCTTGAGAGCTGTTGTCTCTGTCATAGCGGTGGTCGTGAATGGAATATTCGTTATTTTTGTTATGTTTTTTTTTCGTTGTGTTTATTTTTGACCCCACGAGTTAGCCGGAAGTGGTTGGTTAATCATTCGGAGAGCCGGTATGCATACATAAGTCAATTAATACCTCCGGCCATGTCCAGGCATTTGCTCCCGGTTAATAAAGGGTGATTTTTTAAGAGCTTGATAACTTTTTAAAAAAAAAAAACACATAAAATTTGCAAAATCTCATCGGTTCTTTATTTGAAACGTTAGATTGGTTCATGACATTTACTTTTTGAAGATAATTTCATTTAAATGTTGACCGCGGCTGCGTCTTAGGTGGTCCATTCGGAAAGTCCAATTTTGGGCAACTTTTTCGAGCATTTCGGCCGGAATAGCCCGAATTTCTTCGGAAATGTTGTCTTCCAAAGCTGGAATAGTTGCTGGCTTATTTCTGTAGACTTTAGACTTGACGTAGCCCCACAAAAAATAGTCTAAAGGCGTTAAATCGCATGATCTTGGTGGCCAACTTACGGGTCCATTTCTTGAGATGAATTGTTGTCCGAAGTTTTCCCTCAAAATGGCCATAGAATCGCGAGCTGTGTGGCATGTAGCGCCATCTTGTTGAAACCACATGTCAACCAAGTTCAGTTCTTCCATTTTTGGCAACAAAAAGTTTGTTAGCATCGAACGATAGCGATCGCCATTCACCGTAACGTTGCGTCCAACAGCATCTTTGAAAAATACGGTCCAATGATTCCACCAGCGTACAAACCACACCAAACAGTGCATTTTTCGGGATGCATGGGCAGTTCTTGAACGGCTTCTGGTTGCTCTTCACCCCAAATGCGGCAATTTTGCTTATTTACGTAGCCATTCAACCAGAAATGAGCCTCATCGCTCATCGGACACGGACGCGAAACACATTTCGAACCGAACACTGATTTTGGTAATAAAATTCAATGATTTGCAAGCGTTGCTCGTTAGTAAGTCTATTCATGATGAAATGTCAAAGCATACTGAGCATCTTTCTCTTTGACACCATGTCTGACATCCCACGTGATCTGTCAAATACTACTGCATGAAAATCCTAACCTCAAAAAAATCACCCGTTATAATGGAAGGAATACACAGAAATATTGATGCGTCAATGTTGGCATATGAAACTACGGTTGCTGCATTTGCATTTCCATTATAAGCACAATCTTAGCAAACCAAAATGGAAACTTTTTGTCACCGCTAAAATAACAAGAACAAAACCACAGATCTGCTAAAGAGGTTGATCAGTTCGCTTCCTTTATCAGCCATTGAACTTTTTAATTCAGACCGATAGCTTGATTTAATTCTTTAGTTTAATTCTTCTTCTTTTTCGGCCTCAGAGATCACCTCCACCCGTTCTCCAGGCATTTTTACTTTTATGTGAGCACGTATTTATTCAGTAACACTCCAGATATGCTAGTTATTCAGATATTTATATTTGTATAGCATGTCTCTCTCTTTTCGTGTATTCATACTTTCTGTGCTTTATTTTTCGTTATATTTTGCTTTCTTTTTAACTTACTTGCCTCCATCACGTCACTTGTTGACGGAGATTGTCTTCTGCGTTGATTTTCCTTTCAAGCACAGCGTTTGTGGTTTGATTGATACTTGACGTGTTACAAAAACTAATTACAATCAAGAAAAATAATTTATTAAGACTGTGTTATATAGAAAGGGTGCTTGTGGTTAACTAAATCATGCAAATATTGGCTTAGAAAAATAGAAAAAGAAACTGTTTATTAAGTGAATGAAGCAGGGAGACTACACACATAAGAGAAAAGAAAAGATAATAAATTATCATCAAGTGTGATTTGAAATTTTTCCTTTACAAAAAAGCCAAAGAAAAAGTCACTTCATTTATTCTCTTCAAACCACAAACTGCTTTTGAAAGCTTTCGAATTTTAATTTTTTATTTCCTTAATTTTCCTTAAAATTTGTTTGCGCCCAAACAGCAAGATGCTTATATTATAAAACAAGTAATGGCATAATTAAAAAATATAACGGTAGCAATTCATCGCATACCAAAAAAAATTGTGTAACTCCAGCCGGTAGCGCGAGTTACATCCCATGCTAACCCAAGAACAACAGCAAACACAGATGGTGTGAAGATAGTCTGGTAGATAAGAAGATACATTTATTTAAGAAAACCAGAAGATATGTAAAATTAAGATATGAGAAGAAACACTGATCTTAAATAAATATTAAATGCAAATGCAGCCACATGATAGTAATAAAGGATAAGCAGCACTGTGGAATTTTCCCACAGATAAGAATTTTTGTGAATTAGAAGATAAGTATTTTTGTAAAACTACAAACGCAAGAAAATCTTTGAAATAAAGAGACACATTTATTCTGACACTCTAAAGAGCCGGTCGTCTGAAATTGTTTCGTAATTGGCGCAGTCGGTAAACGTCTGACATAATCTTAAGATTGGTCAAACGGGTCGCTCGGATTTTCCGAAGAAAATCCATTTTAAAAATAAAAATAAGGCGTTTCCGAGGCCTTATAACAGTTTTTATAAAAAAAGAAGAAAATTCGAACATCACCATGGCAACTATTAACAGCTCCGAGCTCCTGAAGGAAGCTTCGAGAATAAGGCCACGGAAGTGATGGTTACGACCTATCCTCATTTATAAGAGAAGTGGATGCCATACTCCGCCTCTTTAACGATAACCCATCGTTAAAGGAATTTGTTATTCAACGCTACGTACTAACGAAAATAAATGGAGACGCCGTGAAGGTAGTCCGACGTTTAGGAAGCACACCGATGTGGGACGACGTAAAGGAGGAACTCATCCGGAACTTCGGGGTAAAGAAGAGCTACAGGAGTCTGTACCACCAGGCAATCAACGTTAAGCACTACAATGTAAGTGAATATTTTGTAAAATTAAGGGATATTTTAGATAAAATTAATATTAAGTACGAATTTGATAGTGAGAAACCCAAAGCCTTTTCACCGGAAGCCAACGAGGCATTTTTTCTAAAAACCTTCTTAAACGGAATTAGTCCTCATTTGTCCTCCATAATTTTGAGTAGGGTTATTAGAAAACTAAGGGAAGCTTTTTATTGCTTAGAGGATACTGGATTAATCCAGCAAAATAAAAATAAATTTAGTAACTATGGGCAGCGTTATTACCCCTCACAAAATAATTACGATTCAAACAATAGGGTACATGCTAATAATCCTAAGCCTTCTTTTCCAACACAACAACGTTTTTGGGGAAATAATAGTAGAATGAATAATAGTAATAACCCACAACAAGCATCACGAAATAGCTATTCATAACAGAGTAGGAATAGCAATAGAAGTCAAAGGCCTGTGCCCATGGAAGTAGACCATATGGATTACAATCAGGGCGAAAATTTTCGATCACCAGCCCGGGGGAGGAGCTACCAATAGTAGAACTAACTATAGGTAGAAATATATTGAAGTGTTTAATCGACACCGGTTCAACAACTTCAGTTTTAAATAGTATAGTAGATTTAGGATTTAGGAAAAATAAATTAGAAAATCCCATTAAATTAAAAACAATGATTGGTGAATTTTTCATTGCTAAAGAAGTGAAAACTCCCTTGCCTACGGAATTCAACAGTGAAAACTTCGTGCATTGGCATTTAACACCATTTTTTAATAGAAAATTCGACTGCTTAATAGGGCAGAATATTTTGAGACCATTAAATGCAATAATTAATTTTGAAAAATATTACATTTATATTAATGACAATAAAACTAAATTTTTAAATCCATGCCCGTTTGTTAAGAAAGAAATTCATTCAATTGAACCCATTGAGAAAGACTTTTCAATCCTAGAAAGGCCCGATATGAATACTGTAGAATGGAAAATGTTAAAGGAAATACTACGGAAAAATAATGACCTTATATTTAGAGAAAATTAACAGCTAACCCATGCTCATGAAGTACAACATGAAATCGTTACAACAACTGAAAAGCCTGTATGTTCAAAAATTTATAAATACCCTCAAATACACGAGGAGGAGATAACCAAACAAATTAAAGAAATGATGGACCAGAGAATAACTAAAGAAAGCTTCTCCCCATACAATTCACCACTTTGGATTGTCCCAAAGGAAATGGATAATTCTGGTAAAAAGATATTAAGAATAGTAATAGATTACAGGGCTCTAAATGAAATAACTATATCTGATAAATTCCCAATTCTAAATACAGATAGCATATCTGGAAAATTAGGTCAAGCAACATATTTTACGACAATTGATCTAGCCAAAGCTTTCCATCAAATTCTTATCAAAGAATGTGATAGGAAAACAATTGTATTTTCTACACCGTTAGGCCATTATGAATTCATAAGAATGCCATTTGGTCGAAAGAACGGCCCAGCCACTTTCCAAACATTAATGAACTCTGTCTTAAGAGAATACATTATTAAAATATGCGTTGTTTATTTAGATGACATTCTCATATTTAGTTTCTCTTTTCAAGAACACAAGGAAAGTATAGAAAAAGTTTTTAAAAAATTAAGAGAACACTGTTTAAAAATTCAAATCGATAAATGCAATTTTTTTGCTAAGACTACTGAATATCTTGGTCACATTTTAACTATAGAAGTATTTAAACCGAATCCTAATAAAATAGAAACAATTCAAAAATTAAAGCTTCCTGAAACAGTGAAGCAAATTAAATCTTTCTTAGGAGAAACAAGATATTATAGGAAATTCATTAAAGATTACGCTAAAATTGCTATTGGCATGACAAAATTTCTTAAAAAGGGACTTCGTATTAATTTTAAAGATCAACAATTTATAGCCGCTTTTTATACACTAAAAAGACTTTTAGTTAACGATCCAATATTAAAATATCCCAATTTCGAAAAGAAATTTAAAGTTGCAACTTATGCTAGCAATTTTGCAATTGATGCCGTATTAATGCAAGATGGCCATCCCATTTGCTATGTTAGCAGAACACTTAATGAACACGAGAAGAAATATAGCACAACAGAAAAGGAACTCTTAGCCATCGTTTGGGCAGTTAATTATTTTATACCCTACGTTTATGGTAGGCAATTCGATATTTTAACAGATCATTTACCACTTAAGTGGTTACAAAAAAAATATAAAGGAAAAGACATAAATCCTCGATTACAAAGGTGGCTTCTGAAACTTGGAGAATACGATATTTGTATTCAATATATAAAACGCAAAGAAAATACATTGGCCGACTTTCTTAGCAGATTAGATGTATATTCTGGAGAAATCTGCCTTATAAATCAAACTTCTGAAGAAGATGATAACATGAATACAGCAGCTACAATTCACTCTCAAGTAGAAGAATTAAATGACCATATCCCTACACTTGAATCTGTCATCAATCGTTTTCAGACTCAAAGTATTTTATGTGAACATAAAGTAAGAGGCACTGAAAAAATAGGTAAAAATATTAAGATTTACATAAGCCAAGATGACATTAATAGCGAATACATGGTATACATCTTAAGGACACATGTTAAAACTAAAAAAGCAGGAATTTTTTCAGAAATAGCTGACTCCGAATACAACAAACTTCAACTAAAATTAATCAAAATATTTGGCAATAGTATCAAATTCTTTAAATGTTTATTTCATGCCAAAGACTTGTCAGATGAAACAGAGGCATGTCGGTACATTTCAAAGTACCACAAATATGAAACTGGGCATGCTAGCATAAATGAAAATTATAATGGTTTAAAACACCTTATATATATTAAAAAACTAAAAGAGTTAATACAAAAATATATAAACAATTGCGATATATGTAATAAAGTAAAGTATGACAGAAATCCGTTGAAACCTAAGTTTCACATAACACAGACTCCTACTGAAATTGATGATATTGTTCATGTTGATACTTTTACATTCCTAAAGCAAACTTTCATGACAACTATAGATAAATTCTCAAAATCTGCAATGGCATTGCCTTTGGAAAACAGAAATAGTTTGACTCTTGTTGAAAAACTTAGACAATATGTTTCTATTAAAGGAAAGCCAAGAAAAATTATAGCTGATAATGAATTTAATAACGTTAATGTTAAGGATTTTTTTAACATAGAAAATATAGAGTTTCATTTTACCAAGCCAAATAGTCATACAGGGAATTCGGATATAGAACGTTTTCATAATACTATTAGCGAAAAACTTAGAGTTGCTGAATTAGAATATAGGACTTACTCAGTTCAAGAAAAAATGTTTAGATGTATCGAATTTTATAACAAATCGATTTATTCGGTAACTAAGGAAAGACCAATTTACATAGAAAATGGGAAAGTAAATAAAGAAATAATATTCAAAATATTAAAAGAAACAAAAGAAAACAATATTAAAAAACTTAATGAAAAAAAAGAAAATGTTGTAATAAATAAAGAAGAAGCATTTTTTAAGAATTATATGGCAGTACGTCATAAGAACGCACCACGATATAGGAAGCTTAAACTAGATAATGTACATGTTACCAATATTAAAAGAGAAAATAAATTTGCAGATCAATATATTTGACACTAATGACAATGGCTCCAACAGCAATGTCCATTTTAACCATCCAACCGATTCATGAAAACAGCGGATATGTGGAAATTAGTACATCCAAAACGAAAATTGTAGTTTCGTCAAAATTTATAATATACGCCATAGACCCTTATGAAATTTTATATTTAACTAACAACGTGACTTTTAATATAAATCTCTTGAGGCCATTACATCGCGATTTACTTAGGAATGAACTCTTAATCCTTAAAACAAAAGTCAAAACCTTAATACCTTAATCTAGTGGGAATAAGCATAAAAGAGGATTATTTAATTTGGTTGGGACAATGAATAAATATTTATTTGGAACAATGGATGACATAGATAAAAAGGTTATTGGGGATCACTTAAAGGTGATTGAACAAAATATGCACAATTCTATTACAACCTTAAACCCACAAGTTAAAATAAATAAATATTTTGAAAAAAAAAACATTTAAATATTTAAACACAACAATAGAACAAGACAAGGAAAAAATACTAGATTATGAAAGAAGAAACGATAAAATTCTAAAGGATGCTGCATTAAACAACATGTTTAAGGAGCAAATCTTAAGAATACATGTCCTTAAAGAAAAAATTGATCATATTCAAGATAGCATAGCAGCCGCCAAACATGGATTATTACATCCAGGAATTTTGACAAGTGAAGAAGTTGATATATACGAAATAGACCTATTTAAGTTGCAACAATGCAAAAATGTGTGCAATTCAGTATGCAGAAAAACTGCTCCTTTTAATAGTAAAAGTACCACGAAATTTTAGCACAGTTCAATTAAAAGTTATTCAGCCCATTTCAAATGAACAAATGAGAGAAATTACTTCCGTTTCAGAAACAGTTTTTAATTACAATAATAAAACTTATACATATGAAAAAGACAAAATATGTATGAATTAAAAACTTCAAAACATTGTATTTTTACAAAAACATGTCTATTAATTAAGAACGAAATAACAGAAATAAATGAAATTGACGATGAAACATTAATATTAAAAAATTTGAAAAGTACTAAGCTAGTACAAGAGTGTGATCATAGGAAAGTAATACTGGAAGGAAATTATTTAATACACTACCAAAATTGTACACTAGAAATTAACAATCAAATTTTCCCTAATAAGGTAAAAATATTAAAACAAAGATTTTACTTTCCTGTAAATGAAGAAACTAATTTTACAAATAAAATTTCATTTGAAGAAATGAGACTGGAACATTTAGAGAACATAGAAAATATAGAAGAACTTAAGTACCATAAGAAAATTAATTATTCAATTTCATTTGTAATTTTTATTATTATTTTACTTTTAATAAGCCTTCTCTTGTATATGTTAAGAAAACAAATGCGAATAGAAATTGTAAACAAACCTCAGGAGAGTTTTGTATCTAAGGGGGGAAGAGTTACATCCCATGCTAACCCAAGAACAACAGCAAACACAGATGGTGTGAAGATAGTCTGGTAGATAATAAGATACATTTATTTAAGAAAACCAGAAGATATGTAAAATTAAGATATGAGAAGAAACACTGATCTTAAATAAATATTATATGCAAATGCAGCCATATGATAGTAATAAGGGATAACCAGCACTGTGGAATTTTCCCACAGATAAGAATTTTTGTAAATTAGAAGATAAGTATTTTTGTAAAACTATAAAAGCAAGAAAATCTTTGAAATAAAGAGACACATTTATTCTGACACTCTAAAGAGCCGGTCGTCTAAAATTGTTTCGTAATTCGTGCGGTCAATTGAGTTGTACGCTGCGTATGAGTTATTTTACCGCTTCTGTGTGCAGTTAAAAACCACAATTGTGGTAAAATTTATTTTTGTTGTACAAACACTTTTTTCTGCACTAATTTGTCAAATGATGAGAGAATTATGTTTTTCTCTTACAATAACAGCAATTTAATGGTGCACACCGTTTGAAAAAGAAAATAAGAGTTTCAGAGAGAAGAGTAAACATATTAAAAATATATAAAATAGTGTACTTTTTCATGAACGTGGTAGTTTTATATTGCTACTCTGTGCTTTTATTAAAGCGGCGGTCAGTATGCCGCTTTTGTGTCATAAAAATATAGCATGCGATTATTATTTTTTTATGTAATGAAATATATTTATAGAAATATTTTTCTGTTCTCAAAATTTTATTTTATGTAATATAATTTTTCCACGCATTCATGTAAAATGATTTAAACAAAATAATATTATTAAATGAGATTAAACTTCGACCATTCAAAATACGGACAAAGAAATTTTAAAATGTGGAAATCGGACCTAACAGCATCACATATACGTTGCTTCAAAACAAAGTCCATCAAACATCGTAACTGTTGTTTGAAAAGTCGTGCTGTGACATCGTGACGATCGCTTGTTGATTGACCGCGATCCATAATTCCGCACATATGTCATCGCATCCTGGGAGTACTTCTTGCCCTGCGTTGCCATGAGCTGCCTTACGTTGATGGCAAAAAGAACGCCGACCGATATTAGCGCGGAATAAAAAGCAAGCTACTGAAATTGAACGATTCAAATAATTTACAAATCAAAATATTGAAAAACAAAACAAACAAAAATTTAAAAAAAAAATTGTATGGATAAAAGTTACTTGTTGGAATGGTCCAATTTTCTGACTTTTCCTCATCAAAAGTATAAGGTATTTTCATTCTTAAACCTTCCCCGATCTACAAAGAAGAAGCTCTGAAAATTTCATCAAGATTGGTGCAGCCGTTCTCTTAGCGTTACTAGCAAACAAACATTCATTCGTTTGTATGGGAAAAAGAAAAGGGTTGTTTTTAGAAGGTTTCCGGCAATTGTTCGAAATTTTGTTGCCGCAAAAGCCTTCCTTGAATCTCAACGAACATTTGGAAAAGACAATTGGCCAAATTGGTCCAGGCGTTGCTGAGTTATGCGTTTAGCAACACATTTTGCGATTAATTTTTATATAAAGGGTGATTTTTTAAGAGCTTGATAACTTTTTTAAAAAAAAAAACGCATAAAATTTGCAAAATCTCATCGGTTCTTTATTTGAAACGTTAGATTGGTTCATGACATTTACTTTTTGAAGATAATTTCATTTAAATGTTGACCGCGGCTGCGTCTTAGGTGGTCCATTCGGAAAGTCCAATTTTGGGCAACTTTTTCGAGCATTTCGGCCGGAATAGCCCGAATTTCTTCGGAAATGTTGTCTTCCAAAGCTGGAATAGTTGCTGGCTTATTTCTGTAGACTTTAGACTTGACGTAGCCCCACAAAAAATAGTCTAAAGGCGTTAAATCGCATGATCTTGGTGGCCAACTTACGGGTCCATTTCTTGAGATGAATTGTTGTCCGAAGTTTTCCCTCAAAATGGCCATAGAATCGCGAGCTGTGTGGCATGTAGCGCCATCTTGTTGAAACCACATGTCAACCAAGTTCAGTTCTTCCATTTTTGGCAACAAAAAGTTTGTTAGCATCGAACGATAGCGATCGCCATTCACCGTAACGTTGCGTCCAACAGCATCTTTGAAAAATACGGTCCAATGATTCCACCAGCGTACAAACCACACCAAACAGTGCATTTTTCGGGATGCATGGGCAGTTCTTGAACGGCTTCTGGTTGCTCTTCACCCCAAATGCGGCAATTTTGCTTATTTACGTAGCCATTCAACCAGAAATGAGCCTCATCGCTCATCGGACACGGACGCGAAACACATTTCGAACCGAACACTGATTTTGGTAATAAAATTCAATGATTTGCAAGCGTTGCTCGTTAGTAAGTCTATTCATGATGAAATGTCAAAGCATACTGAGCATCTTTCTCTTTGACACCATGTCTGACATCCCACGTGATCTGTCAAATACTACTGCATGAAAATCCTAACCTCAAAAAAATCACCCGTTATAAGATTTCTTAACTTTTTTTATTTTCGTTATTTATTTTTTATTTTATATTTAAGAATACTTTAATTTAATTAAATTTTATTTAGTTGACTAGTTTTTATTTATTTTTTTAATTATTTTTTAGTTTATTTTATTGAATGTAATTTTTGTTTTTTATTTAACATTTAAATTTTTTTGTTAGTGTTTTTCCACCGCTTTCATTTAACGCGTATTTTTTGCCAGCATAAATGTATTTCCGCTAATATCCTTAATTATGCGTACTTTGAACAAGTTGTTGTTGTTATTGTTTCCTCTGCTACTCTTGCGCATTAATGCGCGTTTGATTATCATCAACAGTGGATAAAATTGTGACAACATTTGTTATTCATTATATGATTATGCATTTAAATAAAGAGTTAGTGCGGAAATGAATACGAGCGTGCGAGTATTTGTTTGTGGTTATTATTTAGTTTACTGCGGATAAATGTGATTATACAAACTTTAGTGTTGTGTTTTCCTGCCATCATAACGGTGTATGTGCTTAGTATTTATGCGATTTTGAGAAAGTGTGAGTGTGCTTTTATGTTTGGGAGCGTGTTTGCCCACTGATGGCTGACAAAATGCCACACTCAACATTATTGTTGTTGAACAAAGCGCATATTTTCACAAATCCATATATGGATGTGTGAGTGCCTATGCATGCTGGTGTATATGTATGGAGGCGTGTGCGTGCCTACACGCTTGTTTTTGTGGGTCTCTGGCATTTGAATTTGTCAATTTTTTAGAAATTAATTTTTATATCCTATAACAACAACAACAACAAGGTGGCTGGTATTTGTATAACTATTGCCGACAACAACAAGGTCGCAGTGTCAATATTTATGCAAATAATTGTGAGCGCGCCGGGATTTTAAGCGGAAAATGATATTTTGATGTAATTGCGGTGCGACAAAAGCAAAACCGAAACCAAATTCAATAAATATTGCACAGCAAAAGCAAGCGATAAATAATAATGAAAATATATATAAATCTGCATGTGAGAAAAATTTCACAGCAAAGAATACAATATACTATAATTCAAACAAAAAAATCGAACCAGAAAAAATTCGTTTAAAAAGTATGACATAAAGAAATAAATACTTCACCAAACACATGTGAGCGTAATTTTTTTCAACTCACAACCTTCATAAATACAGCGAAAGGAAGCAAGGTTTGCGGCGCACAACCAAGCCAATCATTAAACGTATTTGAAACAAAAGCAATTTTTTTGGTAATTTTTTGTTTAGTAAAATATTGCGCTTTTTACGCTTTAATTTTTCCTACTCCGGGATATGAGAGAAATGAGCAAATAATATTTAATTACAATTTTTATTTATCGCTTTTTCTGAAGAAATATTTTTTTCACTACAACAATGTAGAAATTAAAAAAATATTGAAACGTCACTACGAAATTTTTTACATTGCCATACAATTTTTTGAGTTTTTTACCATTATTATTAACTCATACTTATAAAATTATTTGTATAAGCTAGGAGGATGGAGTCATTTGTAGAAATGAAGTACGAAGTTACGACTTCCGGTATTTGGCCAAGTATCCTCTGGGTAGCCTAGGAACATCCATTTGAAGGCGAGCCAAAGTGATAAGGAAACATCCCCTACGTAGGGTTGTGCGCTGGGTTTGGGACTCGCCACGTAAAAAACATCCCCAATAAAAAAACAGCCAGCCTCGCACCAAAGACCCCCCTCTTGATGACGACCAATGCAAAGGAAATAAGGACTACGATTAAAGGGCATGCACCTGGAATGTCCATCCTTCAGTTGGGAAGGTTCCGCTGCCCAGCTGGTTGATGTCCTCGTGAAAATAAAGACTGACATCACCGCCGCCCAAGAAATTCGGTGTAAGGGACAAGGACCCGCGACGAGCAGGTCTTTGTGACTTTTACTACAGTGGCCATATAAAGGAGCGTCAGTTTGAGAGAGACTCCGTCGCCGAGTACTATCATTCACTGCGGTGAATGAACGTCTTGCCACAATCCGCATCAAAGCGAAGTTCTTCAACATATCGCTGATCTGCGCTCACGCCGCGACGAAATGGAAGAACGATGTCACCAAGGATGCCCTCAATGAGGGCTTGGAGGGCACGTATAAGATCTGCCCCCGCGACGATGTTAAAAATCGTGATTGGCGACTTTAACGTCAGGGTGGGAAAAGAAGGTATCTTTGGCACAACAGTCGGTAAAATCAGCCTCCACGAGGAAACATCCCCAAATGGGTTGAGGCTGATCGACTTCGCCGGAGCCGGAAATGTGGTTATCTATAGTACTAGATTCCAGCACAAGAAAACACATCAAGCTACCTGACTGTCTCTGGATCGAAAAACCACCAACCAGATCGATCATGTTGTGATAGACGGAAGACACCTATCCAGTTTTCTTGACGTGCGTACGCTTCGAGGTCCTAACATCAACTGAGTCCACTGTCTTGTTGCAGCCAAGATTCGCAGCCACCTCTGTGCAGCAGAAAACGCACGTCAACAAACACAAAGCAGGTTCGACGTTGAAAAGCCGCTTGCACTCCTGCTCTCTGAGAGCACATCTCAACAACTCGGTATAAGGAAAATGTAGGACGGCATTTCAAACTCCTTACGTACAGCTTAAAATCAAAAAAATTGTTTTCGGAAAACGCAAAAGAACAACGGACGAGGAGTGCCGTGTTGCAGCGGAGATAAAACAGACTGCCTACCTCGCAACGTTATGGTCGACCACAACACGTCCGGGATGGGATAGATACGGGAGTTGAAGAGGGAAGCGAGAAGCATCTGCAGACACAAAAAGAAAGGGACCGAAATGCATGAGTACGAAGAGTGTGCCGATAGGGGTAATGCTTGAAATTTCTACGAAAAAACGCGGCGGCTTACATAAGGTTTCAAGACGGGAGCATACTCTTGTGATCTAGTCACCGATGCCCAGAGCATACTTAAATTGTGGAGGGAACACTTCTCCAGCGTGCTGCAGGGCAGTGAACGCACAACACCAGGAGAAGGCGAACTCGATTCCCCAATCGATGACGATGGAGCAGACGTTCCATTGCCCGACCATGAAGAAATTCGAATAGCAACTACCCACCTGAAGAACAACAAATCGGCTGGAACGACAAAGGAGCATGCATCAGCTTCTTTGTAAAATATGGTCGAACGAAAGCACCCAACGATTGGAATTTAAGTGTGTTATGCCCAATCCATAAAAAAGGCGACCCCACAATCTGCGCCAACTAAAGTGGGATTAGCCTCCTCAACATCGCATATAAGGTTCTATCGAGCATATTGTGTGAAAGATTAAAGCCCACCGTCAACAAACTGATTGGGCCTTATCAGTGTAGTTTTAGACCAGGAAAATCAACAACTGACTAGATATTCAGCATGCGGCAAATCTTGGAAAAGTTCCGGGAAAAAATAATCGACACTCACCACCTCCTCGTCGATTTCAAAGTTCGATTTCGACAGCACGAAAAGGAGCTGCCTCTATGCCGCGATGTCTGAATTTGGTATCCACGTAAAATTAATACAGCTGAGGTGACATTGAGCAACACCAAAGGCTCCATCACGATCGGGAAGGACCTCTCCGAGCCGTTCGATACCAAACGAGGCTTCAGACAAGGCGACTCCCTATCGTGCGACTTCTTCAATCTGCTGATGGAGAAAATAATTTGAGCTACAGAACTCAATCGAGAAGGTACAATCTTCTATAAGAGTGTACACCTGCTGGCGTATGCTGATTATATTGACATCATTGGCCTTAACAACCGCGCCGTTAGTTCTGGTATCTGATAAGGCAGTGAAGCATATGGGCCTGGGGGTTAACGAGGACAGACGAAATATCTCCTGCCATCAAATGAACAATCGTCGCACCCACGTCACTGCTGACAGTCATAACCAGCATCAGTACAAACAGCAACGTCTGGCTCGAAATCCAACATAGGATATCTCTTGCCAACAGGTGCTACTTCGGACTGAGTAAGCAATTGAGAAGTAAAGTCCTCTCTCGAGGAACAAAAACAAAATTCTATAAGTCACTCATTAATTCCCGTCCTGCTATATGGTACAGAGGCTTGGACGATGACAATAACTGATTAGTCGACGTTGCGAGTTTTCGAGAGAAAAGTTCTGCGAAAGATTTTTGGTCCTTTGCGCGTTGGCCACGGAAAATATCGCATTCGATGGATCGATGAGGTGTATGAGATGTATGACGATATTGACATAGCTCCGCGAATTGAAAGACAGCGTCTACGCTGGCTAGGTCATGGCGTCCGAATGGACGAAAACATTACAGCTCCGAAAGTATTCGACGTAGTACCCGCATGAGGAAGAGGATGATCTCCGCTCCGTGGGAAGGACCAGGTGGAGATATTTATTTAAAAAAAATTTTGGATTTAAATATTGAAAAATGTCAATGTGGCAAACAATAAATTTAAGGCAAATTTTCAGACCGCTTAATCAGTGAATTATGGATATTATGTTAAGAACATGTGTATTGTTTATTTAGTAAAAAAAAATAAAAATTAAGACGGCATAATTAAATTGAACAATTGGCAAATAAGTTGTCACTTATGCGCCCTTAGATATTATTTACTTTATTGCGTAAAATTTGTTAAACAGGTGGCCACCTTCTTCAAAAATGCACTGAAAGTTTTCAAGCTCTGATTTTATACTCATTTTGTAATAATTAATTTTCCATGTAAATTTAATTCTCTAATTTTTTAATAATTCCTTTTCTTAGATATTCGGATACTCTCGAAAATTATTTATTGTTTTCCTAAACCACTCAAGTCTAATTTTTACGAAATACAATATTTTACTTATACATATGTATATATATTTATTCAATACAATTTTTGCGTAGACAGCAGCACTCCGCTAAAAATATTTTTATCAGTCGATATTAAATTGATTTTGCAAAGTTTAGCTGTGGACTTGAAATCGTATCTTGTAAATAGTTTGGCAATATGTATAATAAGTGGGCGTGGTTGAGGGCCAATTTCGCCTAGCTTGTCCTCGCTTACGCTTTCACCCCAGGTTGAGCTGATTTAACCCGTAATTGCTATCAGGTTTCATCATGGTTGTAGATTCCTGAATTAACACTTTACACTTTTATTTAACTATAGCACAATAGTTTCACTTTATAATTTATACGACCATACCTCACTTAGTAAAAGTTTCCCTATATCTGCTACTAAGCCGCCTATGCTTTGCCTACTTCAAAAGGCTCTGGTACATACAGTTGCCTACAAAATATTAGCACTCTGCCATACGCATATACATTGGCATTGAAAACACAAGTACTAGAGTTCCGACATAAAGTTACGGACAATAAAATAGAACCAAAGGTTTTGCTGTGAAGCAATGTGGCTAAATGAGTAGCGACGTCGCATCACATCTACATCAATTTATTCACCTCATCACGCGAGAGAAAACCACACGTTAACACACATACACGCACATGCACCCAAACGCGATGACTTACTGCAATCTAATTAGAACAAAAGGAATGGAGAAAGCAGGTCGCGCACCTTTCGTTGATACGACGTCGTCCAAGCAACATCGCTTTTCGCAGCCTCTCAGCATCTCGGTTCCGTCCGCTACCCGCATTTAAATATTTAAAGTTTTCACCTTATATTAAGCTAATTTTATAACAACGTTCATTATTGGATATATATATATAAGATATATATATATTTCACGTTTTTAAACCGGCTGTTTTCTACTCATCATTAACTTGGAGCTTCTTGATTTAATATATACATTTAAAGTTTTGAACTATTGTTTTCAAACTAATTTCCTAATCATAATTGTGAAGTGAAATTCGCAGAAAATAAATTTTATAACGATCTAGAAATTGGTGCGTTTCCTTTTAATTAAAAGTGTGAGTGGCCGATAAGGTGAGTTTTTGTAC